>OY728136.1:285563673-285942465 GCA_963277665.1 Viscum album | reverse complement strand
GCACTAGTGCAGAAAACGTTTTTTACGTCGGTTATTTTTCATTTTTTACGTCGGTTTCTAGCCGACGTTAATACGTGCGACGTTATAAATAAGGTTTTTGACATCGGTTATTTAAAAACTGACGTCAAAAACATAAAATCGCGATGTTTATCACATCGGTTATTTTAGAACCGACGTGATAAAGAAAATGGGAAGGGTTTATCACGTCGGTTATTTAACAACCGATGTGATAAAAGGCCTGGAAAATGGTTTATCACGTCAGTTATTAAACAACCGACGTGATAAGCAGGGGCGAGGGGGTTTTATCACGTCTGTTCATATAGAACCGACGTGATAAACTGGGGTGAGGGGGGTTTATCACGTCGGTTCTTATAAAATCGACGTGAAAAACCGGGGGAGGGGGGTTTATCACGTCGGTTATTCAATAAGCGACGTGATAAACCATTGTCCAGGCCTTTTATCACGTCGGTTATTAAATAACGGACGTGATAAACCATTCTCCAGGCCTTTTGTCACATCGGTTATTAAATAACCGACGTGATAAACTATTTTCCAGGATTTTTATCATGTCGGTTATTAAATAACTGACGTGATAAACTATTTTCCAAGAATTTTATAACTTCGGTTATTTAATAACCGACGTGATAAACCAAATTTTTTTTAACAAAATGCAGTCATCTTCTCTCCACCAGAATCAACCAGAAAACAAATCAATAAATCGTACCACAAAATAGAAGTAGATCAAAATTATGCATGTACATAGATAACATATAAAACTTACCCCCTAGAAAGCCCCCACCCTCATTTATACCCCATGGACAGCCCTCCCCCACCCCGTTGGAGCCCTCACCCTCATGTATACCCCCTAGACAGCCCTCCCCCACCCCATTGGAGCTCCCACCTTCATGTATACCCCTTGGACAACCCTCCCCCACCCCATTGGAGCCCCCACAACACTCCTAGACTTCCCACCGACCCCCGGACACCCCCAAACACCCCTCGACAACCCCCACCCGCCTGAACAGCACCCCCTCACCCCCTCACCCCACTTGACATCCCCCACCACACCCCTGGACAGCCCCAAACACCCCTGGACAACCCCCCCCCCCCCCCCACCCCTGGACACCACTCCCACACCCCTGGACCGCCTTCCCACACCCCTAGACATCCCTTCCACCCCCCAGGACTGTCCCCCCACCCCACCGGACAGCCCTCCCAGACCGCTGGACATCCCCAACTCCACTGAACACACCCCCACACCCTTGGAACCCCTCCCCCACAGACCCAAATCCATACCAGAAAAACCATCAAAAGTAGACCAAAACAAGAAGTAGAGAAAAATTAAACATTCACTTATATAACATTCAAAACATACACTATCAACTTCAAAAAAAACTAAATCCAACCTAAACAACTACCAAATACACAATTAAAAAGACAATATTCAAAATTACATTTTACATTACAAACAACTAAAATTCAATCAAACCTGTAAAATAATTTGACCACTCCACTTGTACGTGTTTGATGTCTTTAGCAGTATAGGGTTAAGGGTCATCAAAAATCTACAAATGAAAAAGAATATATTTAACGTTTATAATGAATAAATCAAATTGAAATATTATGGCAAAGTTTAAGAGAAAATCGTACCAGGTCAAAATTCACAACTGTCCTAATTGTTATTATTTCATACATAAATCTTAACATATAATATCCGCATTCGATGACGCCTTGTTGTTAATGACAATTCTGTTTGAATGAGTGTAAATTCAATATATTATTTTTATGAAATAAATCAAAAAGTACAAATTATAAATGGAAATTTTCCTTCGCATTTACATATTTGATCTTTGAATTTCTTTTCTTTGTGTTTTTTTGAAAGTAGGCCCATGCACTGTTAGAAAATAATACGAATGGGGTAAATTTAAAATTCATTATAATATATAAAACTATTGAGAAATTGAAAATTACTTTTCTAATATATTCTTAAAACTTTCCTGCACATCACCATGAATAGAGCATATCCAATAAAGGGCTTTCTCCCTTGGGAAAAAAATCCCTAACATCCAATGATCACTGATAAAAGGAAATATAATGTTAGTGGTTTTTTATGTTAAAAGGTAATTAACTCTTTGAGAGAAATGTGTTTCATACCTCTCACAAAAAGGCATCATCCAACATTGTGTGATTATATTCTTTTCAAATCTTTCTGCAATATAAACCATTCTTTGTTCCTCATTCAATGCACATGCTTTAGGGGAAATCAATTGTGGGTCCATGAATCCATATACTTCTGTCAGCTCATTCCTCTCACAAATTTTATAAAGATACCTAATACAAAACATACATAAGTATACATTTTTAATAAATATAATGCAGGGAAAAGGTGTTAAGACTTACATGGAAAAAAATTTCACGACGTTGATGCCCAACTTATCTCCAGTAACAAGCTCCATGATATCAGTTTTTGTAATCCCCACACTTATTCCACGTCCACAAACATGAGATTCCATTAGAAACTCATAAAAACCCAACAACAAATGTGAATATCTTGACAATCTGTCAAGACCACTGGAATCTGTATCTGATGTCATAGCCTGTTGTCTTTGTTGTTGTCTATACAGTATTTCTTTACCTTTGAAGTATTCCTGTGAAAAAAAATTGAAAAATATAGTAGTTTTCAAATGATAAAACAACTTTAATAAAAAAAATAAAATAAAAGATATAACATTCATACCTCTATGGTAATGAGTCGAAGAAGTCTGGATGGCCAACCTAAAAAATGGCCGATACTCTGTCCAACTGTCGCCACCTCATCTGTAGGTATTGGTACCCTAGATGATCTATCTATAATATCATGTACAGTGACCCTCTGATTCTCTACCTCTAATTTTTGATGATGAACTATATCTCTTATACAATATACCAACCCGTATGCTACTATATGATGTTGAGAATCATCAACATACAACTCGCAATATGTAGGAAGCTGCGGTGGAGGCATAGGATAAAAAATGGGGTCCACAGGATGAGGTGGGGGAGTGGGAGCTATTGGCGGAGGTGGAGGATAAATAATGGGGTCTCACTACTAGAAATCTGGGCTATAGCCACGGACCAATAGCCACGGTTTTATAGAACCGTGGCTATAGGTTTTATACAACCACGGTTTTTTTTCTATCCGTGGCTATATCCCCTCGCTCAGTTTTTTTCTCCCCCATTCCGTCGGGCTCCATCCTCGCCCTCTCCCCCAAGCGTCGGGCTCCATCTCCTCGCCCTCGCCATTTCTCCTCCCCGCGGCCTCATCCTCGCCGCGGCCTCCTCCTCCACGACGCATCAACGCCGCGCCATCCTCCTCGTCGACGCCCTCCTCGCCGCGCTCTCCTCGCCGACGCTCTCCTCGCCGACGCCCTCCTCGCCGCGACCCTCCTCGCCGCGTCATCCTCCCCGCGCCCTCCTCGCCGGCGCCCTCCTCGCCGACGCCTTCCTCGTCGCGCCCTCCTCATCGAAGCCCTCGAGGTCGACACCCCCATCTCCCTCTATTTTTTTCTCTCCCGAGTTCTGGTTATCTGCATTTTTTATGCCTCATTTGCACCTTCGATTTCTTTGATTTAGGTAAGATTTACATGTTTTCCCCTTCTGTTTCATATCTGCTGAGGTTGATGTTTTGAAGCCACTAGTAGAATTAGTGTGTATTTTCATTGAAGAGGATTATAGATGTTTCTACGTGGTCCATTACAAATCTTGGTATGATTTCTGCTCTATCTGCAAGTAACTTGGACACCTAAGTCAGGTCTGCTGATGGTCTTCTTCTAAATGGATTGGAATGGTTGCATCCCAAGGGATCAATACTAGGAATGTGGGTATTAGTAGAATGTTGATTTGGGTAGACGAGTTTGGATCTACATGTTTTCCTATAAAGGATGCATGATTCACATGACCTAGGTTGTCATATGAAAATGCATTGTGATCCGACCACGAACATCTAAGGAGCCCGGGGGAGAAAGTTGTTCCATCTGTTTCTAGTGCTGAATATGTACCAATATATGAAGAATTAAAATGAAATTGAGAAATTCAATGGAGAAAAAGATTCCAATACATGAAGAATTAAAATGAGAGCCTTTCTCGGACAACAAGGCTGAATTGAATCCCTATATGGGCCCAAGAAACCCATTACGACTGTTAATGAAATGTTCAGACCATTGTAGAATACTAAGATGTTACCCCTAATATATATATTAAGTCTCATAGAACCCTTTTACTTTACATAGGTGATGGGGTCCTTAGAGAAGTATATTATAAGTCTACCACTGTATAAATTTTCTAAAACATAAAAATTTATACATGACTGCTTCATTAGTAGGAATAACTTACTAGAATCATCATATGTTCACATTCAAAATAAAGCATTGTACTTCAATAAAAACCTATTTAGAAGAGTTTAATAAAGTCAAATTATATTTAACCAATATTAATGTTTCTATAGATGATGAGGATCAGAAATTAATCCTCTTAATCCCTCTTAACAATAGCTACATCACACTAATTGAGACCATGATATATGGTCGAGATTCTTTAACTAAAGAAGATGTTAAATAATCTATTTGGTCTAAGGATTTTCATTCTAAACTTAAGATAAAAGGAGAGGTTGAGTGTTTTTCACAAGGGGAAGACCTAAAACTTAATGTAAAAAAGAAACAGTTCAATAGATACAAAAGTAAGAGTAATAAAGAACCCAAATCCAAAACTAGTTCCTTGGATAGAAAAGTCACATGTTTTCACTATGTTAAACCCATGCACATTAATCCCAAGTGTAGGAAACTCATGTGAGAGTTAGAACACAAAAAACCAACTGACCAGCCTTTTATGGTTGACTCAAGATATTATGCTATTGAATTCCGGAATATATCCATCCATAAACTCAATCATTGAACACACATGCATTCTGAATGTCCAATTTTTTTTCCCTGCTTGTTGGTTATTGGTTTTAATCTAGCTTCTTTCATTTGGTTGGCATTTCCGATCACTTTTGTGCTGAATATGTTTTCCATCTGTTGCTGGCAGGGGGACAAGCATGACGACACCTTGCGGCGGTTACTCCTCCTTAGAGAAACATTGAATGGTTAGCTCTATAATTTTTCGTATTTCCTCATTCCTAAACTATATCTCCTCTCAGCGCTGCCTCTCATCCATCTTTCCACAAAACGTGCATAGCAGGTGGTACAAAAGCTCAATTCAACTGAAAAAATTGGTTTGGAATTGTCTGGCATATTTTATTCCTCTAGGTATTCCTACACATTTCTAGATCTCCAAACCTCACCGAATTAGGTATATCAGGGGTCATCCAATCCTCTATTCATCACAGATTAGCATTCATTTCTTTAAATCTTCTGAGAAAACGTCCTCTCATGCCATCCATATCATCCTATTTGAAACTAAGTGGAAGATGTTGCCCCGCGGATGTCGCTGGACCGGGCCAACACGCTGCGGTCACGCCGCGGTCACGCCGCGGTCACGCCGCGGTCACGCCGCGGTCACGCCGCGGTCACGCCGCGGTCACGCCGCGGTCACGCCGCGGTCACGCCGCGGTCACGCCGCGGTCACGCCGTGATTTGGCCCTGCTCCAGGACGACACCCTGCGGCGGTTACTCCTCCTTAGAGAAACATTGAATGGTTAGCTCTATAATTTTTCGTATTTCCTCATTCCTAAACTATATCTCCTCTCAGCGCTGCCTCTCATCCATCTTTCCACAAAACGTGCATAGCAGGTGGTACAAAAGCTCAATTCAACTGAAAAAATTGGTTTGGAATTGTCTGGCATATTTTATTCCCCTAGGTATTCCTACACATTTCTAGATCTCCAAACCTCACCGAATTAGGTATATCAGGGGTCATCCAATCCTCTATTCATCACAGATTAGCATTCATTTCTTTAAATCTTCTGAGAAAACGTCCTCTCATGCCATCCATATCATCCTATTTGAAACTAAGTGGAAGATGTTGCCCCGCGGATGTCGCTGGACCGGGCCAACACGCTGCGGTCACGCTGCGGTCACGCCGCGGTCACGCCGCGGTCACGCCGCGGTCACGCCGCGGTCACGCCGCGGTCACGCCGCGGTCACGCCGCGGTCACGCCGCGGTCACGCCGCGGTCACGCCGCGGTCACGCCGTGATTTGGCCCTGCTCCAGGACGACACCCTGCGGCGGTTACTCCTCCTTAGAGAAACATTGAATGGTTAGCTCTATAATTTTTCGTATTTCCTCATTCCTAAACTATATCTCCTCTCAGCGCTGCCTCTCATCCATCTTTCCACAAAACGTGCATAGCAGGTGGTACAAAAGCTCAATTCAACTGAAAAAATTGGTTTGGAATTGTCTGGCATATTTTATTCCCCTAGGTATTCCTACACATTTCTAGATCTCCAAACCTCACCGAATTAGGTATATCAGGGGTCATCCAATCCTCTATTCATCACAGATTAGCATTCATTTCTTTAAATCTTCTGAGAAAACGTCCTCTCATGCCATCCATATCATCCTATTTGAAACTAAGTGGAAGATGTTGCCCCGCGGATGTCGCTGGACCGGGCCAACACGCTGCGGTCACGCTGCGGTCACGCCGCGGTCACGCCGCGGTCACGCCGCGGTCACGCCGCGGTCACGCCGCGGTCACGCCGCGGTCACGCCGCGGTCACGCCGCGGTCACGCCGCGGTCACGCCGCGGTCACGCCGCGGTCACGCCGTGATTTGGCCCTGCTCCAGGACGACACCCTGCGGCGGTTACTCCTCCTTAGAGAAACATTGAATGGTTAGCTCTATAATTTTTCGTATTTCCTCATTCCTAAACTATATCTCCTCTCAGCGCTGCCTCTCATCCATCTTTCCACAAAACGTGCATAGCAGGTGGTACAAAAGCTCAATTCAACTGAAAAAATTGGTTTGGAATTGTCTGGCATATTTTATTCCCCTAGGTATTCCTACACATTTCTAGATCTCCAAACCTCACCGAATTAGGTATATCAGGGGTCATCCAATCCTCTATTCATCACAGATTAGCATTCATTTCTTTAAATCTTCTGAGAAAACGTCCTCTCATGCCATCCATATCATCCTATTTGAAACTAAGTGGAAGATGTTGCCCCGCGGATGTCGCTGGACCGGGCCAACACGCTGCGGTCACGCCGCGGTCACGCCGCGGTCACGCCGCGGTCACGCCGCGGTCACGCCGCGGTCACGCCGCGGTCACGCCGCGGTCACGCCGCGGTCACGCCGCGGTCACGCCGCGGTCACGCCGTGATTTGGCCCTGCTCCAGGACGACACCCTGCGGCGGTTACTCCTCCTTAGAGAAACATTGAATGGTTAGCTCTATAATTTTTCGTATTTCCTCATTCCTAAACTATATCTCCTCTCAGCGCTGCCTCTCATCCATCTTTCCACAAAACGTGCATAGCAGGTGGTACAAAAGCTCAATTCAACTGAAAAAATTGGTTTGGAATTGTCTGGCATATTTTATTCCTCTAGGTATTCCTACACATTTCTAGATCTCCAAACCTCACCGAATTAGGTATATCAGGGGTCATCCAATCCTCTATTCATCACAGATTAGCATTCATTTCTTTAAATCTTCTGAGAAAACATCCTCTCATGCCATCCATATCATCCTATTTGAAACTAAGTGGAATATGTTGCCCCGCGGATGTCGCTGGACCGGGCCAACACGCTGCGGTCACGCCGCGGTCACGCCGCGGTCACGCCGCGGTCACGCCGCGGTCACGCCGCGGTCACGCCGCGGTCACGCCGCGGTCACGCCGCGGTCACGCCGCGGTCACGCCGCGGTCACGCCGCGGTCACGCCGCGGTCACGCCGCGGTCACGCCGCGGTCACGCCGCGGTCACGCCGCGGTCACGCCGCGGTCACGCCGTGATGTGGCCCTGCTCCAGCCACATCCAGCAGGGGGGAGGTTCAGCCCCACTTGCTCACAGGCGTTTCAGACGACCCATTTTTCAGCAAAGTCATCAGCCCGCTGCCACCAGCATTCCAGCCCGCAATAGCCCCCCCACCTTCGAATCAGCCCGCACCATCCCCCCAACACCTGCAACCAGCCCCCTTTCACCCACATTCCAGCCTCCTCCCGCTCCCTTCGCTCCTGGTCGGAAGATGCTGCCCCGCGGATGTCGCTGGATCGGGCCAACACGCTGCGGTCACGCCGCGGTCACGCCGCGGTCACGCCGCGGTCACGCCGTGGTCACGCCGTGATGTGGCCCTGCTCCAGCCACATCCAACAGGGGGGAGGTTCAGCCCCACTTGCTCACAGGCGTTTCAGACGACCCATTTTTCAGCTAAGTCATCATCACTCTGCAAGCAGATGCTCCTTCCTTTCCTACTTACTCTTTTCTGCAAGGTGTCCTCTGTTATAAGGGCCGGTTGGTGCTGTCTAGTTCGTCCCCATGGGTGCCCATATTGCTGGCTGAGTTCCATTTGTCTCCGTAGTGGGGTCATTCTGGTTTTTGCCGCACGTATAGAAAATTGCCTGCCAATTTATATTGGGTCGGGATGAAAATACCGGTTCAACAGTTTGCCAATGGGCCAAATGCCAACGAAATAAATATTCCACACTATATCCGGCTGGCCTGTTGCAGCCGTTGGAAATTCCCCAGCTGGTGTGGTCGGGTCTCTCTATGGATTTTATCACCGGACTACCCTAATCCCGTGGTTGCACTGTGATTCTGGTCATCATTGATCATCTCTCTAAATATGGCCATTTTTTACCCCTAAAACACCCTTACACAGCAAAGAGTGTGGGAGTGTGGGCGAGGTTTTCGTGTGGGAGATTGTCAGTTTGCATAGCATTCCAGCGACCGCAATCCCATTTTTGTAAGCCATTTTTGGATTGAACTGCTCAAACTCCAAGGCACTGACTTAAAACTCAGCTTGACCTACCACCCGCAAACGGATGACCAAACAAAGGTGGTAAATCGCTGCCACGAGACCTACGCTGTTCCATCAGAAATCTAGTTGCCCGCTGTTGCCCATGCACTGCTTGATCGTGGACTCAAATATTATTTGAGTCGGTCCCAAGACATCATGAAGCAGAAAACTAATACACTGCCGTCACCTTGCCCTCCATGTGGGAGATCCTGTTTCCGTACGCTTTCGGCCTCACAAACAACACTCTTTAACCTGCCAGATTTCTCAGAAACCTGCCCCTCGTTTCTATGGGCCATTTACAGTTCAGCGGAAGATCGGCCTGGTGGCTTGTTAGCTTGATCTTCCTCCCTCAGCCTGGGGGCCTCCTGAGGATTTCTTCTGTTGTTTTCCCTATTTCTTCTATTTTTCTGCTGTAATTTTCGTTCCCATCCTTTAATACAGAATTGCAGCCCTCATTGAGGGCTGGAAGTTTGAGAGGCTTAACAGAATTAGAGTATGACAGTGTGTCAAGTTTGAGAGGCTTAACAGAATTAGAGTATGACAGAAAGAAGCTTCGAGCCGAAAGGCTCTAAAGCCATTTTATTAAAAACAAAAGATGACATAAGAGAGGAGATGGGGCTAGACATTGATAAAACTGCCTTCATAATAAAGCATTTCGTTTTCATAACCCCCTCCCCGACGTCATCATCCCATTCCAAGTTGTAGGTAGATGAGCTATGAGACCTAGTCACCATCGGACGTGCGGTCTGCGCAGGAGGGCTCATTATGCGTTCTTTAAGCGTTGCGCGCGCTTGAGAAACGCGCGTGGGGGGTCCAAACGGGCCGAACGAATTGCGAATGGCCTGAAATCGGACGACATCAAAGGGTGAGTGAATTGTGATGTGGTCGAGCAGACGGCACGTCAATCGGACGTGCCGTGTGCCCGCGGTGACCGGGAACGCCGTTCTGGTGTCATAAACGGCCAAAACGGGCGTCTAACGGTCAAACTCATAGCGAACGACATCGGATTGACCTGAAATCACAGGACAACATTCAAATTATTATTCGCGACGTGCACGTGCAGACGGCACATCAATCGGACGTGCGGTCTGCGCTGGAGGGCTCATTATGCGTTCTTTAAGCGTTGCGCGCGCTTGAGAAACGCGCGTGGGGGGTCCAAACGGGCCGAACGAATTGCGAATGGCCTGAAATCGGACGACATCAAAGGGTGAGTGAATTGTGATGTGGTCGAGCAGACGGCATGTCAATCGGACGTGCCGTGTGCCCGCGGTGACCGGGAACGCCGTTCTGGTGTCATAAACGGCCAAAACGGGCGTCTAACGGTCAAACTCATAGCGAACGACATCGGATTGACCTGAAATCACAGGACAACATTCAAATTATTATTCGCGACGTGCACGCGCAGACGGCACATCAATCGGACGTGCGGTCTGCGCAGGAGGGCTCATTATGCGTTCTTTAAGCGTTGCGCGCGCTTGAGAAACGCGCGTGGGGGGTCCAAACGGGCCGAACGAATTGCGAATGGCCTGAAATCGGACGACATCAAAGGGTGAGTGAATTGTGATGTGGTCGAGCAGACGGCACGTCAATCGGACGTGCCGTGTGCCCGCGGTGACCGGGAACGCCGTTCTGGTGTCATAAACGGCCAAAACGGGCGTCTAACGGTCAAACTCATAGCGAACGACATCGGATTGACCTGAAATCACAGGACAGCATTCAAATTATTATTCGCGACGTGCACGCGCAGACGGCACGTCAATCGGACGTGCGGTCTGCGCAGGAGGGCTCATTATGCGTTCTTTAAGCGTTGCGCGCGCTTGAGAAACGCGCGTGGGGGGGTCCAAACGGGCCGAACGAATTGCGAATTGCCTGAAATCGGACGACATCAAAGGGTGAGTGAATTGTGATGTGGTCGAGCAGACGGCACGTCAATCGGACGTGCCGTGTGCCCGCGGTGACCGGGAACGCCGTTCCGGTGTCATAAACGGCCAAAACGGGCGTCTAACGGTCAAACTCATAGCGAACGACATCGGATTGACCTGAAATCACAGGACAGCATTCAAATTATTATTCGCGACGTGCACGCGCAGACGGCACGTCAATCGGACGTGCGGTCTGCGCAGGAGGGCTCATTATGCGTTCTTTAAGCGTTGCGCGCGCTTGAGAAACGCGCGTGGGGGGGTCCAAACGGGCCGAACGAATTGCGAATTGCCTGAAATCGGACGACATCAAAGGGTGAGTGAATTGTGATGTGGTCGAGCAGACGGCACGTCAATCGGACGTGCCGTGTGCCCGCGGTGACCGGGAACGCCGTTCCGGTGTCATAAACGGCCAAAACGGGCGTCTAACGGTCAAACTCATAGCGAACGACATCGGATTGACCTGAAATCACAGGACAACAATCCCATTATTATTCGCGACGTGCACGCGCAGACGGCGCGTCAATCGGACGTGCGGTCTGCGCGGTAGGGCTCATTATGCGTTCTTTAAGCGTTGCGCGCGCTTGATAAACGCGCGTGGGGGGGTCCAAACGGGCCGAACGAAGTCCGAATGGCCTGAAATCGGACGAAATCAAAGGGTAAGTGAATTGTGATGTGGTCGAGCAGACGGCACGTCAATCGGACGTGCCGTGTGCCCGGGGTGACCGGGAACGCCGTTCCGGTGTCATAAACGGCCAAAACAGGCGTCTAACGGTCAAACTCATAGCGGACGACATCGGATTGCCCTGAAATCACAGGACAACAATCCCATTATTATTCGCGACGTGCACGCGCAGACGGCGCGTCAATCGGACGTGCGGTCTGCGCGGTAGGGCTCATTATGCGTTCTTTAAGCGTTGCGCGCGCTTGATAAACGCGCGTGGGGGGGTCCAAACGGGCCGAACGAATTGCGAATTGCCTGAAATCGGACGACATCAAAGGGTGAGTGAATTGTGATGTGGTCGAGCAGACGGCACGTCAATCGGACGTGCCGTGTGCCCGCGGTGACCGGGAACGCCGTTCCGGTGTCATAAACGGCCAAAACGGGCGTCTAACGGTCAAACTCATAGCGAACGACATCGGATTGACCTGAAATCACAGGAAAACATTCAAATTATTATTCGCGACGTGCACGCGCAGACGGCACGTCAATCGGACGTGCGGTCTGCGCAGGAGGGCTCATTATGCGTTCTTTAAGCGTTGCGCGCGCTTGAGAAACGCGCGTGGGGGGGTCCAAACGGGCCGAACGAATTGCGAATGGCCTGAAATCGGACGACATCAAAGGGTGAGTGAATTGTGATGTGGTCGAGCAGACGGCACGTCAATCGGACGTGCCGTGTGCCCGCGGTGACCGGGAACGCCGTTCCGGTGTCATAAAAGGCCAAAACGGGCGTCTAACGGTCAAACTCATAGCGGACGACATCGGATTGCCCTGAAATCACAGGACAACATTCAAATTATTATTCGCGACGTGCACGCGCAGACGGCACGTCAATCGGACGTGCGGTCTGCGCAGGAGGGCTCATTATGCGTTCTTTAAGCGTTGCGCGCGCTTGAGAAACGCGCGTGGGGGGTCCAAACGGGCCGAACGAATTGCGAATGGCCTGAAATCGGACGACATCAAAGGGTGAGTGAATTGTGATGTGGTCGAGCAGACGGCACGTCAATCGGACGTGCCGTGTGCCCGCGGTGACCGGGAACGCCGTTCCGGTGTCATAAACGGCCAAAACAGGCGTCTAACGGTCAAACTCATAGCGGACGACATCGGATTGCCCTGAAATCACAGGACAACAATCCCATTATTATTCGCGACGTGCACGCGCAGACGGCGCGTCAATCGGACGTGCGGTCTGCGCGGTAGGGCTCATTATGCGTTCTTTAAGCGTTGCGCGCGCTTGATAAACGCGCGTGGGGGGGTCCAAACGGGCCGAACGAAGTCCGAATGGCCTGAAATCGGACGAAATCAAAGGGTAAGTGAATTGTGATGTGGTCGAGCAGACGGCACGTCAATCGGACGTGCCGTGTGCCCGGGGTGACCGGGAACGCCGTTCCGGTGTCATAAACGGCCAAAACAGGCGTCTAACGGTCAAACTCATAGCGGACGACATCGGATTGCCCTGAAATCACAGGACAACAATCCCATTATTATTCGCGACGTGCACGCGCAGACGGCGCGTCAATCGGACGTGCGGTCTGCGCGGTAGGGCTCATTATGCGTTCTTTAAGCGTTGCGCGCGCTTGATAAACGCGCGTGGGGGGGTCCAAACGGGCCGAACGAAGTCCGAATGGCCTGAAATCGGACGAAATCAAAGGGTAAGTGAATTGTGATGTGGTCGAGCAGACGGCACGTCAATCGGACGTGCCGTGTGCCCGGGGTGACCGGGAACGCCGTTCCGGTGTCATAAACGGCCAAAACAGGCGTCTAACGGTCAAACTCATAGCGGACGACATCGGATTGCCCTGAAATCACAGGACAACAATCCCATTATTATTCGCGACGTGCACGCGCAGACGGCGCGTCAATCGGACGTGTGGTCTGCACGGTAGGGCTCATTATGCGTTCTTTAAGCGTTGCGCGCGCTTGATAAACGCCCGGGGTTCTGTGCAGGGGGGTAGGGGGCTGTATGGGGTTTGTCCGGGGGTGCACATGGGGGCTGTCCGGGGTTGCACATGGGGGCTGTCCGGGGGTGCACGGGGGGCTGTCCGGGGGGAATGGGGCTGCATGGGGTCTGTCCGGGGGTGCACATGGGGGCTGTCCGGGGGTGCACGGGGGGCTGTCCGGGGCTGGTCGGGGGGGCTGTCCGGGGGTGCACAGGGGGTTGTCCGGGGCTGGCCGGGGGGCTGTCCAGGGGTGCGCGGGGGGCTGTTTGGGGGTGCATATGGGGGCTGTCCGGGGGTGCATATGGGGGCTGTCCGGGGGTGCACGGGGGGGCTGTCTGGGGGTGCACGGGGGGGCTGTCAGGGGGTGCACGGGGGGGCTGTCCGGGGGTGCACGGGGGGCTGTCCGGGGGTGCACGGGGGGCTGTCCGGGGCTGGTCGTGGGGCTGTCTGGGGGTGCACGGGGGGCTGGCCGGGGCTGGCCGGGGGGGCTGTCCGGGGGTGCACGGGGGGCTGTCCGGGGGTGCACGGGGGGCTGTCCGGGGGTGCACGGGGGGCTGTCCGGGGGTGCACGGACAGGGGGGGTGTCCAGCAGGGGGGGTTGGCAGGGGGACAAGCAGGGGCTGGGGGGGCTGGCAGGGGGAAGGGGGGGGGGGTGGCAGGGGGCAAGCAGGGGGCAGGGGGGGCTGGCAGGGGGACAAGCAGGGGCAGGGGGGGCGGGCAGGGGGACAAGCAGGGGGAAGGGGGGGCTGGCAGGGGGGCAGGGGGGGGCTGGCAGGGGGACAAGCAGGGGGCAGGGGGGGGGCTGGCAGGGGGACAAGCAGGGGGAAGGGGGGGGGGGGGCTGGCAGGGGGTGCTGGCAGGGGCAGGGGGGGCTGGCAGGGGCAGGGGGGGCTGGCAGGGGGACAAGCAGGGGGGTGGCCGGGGGGGCTGGCAGGGTGACAAGCAGGGGGAAGGGGGGGGGGGCTGGCAGGGGGGCAGGGGGGGGGGGGGGGCTGGCAGGAGCAGGGGGGGCTGGCAGGGGGACAAGAAGGGGGGGCTGGCAGGGGGCGGCAGGGGGGCTGGCACGGGGACAAGCAGGGGGGGTGGCGGGGGGGGGGGGTGGACTAACAGGGGCAGTGGGGGACTAGCAGGGGGCAGTGGGGGACTAGCAGGGGGCAGGGGGACTGCAGGGAGGGTGTCAGGGGGCAGTGGGGACTGGCAGGGGGGGCTGGCAAGGGGACAAGCAGGGGGGGTGGGGTGGCGGGGGGGGGGGGACTAGCAGGGGGCAGTGGGGGACTAGCAGGGGGCAGGGGGGGAGCTGGCAGGGGGACAAGCAGGGGGCAGGGGGGGCTGGCAGGGGGACAAGCAGGGGGCAGGGGGTTTCCGGGGTTCTGTGCAGGGGGGATGGGGGCTGCATGGGGTCTGTCCGGGGGTGCACATGGGGGCTGTCCGGGGCTGTCCGGGGGTGCACGGGGGGCTGGCCGGGGCTGGCCGGGGGGGCTGTCCAGGGGTGCACGGGGGGCTGTCCGGGGGTGCATGGGGGGCTGTCCGGGGGTGCACGGGGGGCTGTCCGGGGGTGCACGGACAGGGGGGGTGTCCAGCAGGGGGGGTTGGCAGGGGGACAAGCAGGGCGGGGGGGCTGGCAGGGGGAAGGGGGGGGGGGGGTGGCGGCAGGGGGCAAGCAGGGGGCAGGGGGGTGGCCGGGGGGGCTGGAAGGGGGACAAGCAGGGGGAAGGGGGGGGCTGGCAGGGGGGCAAGCAGGGGGCATGGGGGGGGGGCTGGCAGGAGCAGGGGTGGGGTTGGCAGGGGGACAAGCAGGGGGGGCTTGCAGGGGGACAAGCAGGGGGTGGCTGGGGGGGCTGGCAAGGGGTGCACGGGGGGCTGTCCGGGGGTGCATGGGGGGCTGTCCGGGGGTGCATGGGGGGCTGTCCGGGGGTGCACGGACAGGGGGGGTGTCCAGCAGGGGGGGTTGGCAGGGGGACAAGCAGGGGCGGGGGGGCTGGCAGGGGGAAGGGGGGGGGGGGGTGGCGGCAGGGGGCAAGCAGGGGGCAGGGGGGTGGCCGGGGGGGCTGGAAGGGGGACAAGCAGGGGGAAGGGGGGGGGGGCTGGCAGGGGGGCAGGGGGGGGGGGCAGGGGGGGGCAGGGGGGGGGGGGGCTGGCAGGAGCAGGGGTGGGGCTGGCAGGGGGACAAGCAGGGGGGGCTTGCAGGGGGACAAGCAGGGGGTGGCTGGGGGGGCTGGCAAGGGGACAAGCGGGGGGGGTGGCGGGGGGGGGGGGGACTAACAGGGGACAGTGGGGGACTAGCAGGGGGCAGGGGGACTAGCAGGGGGGGTGTCAGGGGGCAGGGGGGACTGGCAGGGGGGTGGCAGGGGGGGCTGGCAAGGGGACAAGAAGGGGGGGTGGCGGGGGGGGGGGGGGGGGTACTAGCAGGGGGCAGTGGGGGACTAGCAGGGGGGAGCTGGCAGGGGGACAAGCAGGGGGCAGGGGGGGAGCTGGCAGGGGGACAAGCAGGGGGCAGGGGGGGCTGGGGGCTGGGGGCTGTCCGGGGGTGCACGGGGGGCTGTCGGGGCTGGTCGGGGGGCTGCTCGGCGGGTGCACGGGGGGCTGGCTGGGGCTGGCCGGGGGGGCTGTCCAGGGGTGCACGGGGGGCTGTCCGGGGCTGGTCGGGGGGCTGCTCGGGGGGTGCACGGGGGGCTGGCTGGGGCTGGCCGGGGGGGCTGTCCAGGGGGTGCACGGGGGGCTGTCCGGGGGGTGCACGGGGGGCTGTCCGGGGGTGCACGGGGGGCTGTCCGGGGGTACTGGCAGGGGGGACTGGCCGGGGGTGGCATGGGGGTGTCCAGGGTGTGTCCAGGGGGTATTTTTTTTTTTATGAATTTGGACACCCTATAGCCACGGTTCAAAACCGTGGCTATTGATGTATTGCCGCGGTTTTAAACCGTGGCTATAGACATAATGCCACGGTTTTAAACCGTGGCTATAGATTTTGTCCGGCCTTTGGTATAGCCACGGTTGAAACCGTGGCTATAGGTATACAGCCACGGTTTTAACCGTGGCTGTATACCTATAGCCACGGTTGGAACCGTGGCTATAGAGTTAAAGCCACGGTTTGGAACCGTGGCTATAGGTCTAGGCCTATAGCCACGCCAAACTTGGCCACGGTTCCTCAAACCGTGGCTATTACCTATAGCCACGGTTTGAGGGCCTATAGCCACGGTTTAGAACCGTGGCTATAGCTCGAATTTCCAGTAGTGTATCCTATGATAGTCTATACACAACCTCAGACCACCATCCACCTTATTGGAGAACAACATTGAATCATTCCACAAAGACACACTAGGACAAATAAAAACCTTATGCATTATATCATCTATCAGAATCCTCAAATCCCACAACTTAAAAGGTTCTATCTAATAAGGATCCATCAAAATTAGATAATCACCAGGTTGAAAGTCTATCCAAAACTCAACATTATGTTGGGGGGGGGGGGTGGAATCACAATCTCATTTAGAAAAAAATCCAGGAACACCCTAATGACATTGGGAACCTCTACCATCCAAACATCCACTGATTCCACCAACAACCCATCCAATAAGGAAAGAAGGGGATCTACACACTAAATACCCACTAGATAACTCTACTCACTAAAGAAAACCACACGCTAACCATGAACATCTGAAAACATGAATCTCCTTTATAAGCAGTCGATAACAATACCTAATGAATAAAACTAATAGATTCCAAGTATAACATTCAATGGGTTCATCTTTAGAAATAAAATATCCCCATGGGAGTGACGCAACTCCATCATCAGTTTACACCCCAGACACACATCAAACAAGATGGTCTAGCCTCTGGATGACATAGTCAACACCAAGGGTACAAGAATAATATCTACTTATAGTCCTATATCATGGGATAGGGCAGGTTGAATAATGAATTGTGAAGCTCTCAAATCAAACAAGTCACAAAAAAGAGTACTAAGAAAAATGATCATACCTTTTACGATCTCTGGTACCTCTGGAACTGCTACCTCTACTATGTGAAACTGACCACACCCAACTTCTATACCTCTCTGCTAATGACCTCCTCCAAAACCATGCTTGGTCTGTAGTCCTTGAATACAAGGAAAATCCTGAGGTCAGTATCTACCTACTCTATATTCGCTTAATAGAGCATAAGCCTACTACCCATACCACTGGGACGACCTCATTGGAAACTACTACTGAGGCTAACACTGAACCTATCTTCCTTGAAAAAAATGAGCTTGAGAAGCCACTAGGAACTGGTCCTAAAGATTGACACAAATTCCACAGAAGAAACACATCAGACCCAACCCCATAGTAAATGCACGAAAACCATAAGGTTGAAAGGGAAACTACTGAGGTCGACTCCTAGTTGGTCAAAATGTCAAAGGTCCTGGAAACTGAGACCTTCTAATGAAAACTCCTCTCCTATTAAAAAGAAAGAGGCTCTTATGTAACGACCCAAATTTTTTAATTATATTTGTTTCTTAATTTTGTGTGTTATTTTATTTTATACTCAAAAAAACTATATCCTTTAATTATTGAAGTGGGTATAATTAAAATGTGACTGTTGGGTTTCGACTGTTATATGACTGTCGGTCAATATAATCGTTGGTCAATATGACCGTTGGAAACTATAATCTTAACATTGTGTTTTTATAAATATAGTTATCTTGGTTAATTAATACAGAAAGAAGATTTAATGGCCTCATCCAGTAGAATCAAGCCATATGAAGCCCATCTGTTGAAGATTGGGAAGGAGTTAGCATTTCTAGGATTTGTTCTGGACCAAGCCCAAGCTGAACTTCAACGTATGAAGCTTGAATGGAATCATCTAAGGGATAAGTTAAAGCTGATAGAAATCACCACTCGGGCAAAGTTGTCCGAGCCACCCCAAGATTCTATCATCATAGAACACCTTACACTTAGGTCCTATGCTGGTGTTATAAGGGGCTATGTAACGAGACCTTAGCTGCTTTGTGTAATCCTTTTATATAAATAAAATTGTTATTTATTCTTATTAAAAACTTTTTGAATTTTAAATATCCAAATAAATATAGGATGTGTATTATTGATTAATTTAGGAAAAAAGGGTATTTTAAAATATTTTTATATTCATTAAATAATTAATAATGTGAAATGATTTTCAAAAAATGGTCTTCTACAGTTGTGATCAGTGATAAATTTAGAGTCTAATAAGATCAACTTGGTTTTTAGTGAATATTAAAGTAGGAATAGTAAAATACCCTTATGAATAGTAATGAATATTAATGAATAGTAATTTGACCAAAAAAAAAAGAAACTTCACCCATGAATGTATAAATACATTTTAGACATCTTAAAAGTCAAAAAACGATCATAGTTTAAGTTTTGTTATTTTTGTATGTCATAAATATTTTATTTGCAATTTTATAATTAATTTAATAATTTAAAATGGAAATTTATTTTCATAAAATTTATTCATAAATTTTTAATTTATTTCCTTATAGTTATTTGATAATTTTATGGGACCTTGATTACTCTTTTAAGGTGTTACAAAATGAGTTATAGTTTTAAAGTTGTATTTTTGGGATAAATAATGATTTTATTTGAAAATTAAATTAAAAATATTTAGAAAATTATTTTAATATAATTGAATTAATTTTTGAATTCAAATCATCTATATTTGGTTAGGGGGAATTTTAGGGATTTTTCTAAAATAGTTGAATTTTTGGTGAATAATAAAAATGCTTTTTTGAGTCTCGGGTGATTAATGACATCATTAATGATGTAATAATGATGTAAGATTTCTGGTCGACTTATGAATAGTTATATATTCTATGAGGTGTCCCAAATGGCCAATACCATGGGCAAATACCATGGTCAAGACCATGGTTTTTCAAATACCACTGATAAGGTGTCCCTTAGAAATTAATAATTTATTCACTCACTTTTCCTATAAATACCAAGCCATTTACCTCACTCATTTCATTCTAAAAATCATCCTCAATGAAGTTATGGTCTCATTACCTCCCAATGAGTCCTCCAGATGTGTCCTGAAGCCTCTAAAGGTCCCAACCTTCACGCTTTCAAAGTTACACTTCAAGGTAAGGGATCCTTTCACCCTCCTCTTTTAAGTCATGACTTCCTTTATGTTGTGTCTTCTAATTTCCATCTAGTTATGTTGAGGTTATGTTCTTATATGTTCTATTTATTTTCCATTTCATGTATAATTGTTTAGAGAACCTTTTCTCTCTCATCAATTTGTTTTCTGAATTTTTAAGTGACGCCGTTAGGCTGCCGAATTTTTCGTAAAAGGAATCACATCTTCTCTGTTCATTCATGTTTCCTTTCCATGTGGTATGTCATTAAAATTTCCATACCATGTTATTATCTCCATGTTATTCTGAATTTATACTATATTATGAATTATTTATGATTGGGTGACCCTTGTCTTCTCTCTTTTCAATGTTTTCTAAAACCATATTATATAGTCGTTATGCTGCAGAAATTTCGTCTCAAAATTTCTATCTCTTTCTCTCAATAAATTCTCTTGTTTAATTTATGTGAATACCTAGACCTATTTAATTTATATGGGTGTTCATAAATATATAAATATGATATATTTTATTCTGTAATTGACATACATATAACCCTCACTCCCTTTCCATGGGTTATAAATGACATAATGATCTTATTTTTAAGCACTTTTTAAACGTCATGATTTTGATACGAAACTCATCTCTTTGATTCTATTTGGGTTATTTATGAAATGTTTTATTATGATCTATGTGGATAAGATGAAAGTAAATACATATTAAGGGTGTGACCTGATAGCGCTCCAATGCATTGGGTAAATAATTAATCTCTAGAGATGACAAGTTTCACGATACCTTGGTGAATAACCTTGGTAATTTTTATGACACCTCAGGGTTAAACCTTGGTGATATGTTCATGAATGTATAAATGAAATGTTTTAGCCACATATTAAAGTTATGATTCAAGTTATTTTTATTATTATATTCCTATTCTTCCATTTCTCATTCCTTTATGACTTTTATCATGTTCTTATTAATATTGCTCAAGATCACATGTCAACTGTTTCACTTGTTTTCATTAATAAGCCTTCTGCTCACCCTTTTCTTTGATGTATGTCTCCAGGATATGAGATAATGTAATTGTACATAGGATAAACCTATGATGAAGCCTTACAAGTGGTTTATAAGAATTTTTTATGTTGTTTTCATGTATTATGGTCCTGATTTCCAAGACACTAGACTTTAAAGATCCTATGTATGTAAAATGTAATGAAAAGTTATGTAAAAAAAGGAAGGATTCCATATCTTACCTCTTCACTACCTTTATGTTAGATGAAAGGAACTCTGCATAGAACTCCTTATAGTGGTTGATCCAAAAAACCTCTTCCTCCTTCCTCTCTCCCAGATACAACATAGACCACTGATGCACAACTCCTCGCATCTGAATAACTTCCAAAGGGACCCAATACTTCATCAGGGCCTAGATCAAACTGAAAGTGATCCCAATATCATCCATCAAGCTCTTTATTTCCACATCATAAATTCTCCCCTCATACTTACCCAAATACTACTATTGGAAAGCATGAAACGTCCTCTGACACTAATCCTCCTCCTCAACTGGATCAACCCTTCGATGATCAACCAGATCAGCCTGATGAACCTCCACTACCTGAACCACATGTAGATGATGACCAGGATCCATAGATAAGAGACAAACAAATAACTTTCTATGACTAGTAGTTTGGAATTTTATTAATATTCATTTTAATTATTTTTCTTTATTTCATCCGTTTTAAACTCCCCAAGACAACCCAATTCAAACAAGAAAACAAGTCATTATGATGTATGAAACTCTACTAGGTCTCTACCTTGTAAGAAAGTTTATCTAAATTGGTCATTAAATAAGCTCAGATTTAGTGCATTGGATCATGGGGGGCCCTAAAATCCAATTTCCTAGTCGATCTCTCTGACTTATGTCATGCACCGTCAACTGGAACTGTTACCATACCACCCCTAAAAACCTCACTATGACTAACACCAAACATCATCCTATCTCTCAACCATCCCTCTGATACCACTATTACATGATCCCTCCCTTCAAAGATACCCCTCCTAGGATTTCAATTGAGAATAGGAGATAATGACCCCCAAGTCCCACCTCTAGTAGGCCTCGAGTTGGCGACTAGCACCAAGGGTGTAAAAATCTCACAATATGAGAGGTATTAACCTTTATAAGAATATAAGATTGTGATATGAGATGAATCATCCATAAACAACCCCAAGACTTGAATATAGGAAAACAAAAACTATCCCACAATGCATGTGTAAAAAGAACTAATACAAGTAAAAGTCTCAAAAGTAAATAGCCAAAAGTAAAGCTAAAGTAGTGAAACAACAATTGTCAAAAATCTGAGCTAGTAAGGTCCATCACGGTCTAAAAAATACTCCTAGAAACATGAAAATAGTTTTATATATGTAAGGTGAGCATACTAGTATATTCAGTAGGAAAATATCAAGTCTCTCATGAACATGTAAAAGAAGTATACTAATGATCCTATGACAAAACAAAAAAACCAAAAAACACCTAAATAGGTATACTAACCATCCCAACCTCACAAAGGCATGATCACCAAATAACACAAGACAAGTAATATAATATAAAGTAAAGAACATCGATGATAGGGTACCCCACACCACTTTCCCACTAATTATCCTCTCTCACACCCCAACGACAAACATCCTGGTGCTCCCACCTCTTCCGAATATACCATATCACATCTCAACCACATACACCTAGGCCTCACAACATATCCTACCCACACACACCTGGTCCTCACAATACATCCTACCCACACACACCTGGTCCACACATCACATCACATCTTATAACATCTCATCAAATCTTATCTTGAAAACACCTGAGAAGGAACATCAAAACTCATCCCAAAGACACCTAATACACAACATCATAACTCATCTCGAAGACACCTGTGAAAATTCATCACAAATCGCTCAAAGAAGCTTGGGCCATTATTTCCTGTAAGAGGGAGCAGGGAAGAGTGGGTGTCCATCCATCTATCCTCATGTTGGGAAAGACACCCCCACGTGACTATGTGGGTGTTCGGAATATAGTGCTCAATGTGGGTGGGGTGCGTATAGAAATCACAAGGGAAATTCAAGTATATATATATATATATAAAATATCAAAAACTCAAACCCAACCTATGGGTTCTCAAAAAAACAACTAACTCATAACCCCATCACGTTTTCTACCACCTGTAAATGCATAACACCACACATCAAGCCATAAAACCTACTTCACATTTCCAATAAATTTCATTTAACTATTCTATTATTTTCATTATTTAGAATCATCCATGTTCAATCAAAAAACCCATCATTTAATTATCCATTAACCATTTTCATCCCATTAACCAAATCGAACCATGTCATTCCACGTATTATTAAGAAATTATATATTTATTCCATCACTACTTGAACATCTAGCACAACACAACCACCACCTCACCACCCAAAAAACACGACCAAAAAAACCATCAACTCACTTAACCACAATCACGACACTCAAACCATCAACCCCAAATACCCCAAACCCACATCTATATACCACAATCATGTCCACACATTACAATACATCAAGATCATATCAAAATTTACAAAGGGACTTTTATCATATTCCACTTTATTTTTAGGTGCGTTATTCCACAAACCAAAATCCTAAGGTGAACATTTAATTATAAAAATATAAGTAATTAACTAATTTCCATTAATGGTTATATCACAACAATCAAAATAGTGACAACACATGTATCCTAGACAAACAAAGCCTCCAATGACCACAATATTTAGTGGGGGCATCACGCTCGTACAATCTATAATATTAAAATCATATCAAGGCTCTAAAAACATAAAAATCAAACCCAATTTGCCCATTTAAATTCAATTAACCAATTATTTATCTTTTATTAATCCTAAATAACCATAATACATAGTTAGAAAAAAGTAAACCCCTCCCTCATGATATACAATAAGGAAAAAATGGAATCTATACCTCAAAGAAGCTTTTCAACTTGTTGCGCAACATAGAGAGAAAAATAAACCACCTGGGAACCACTGTTACATAATAAACTTGTAGATAAACCCAAAATTTAAAAAAGATTGGTAAAAAAACTTACCCAAACACACCCCAAACAAAAGAAACACCACCGAAATGGAACCCCAAAGATGAACAGAATAAAACAGATGAGAACGAGAGGAGAACTCACAATGGATCAAAGAGGGGAGCCCAAGGATCAATTATCATTGAAATTAATCTCCAAAAACTAAAGGAGAAGGTCGTCATACACCTGGGATGAGAGAAAATCAACTAACATATGGTTTGGGAAAAACCTGAGTGGATGAAACTTTTAAAACAATGCAACATATGGGCATTAAACGGTGTGTAATCCCCTTTCACGTTGTGTAATCACGGGATTCCAGGTTCCGCAAAAAAATGCATTTCTTCTTATTATTTAAACGCAAAAATCTACACATCATGACCAACTCTAGAAAATCTGTGAAACTTACTTTCACATCATGTAATACACTTATATAATGTGTATTTCTTGTAGTAGTTTTCTACACCTCCAGCCTCTACAAAAAACTATTAGGACCTCCTCCGAACATCTCCAACAACCAAAATTATAAAATTATTTAATAAAGAGAGAATAGAATAATAAAATTGTAGTGAAACAAAGAGGTTTTAATGGGACTCACATAAAAAATTCATAAAACCTACAATGTAGTCCAGTAGGACTAACCCGAGCCATTCTAAAGGAGTCATGGGATGGTTATTCACTTATCTCAATCAATTATTCTATATTTTTAGTGTTTTATTTTTAATAATAAAAACTAATGGATTCTTGTGTGTTTATATTGTTTTGGGTGACTGTTCATGAAAATTAAAATAAAGAAGCAAAATACCAAAGACAATTGTTAGTGGGTAAAGGGAATGAATCCAAGACTCGACCACAAATAACCTTTATTATCCATCTATGATGTCATCATCCAATTTATAATGTACTCAATATAATTCATTTATAAACATACTCTACTAATATTTCAAGATCCTATACACTTTTAGATATCTATTAGGCAAAACAAATTTCACTTTATCTATGATTTTGTAGGATGAACATGCCACAAACACATACATTTCACTAAAATCCACCTAAATCCATCTTTTTTTTGTTCATTCCTTGACTCCCTTTATTATATCATATATGAATAGAATTAGAAAAAATGAGGGAGAATTAGGAGAGGGTGCAATGAAATAGTAATACTGCTAGGTAAGGTGGATGATCACCACACCAATCCTAGGACACCCCACCACTCCATCAAAATTAGATTAAAACTAAAGAAATCAAAATGGGGATTTGGGAAACAATGGACCTACCCTGGTAATTCACACCCTTGGGTTTGTACTCTAATTTCATGGAGTTTTAAGAGATCATTTTTATTGAATATAGGTTTAATAAATCAAAAATATAATGCATAATTAATAAGATAATATGATTTCACTAAAAAAACATGAATGAAATGAAAATTACAAGAAGAATTTGATAGATCAGTAAATCCCTAGCTACAATCGGTATGAGCTAAATACCCTATAAAATGGGAGGAGGAGAATTATTTATAATGATCACATAATCTAATTCCTTATTATCTAAGAATTTTTGTGTGGACTATTGAGATTATTATTCAATGGATCATCTCCACATATCAAGTATGGGGGTCATGATCGATAAAATTCGAATCTTCCAACCAAAATATTCTCTTCTCATGATCAGAATCAAAATTACTTCAAGAATAATTTGACTGGATTCCCTTAACATCTCCATATTCAATGGATAAAGGGGTAGGCTTAGGCTTGATATAGTGAAGTTTTGATTATAATATTATTGGTTCTATAAATCCAATCTTTCAATTTGAGCATGGTCCTCAGTTTCAGAACACAAAAATTAGATATCATAATTGTTGGGAAAAAATCCCTCAAGGTATCATTGAATCATTTTTGAGGTGATTGTGTTTGTTGACAAAGTGGACAACTGTACTATGATTGTTGACAAAGAAAACCATGAAATAAAAATTTGTTGACAAAGGGGATTTCATGGTGGCATGCCGAGTTCAAGAGCTGTGGTTAATGATCAATGTTTGATTCAAGAACTTCGACAAAGGAATGGATGATCTGGAGGTGGTAGAAAAATAATAGATACAAGGTGGTGCCGTTTTCTAGTGTTTGCCAAATTTTTGGGCCTGAAAATCGACAAATGAAGAAAAGTGGTTTTTGGGAAAGGGACTTGAGCACCGTGTACTTGATGGCTTGGAAAATTGCATGCCATATGTTTTTCAAGATCAGATCATCAAAATATGGCAAAGGGATAAGGGTCGTGCAAGTATTGAGTTGGTCGCGTAGGTGACTTGCGTGCCAAGAGAAAGGACTTGTGCACCAGTGCCTATAAGGATTGGAAACTGGTGCTCCTGTTGTTTTTCAAGATCAAAACTTCAAAATATGGCAAAGAAAAGAGGTTCTATCAAGTTTGGAAGTGGGTTACACAAGTGACTTTCATGGGAAGAGACCTGTGCACTGAGACTTGCACGCCGAGGGATGACTTGTGCGCCGTCGTGCAGGGTGGTCAAATTGCCTATAAATAATGGACCACTGTAGACGCCGGAAAAGTCCGTTGTTCCCAAACGAAGCTCCGGATGCGGAAAGCGAAGTGATATTTGGAGTCAGAGGCACGTTCCGGAGGGCACGGAGGACTTGCGCGAAATTTCAGAGGCCCGCGCGCAAAGTTGAGTCGCGGCGCGCAATCCTCCCGGGATGCGCGCAATGCGCTGGGCCGGCGCGGTATTTTGCGCGCCCGCGGCCTGCGCGGCGCCCTTTGCGCGCTGGGTCCTGATTACGCGCCCGCGAACCGAATTGCGCGCCCGAGACCGGATTACGCGCCCGGGGTTGCCTATAAATATAAGGCGACCCCCGACGTTTTGAAGGTTGCCAGAATCCGAAGCGTCGCTCGTTCGCGCAATCCAACCCCTTCCGCGCGCAATGCCGATCTTCAGGTAACCTCCTTTCTTTCGCGCAATAGAGCCTTGGGGTCCGCCTTCGCGCGCAATCCCCTTGGCTCATTTCCTTTGAATAAATTTCAACCCGAAGGCCTTTGCGCGCAAAAGAAGCCTCTTGCGCGCAATTGCCCCCCGGGTGCGCGCAATCCAGCCCGATTGCACGCACCCCCCATTTTCAAAGTGGTCATTCGTTAGATAATGAGCCGTTGCCCCCGCGCGCTATCCGAAGCCCGGTGCGCGCAATCCCAACCATCCGCGCGCGAAGCGCTGGCCCAATTGCGCGCCAGTCCGCCATTTTGCGCGCCGACCCGCGGTTTTGCGCGCAAAGCTCCTCTTTTGCGCGCAATCCGCCAGGGTCGCCTCCCTTGACCCCCCGAGGGTACCCGCCTGCGTGGCGCCCGATGATCCTCATCCTGGGTGCCCGCACCGTGCGTTGTCTTCCCGTGCGGCCCTCCAGGCTTGCGCGAAGTGACACGCACGTACGTCCAGCATGACGTTAAACTGCATATTCGTCCAGCATGACGTTAAACTGCAGATACGTCCAGCATGACGTTAAACTGCACATACGTCCAAGCTGCACGACGCTAAGCTGCCTAGCCCCCATCGTCCGCGCTGCAAGACGTTAAACTGCCAAGTGCTTCGTCCTCAACACACGACGTTAAACTGTACTTCGTCCGGCAAGACGTTAAACCGTCCGCCTCGTCCTCAACACACGACGTTAAACTGTACTTCGTCTGGCAAGACGCTAAACCGTCCACATCATTCGATCCCATGCCTCGCATGCAGGTTCTCCCCCGGTTTGGATGTGGCCCCCACCCGCTCGTCTCTGCAGGGATGTCGGGATTGTCCCCCTTTTGGGATGATTTAATGGGAGCGGCTTTTCCCTACGGGGGCAGGGTATTACAAACCCCTAGTTTCTCGTGGGAGGCTGCACATGTGTATCTCCATTGCGCCTCCCCACGGCCGAAGCCAGTAGAGGGTATGACTGGGATCGAGGTGTCTTCTGCTTTCGGCCCAAGTCCCTTCCAACTGAGTTTTGCCACCCGGGCTGCCCCAAGTGCGTAAGTCCTGACAGAATGAACTACGTGGACTTTGATCCCTGTCTTCTATACAGGGTACGTAGGAAGCCTCCCTGAGGTTCAAGCCCGCCACCTGGTCGTCCCGGTCGTATTCACGTCGGTTCGTCCATCAGTGGACCCCTCCAGGGTTCACGCTTGCGTCGATTCACCTATGAATCCACCCCTGTGGGAGACTGCCCGTGTGTATCTCCACGGTGCCTCCTCACAGCCCCCCTTTTTTCCATTTCTCCTTTTGTCGTCCAGCATGACGTGAAACTGTGATCCACCCGGCCGTTCCATCCCCCTCTGTGCGAGGTGGTTCGGTTCAATCCTCCGCCCGGCGGCCTCGATCTCTTCGTGAGTCGGCTTGCCGACGTCCAGCATGACGTTAAACTGTATACCCGAACTACGTTGACTTTGATCCGTGCTAACGCGCGGTACGTAGGAAGCCCCTCCGGGGTCCAAGCTCTTCACTCCATCATCCATCCTGATCCTTACCCGGGCCGCCACATCCCGGTGGGGTCATGCCACTTCACTCCACTCCACGTTACTTGGGAAGCCGCCCATGTGCTGGCCCCAACGTCGGAGGTTCCCCGCAAGGGGTTCTGTCATCTGATCCACTTTTCGTGTTGATCGGTCCGATGCCGTCCCCGCTGGACGTTAAACTCGCGGCATACCCCGTGTTAAACATGGGAAGCTGAGGAAAACCTCAGGTGACACAGTTCCCCGCACCCAGTACGGGATGCCTCAGGCCATCATGCCTTCGAGAAGCCCTATTAGGGACGGAAGACAGACGTGCAGAGCCGCAGTGTTACGACACGCCCCCAGCACCCAGAGCCACCCGGCCTTCTCACCGCAGGTTGCTGCCCCGCCCAGACTCCTTGGAGCGTCCGGGCGGAAGCAGCGTAATTAACCGGTGTCCATGAAGATATGGCGCCGGGAACGAGATTCACGAACATTCTTAAGTCTATGAGGGAGACCCGGATTAGGCGACGAGTTCCGAGGAGACGTCCAAGGAAGGAGGAGCCGACATCCCATCATCCCGGTTTCGATCAAGGAGCAGACGCCCCTGAATAAGGGACGAATGCCGCCCGCCCTTGGAAAGCGGGACTGCGGGACCACAAGCCGCGCGCCCATCCCCTCGGGTTGACGGGTGCACGCGCGAACGCGTCCTGGCGGAACAGCGTAACCCGACGCACATCCGCACCGAAACAGAAAAATGGTGAACCCGACGTGAATCTCTTCTCCTCGATACGAAGACCGATGGCTTTCAGAGGTGTTGGAAGACCGGCATGTTGCCCGGCCAAGCATTCAGTCTTACCCGCCAGGGGCTGGGGAAGTGAAATCGGGCACTCCGTCTCGCAACGTCGAGGGCCTGGGTTCCCCCCACGGAAGGCGTCGTGGCGCTAATGGTTGGTTGACGATTCCTTTTTCCTGTCAGTGTTAATGGGTTCTTCTCCCTGCTTTCAGAAATCAGGTCGCCCGATCCAGTGCCCGATCGCCACCCGCCCACTGGCGCAGGGATAGGGGAAACACCGACGCAGCTACTCCGCGCGGTCCTGCCCGTTCCGCAGTCGTCCCAGCAGCCGCAATTGCGGGACGACCACGCCCTCTCTCCCCCTCGGAGGTCATCCAGAGAAGGGTGATCAACACCCTGGTGCGGAGATACGAGGAAGAGGGAGTCATCCCCACTAGGGAAATGGATCGACTAGACCTTGAGGAGGCTGCACCTCGCCACCACCGCCGCCCTCGAGGGCCGCGCAGGGAGGCACCGCTGCCTACCTCAACGTCCAATCACTTCGGGAGTTTATCCCCGGAGCGCTCTGACAGTTCCCTTCCCTATGCGGATGAGGTGGAAGATGCCCGGGATCACCCTATCCGGGGTTCGCTCCAGGGATCTACGGTAAGGACTCCCGCCAGGCCACGACGACACCGCCGCCAGGCCTCTCCAGTCGAAGAGCGGGCTCTCCACCTGCCCGCGCCGCTCATCCCGACTCGTCTGTCTCGACGCCAATGTCGGGCACGAGCGGAAGAGGATGCCCACCTTGGGGCTCTAGCGACAGCGGCCGCATTGGCCCAAGCCACTGCTGGCTCCAGTCGCCAGGCCTCTGTGCATCCTGAGCGGGGGAACTCCTATGCCCGACCTGGATCGAGGCCCCGACCGCCCCCAAGGCAGGTTGGGTCGACTCTCCCGGTTGCTGGCACTGGCAGTAGCCACCGCGGACCATCTCGCGGTAGCGCTATTCACCGGCAGGGTCTACTCTGCGTGGCCGATCCAGGAGGCATGGGTCATCCCACCTTCCAATCCCGGCCCGGAGGCCTGCCCGGAATCATCTCTCCCCGCGCCCCCTTTGATATCTGTCCTGGTGCCCCTCGCACCTTGGTTCCCAGTTCTCTTGGCCCCAGCACCAGTGCGGCCGGAGGACGCCAGGACAGAGATCAGCCCTGCCCCGAAGAACCACCCAGGGGCAGGAAGGCAAGGCGTCGACGCCGAGGGAAGAATGTTACGGAATTCCGGACAGAGATCCGACCGGTTTGCTTCTCTGACTCAGAGGCGGAGTACGATTCGGCGACAGAGCCCCTTCCCCAATCCCGCCAGTCAAGGGCAGGGGTAGGAATGCGGCACGTCAGCCTCGTGCTCCCCGAGAGCGAGATCGATGTGATCCCCACTTCTCTCCGAAGGTATATCCGGAGTAACGAGGGCCTGGTAGACCCCCAAGGATCAAGCTTGCGGTTGGTACCGGCCCCTCCAGAAGTGCCTTCCGTCTCGATCGGAGAAGCCGGGGACTTTTTCTGGGGACCGACGGTCGAACCACGATCTGGTGCGCCCTCGGCGAGCACCGATGCTACGGCAGGATGTTCGCTCGCCGGCCCGTCCTATCGTGATGTGGTAGCCAGGGCACCACCACCCTCAGAGGGCGGCCCGGGATATGGAGGCCAATCGGCCTGCTCGCCGTATTCACCGCCGGCCAGCCCGTCAGCCCGGCGGCCCGCCTCGGCACCACTACCAGTTTCCCGTCCGTTCCCAGCCATTGAAGAGGACCAAGGAGATCTGGGTCCCGAGTTTGAGTCGTGGAGCTTCTGGACCGTCCTTGCAGAGGGCCACTTCCCTAAGAAGTTTTGGCCAGTCGCAGGACCGGGCTTTGATGCACCCGAATCGCTCACCCCGGATGAGTTCGAATGCTTCCGCCGAACTCTCCGGGAGACTCGCTCCTGTCTTCACCGCCTACAAATGCCATACCCCGGGAGTCAAGCGCACCTGGAGGATATTGGTGAGCAGTGCCGTCAAATTGACCTGGCCATGCTCCCCGCGGTTCGGCACCCCGGGTCATTTGGGCACCACGAGGCCCTCCAACAACGATGCGTTGAGTGTTTTCAAGTACTCCGCAAAGTTATCAAGGAAGCCACTCCCCACGTGTATATCCGTGGATGGGGGCAGTACGCTGCCCTACGCTTCAGTGTGATCCGCCGACAGCCCGATTCGCTGGGTGGCCCTGAGGGTATATCCCCAGGGACAGGAACGGTCAACATGGCTGACCTGTCGGGAGAGGGGAACGACTTGGAACTTCTCGACGGGGGCTTCCCCCCCGAAGACAAGCCGTCGTCAGATCCATCGGTGAGAGTTACTCGTCATCAGAGGAACCTCCTGGGGCTCCCCGCGCCCACTGAAGCACTGACGTTGAGCCGAAACGTCAGCAAAGGAAAAGAGCACAGCGAGGCTATAAGGCCCGCCGACCCATCTGCCTCCATGCAGAGGGCAGAGGAGGATCCCGAGAAGGCTACGCTACGTCAGCAGCTCGCCGAACAGAAGAAGCTGGTTGACCAGCTCCTCGCCGAGCGCGCTGCAGAACGGCGGCCTGACTACGGTGATCCCAGGCCAGGACAGCAGGGACCGGAACAACCGCTCCTCGATGAGACTCTCCCGGGCAACCGTGATTATGCCGTGTTCGCCGACAGGAGAGAGGCCATTGCCTATGGAAAGAGGGCGCGGTATGTTTCGCCACACCCTCCCGAGCGGCGTGACTACCTGAGAGATCCCGCTCGGATTCCTCCCGCTGCCCCAAGGGCCGCTCCGCCCGCCATCCCACGAGCTGCCGAGTTCGACGACCCGGTCGACGACCCGATTGAAGGGCCATGCAATGCGCTCGTGGTTAGAGATCCTCACCAGGACTGGAACCCATGTCCGGACGATCCGATGGCGGCACTCATTGCCCGCTTGGAAGCCTTGGAGACTCGGCAGGTGACGATCCCACCAGACGGTAAGCCCTACCCAGCATGGGTGGATGACATGTCGGCGCCTCCGGGATTCGGGAATCCCACTTTCGCCCCCTTCAACGGGACTGGAGATCCGCCACAGCATTTAGCCCACTTCAACTCGAGGTGCGGGCCTATGTTGGGGACTCCGGCGCAGCAGGAGGCCGCTAAGCTTCGCTGCTTTGTTCAGACACTGGAAGGGCCAGCATTTGTCTGGTACAGCCAGCTCCCCGTCGGGTCGGTAACCAGCTGGGAGGACCTCCGTAGACAGTTCCTCTACCAGTTCAGTTCCACGACCCGGAAGACAAGTATCGCAGACCTCTTCAAGTGCAAGCAGAGGCCTGATGAGCGAGTCGCGGACTTCGTCGCCGGATGGAAGGGTCTCACGTATTCCCTTTACATGCCATTGACTCAGGAGCAGTTGCTGACAATGTGCGTCGGGAACGTCAAGACCGAGCTGGTCCCTTCCCTGATCACTCAGAATTACCCCGGAGGGTTCAGGGACTTCTCAGACAAAGCTCAACGTCTTGAGGAAGCCCTGCAACAGGCCAGCCAGGCACACCCGCTGCCTCCAATGATTCCTGCAAGGAGAGTCAGCAGGGCTGAGCCCGCTGCTGTTGCCCAGATAGAGGCCCCCAGGCCGTTGGAGCTGCTGCCGGTGAGGCCAGCTCCACAGCCTCACAGGAATCCGCCTCCACGGGCTCAGTTCCCGGCCCAGCAGCGGCAGCCCCAGAACCGGCTGGCCCCTCCGCGTAATGTACCGCCGCAACCCAGGCGAGATAATCAGGGTCCACCTCCTCGGCCGGCCCCTCCAGCCCCTCGTCAAGACCACACTCCCAGGGGCCCGCGACACCTGACTTACTCATTTCATGAGGATCAGGTCCCCGGTTACTTCCGGAGCGCCCTGGAGCAGAGGATTGTGCGACTGCCTGAGTGTTGGAAGCCAGAGGAGGCACATCTTACGAATAACCCCCGCTACTGCCCCTACCATCGAGCCTTGGGGCACACCATCCAGCGGTGCTATGTGTTTAAGGACTGGCTCCAAGACCATATTAACAACAATGTAATCAGGTTGGGCCCAGCTCCGGCACAAGTGGCGGGCGTATTCGTGGGATCAGATGACGATAGTGGCAACGAGGACGAATGGCAGCTGGTCTCCAACCGCGGACCCCAGAAGTACAATAACTGGATGGCCCGCAAGACGACCATTCGCGCCCATGGAATCATCCGTGCGCGCTTGAATCAGCCTGAGCCCCCAGAACCTGCGGGTGCTGCTTCGGCATCGTCGTCCCAGTCTGCCTCCTCCAAGAGGAGCAAACGGCGGCAGCGCAAGAAGGAAGAGCGCGCCCCGCCAGTTCCGCCACTATCCCGTACTCTCGGCGATTTCATGCCCCCGGAGATGGGGGTCCCTCCTCGGATCCGCCCGGTGATGGATGATTCGTCCGATGACGGTATTGGGTACGCTTCGGTTAACACCGTCGAGCTGGTAAATCCCTTTTCGGTTCCCGACGTTGAAGAACACCAGGTGGACCTCCCTAGTGTCCCCGGTCGTCGCTACCGTCGGAAGAACCGCAGCAACAGGAGTCGCCGGGGCACAGCCGTTGGTACCTCCAGCCAGGCCGTGCACGCCACTGAGACTAGGCAGCAGGCTCAAGATCGAGCTCAGCGTGCGCAGGCCCCCCATTCGGGGATGACGGATTCGCCTCCGCCACTGTTTGTGGTGTGGGACCAGGCAGAACCGCCTCAGCCGCGTCGCGACCAGCTCCGCCCTGCCACGAGTCCATCCCGGCCTCCTGACTCCAGTACGGTGACCATTTCCCGGACTGCGACCAGTGAACAGCGAGATGCGCCAAGTACCAGTCGGCCGCCGATCCAACCGGCAAGGCCCGTCATGCCACCAACCGCAGAGCAACCTCCTGCAACCAGGGGCTCGCGCTTGGCCAAAAAGTATGATGTCCTGAAGCACTTGGCCGACATCCCAGCAAGGCTCTCCATCCTTGAGGCTCTGCGCATGTCATCTGAGATGCGCGAGGCACTCGCTGAAGCCCTGAAAAGCCCCCTCCAGTTTGAGACAGAGGTTGCGGCTGCAGAGGCCTTTCACGCCGAAACGATCGAGGACGCCGAATGTCAGGCAGTTATCTCGTTCTCTGGTAAGGATGAAGACCCTCCTATACAGGGACATATCCGTCCGCTGTATGTCACTGGCCAGTTCAATGGCCTTGAAGTCCGGCGCTGTCTTGTCGACACGGGGTCCGGGATTAACCTGATTCCAACTCGGACGCTCCGGAGATTGGGGTTGTCTGAGGATGACTTGATTCCCTCCGACCTCAGGATCCAGGGGTACGACCGCACCGAGCAAACCCCGGTCGGCAAGATACGTTTGAAGACCCAGTTCGGTGACTTGGTTGCCAACACCGAATTCATGGTAGTCTCTCAGGACACTGCATATAACGCATTGATGGGCAGGCCATGGCTTCACCTTCACGCGGCGGTTCCCTCGTCATACCACCAATGCCTCAAATACTCCCTTAATGGTCGAGTAGGCGTGCTTCAAGGAGATGCCTCTCCTTTTTCCTCATGTGAAGCCCGCTATCTGGACGCGGACTATTACAAGAGCAAGGATAAGCAGATCCTGGCAGGTGAGGTTGAGCCTGTCGCTGTTGCAAGCGATCCCTGGGCAAGTCTGGATGACGCTTACGTCCTCCCGATTCACCGGTTGGACGTCGCCATGGTCTCGACGGTCCGCGAGTCTCCCGATGAGATGGCCGCGACCGCCCGCGCCAGCACCAGTGGCCCAGCAGGATCTGGTAGCCCCAATGCAGTTGCCAACGCAGTCTCTCCCGTGGACGATCCCTCCCCGAGTGGAGAGGACGTGGAAGATGCACCCCCAGCCTTTGAGGATGGCATCCCCGCCACGGTCGATGAGTTAATACAGGTGAACCTTGGAACCGAGGCCGATCCAAGACCCACGTTGGTTAGTGCCGCCATGCCCTCTGAGGAGCGGCAGCAGTACGTGGACTTTCTCAGGCAGCACCGTGATGTGTTCGCTTGGGGCTATGACGAGATGCCGGGGCTAGATCCTCAGGTAGCCGTCCACCGCCTTGGTCTCCCGGCGAACCATCGCGGGTTCAAGCAGCCTCCCAGGAAGATGCACCCATCCCACGGTGCCATGGTTGAGGCCGAAGTTGACAAGCTTATCAAAGCCAACTTCGTGAGGGAAGTTTAGTACCCCAAATGGCTGGCCAACATTGTGCCGGTCAGGAAGAAGAACGGGCAGATTAGAGTCTGCATCGACTTCCGCGATCTCAACCGCCACTGTCCGAAGGATGATTTTCCCCTTCCAGTGACAGAGCTGTTGATTGATGCCACGGCAGGGTTCCAAGCCCTCTCCTTCATGGATGGATACTCCGGATACAACCAAATTCGGATGGCCCCTGAGGATGAGGAGTTCACTGCCTTCAGGGCCCCCCAAGGTACCTTTTGCTACCGGGTCATGCCCTTCGGCCTGAAGAATTCAGGTGCCACCTATCAACGGGCGATGCACCGCATATTCAAGCCAATCCTCGGCACGCTAGTGGAATGCTACGTCGACGACTTGGTTGTCAAATCGCGCCAGCGTCGGGACCATCTCAAAGATCTTGAGAAAGTGTTCAGCTTCCTCCGGTCTCGCTGCCTGAAGATGAACCCGTTGAAGTGTGCCTTTGGGGTCACCTCCGGAAAGTTCCTTGGATTTGTGGTAAGATACCGGGGTATTGAGATCGACCCAGAGAAAATCAGGGTGATTAGCCAGATGCCTCCCCCGGGTACCATCCGGGAACTGCAAGGGTTCCAAGGCCACTTAGCCTATATACGCCGATTCATCGCGAATCTGGCCGGCAAGTGTAAGCCCTTTTCTCGGCTCATGAAGAAAGGTGCCACCTATGTATGGGATAAAGAGTGTCAGACCGCTTTCGAGGAAATCAAGCAGTACCTGCTTCAACCTCCGGTCCTGATGCCGCCCGTATCCGGAAAGCCGCTGGTCCTTTATGTGACCGCCCTGGAACGGTCCCTGGGTGCCCTTCTCGCCCAGAAGAACAACGAGGGAACAGAGAATAGCCTCTATTACCTCAGTCGCATGCTCCTCGATGCGGAAGTTAGGTATTCCCCCATCGAGAAGAGCTGCCTGACGCTCGTATTTGCCGTACAGAAATTACGGCACTACTTTCAGCACCATGAGGTACAGTTGGTTTCTCGGGTAGACCCGTTGAAATATATCTTGAGCCGGCCTATGTTGACTGGCCGCCTAGCGCGGTGGGCTGTGATTCTCCAGCAGTTCGACATCAGTTATGTGTCTCAGAAGGACATCAAAGGGCAAGCGTTGGCAGACTTTCTGGCCGCTCACCCGACCTCCGTGGATCAGCCGCTGGATCTAGGCTTTCCTGATGAGACCATTCTCTCGGTTGATCGAGCCGATCCATGCTGGCAGATGCACTTTGACGGTGCCTCCCGGAGCCCCACCGGTAGAAGACTCGATAATCCTAAGCTCAACAGAGTGGTCTTGGGCATCGTCTTCATTACCCCGGAGCGAGCCGTGCTGCCATACTCTTTCCTGTTGTCAGAGGGCTGTACCAACAATGAGGCGGAATACCATGCCCTCATCACCGGCCTCGAGTTGGCTCTCGAGATCGACGTGCCCCGTCTGTGCGTGAAAGGGGACTCCGAGCTGGTCGTTAAGCAGATCAATGGCGACTACGTTGTCAGGAAGCCGGAACTTGTGCCATTGTTGGAGTGCACCCTCCTTCTGATGGCCCGGTTCCCTTCTCGGCCGGAAATTGTCCATGTTCCCCGGTCGCAGAACGGTCGAGCAGATGCTTTGGCCAGCCTCGCTGCGTCACTTGCGGAGCCTGAACAGGACAACCTGATCGTCCGCGTGACGCGCCGCAGGCTCATCGCTCCCGTTATCTCGGAAGAAGATCGTGGCCCGTTGGTAAGTAACCTCACCACGGTTGCCCCCATGCCCGGAGCCCCGAGTACCCCAGATATGACAGTCGGATCAGCCCCTGATTGGAGGACGCCTTTGGTTGAGTACCTCCAACATGGCATTCTTCCATCGGATCGGGCCGAGCGCGAGCGAGTTCGACGCCGCGCATCGCAGTTCGTCCTCCAGAGCAGTCCCGGTCTGGAGCAGATCCTCTACAAACGCGGATTTGATGGTATTCTCCTCCGTTGCCTTCAGGGAGTTGAGATCCCACGAGTCATGCAAGAGGTTCATGCTGGTTCGTGTGGCGCCCACCAGACTGGGCCGAAGCTGTCCCACCAGATTCGGAGGTTGGGATACTTCTGGCCCTCTATGATCCATGACTGCATCGAGTTTGCCAGGAGGTGCCATGCGTGCCAGGTTCATGCGAACTTTGTGCATCGGCCGCCGGAGCCTCTCCATACCACAAGAAGCGATTCCGCTCAGAGAGGTCAAATCATGTTCGATCGCTGACTTCGTGACCTCCAACATCATCTATCGATTTGGAGTGCCTCACGCTATCCTCACGGATAACGAAACCAATTTCCGAGCAGCCGAGTTGAAGAAGTTGTACGCCAAGTATAACATTCGCTCGAACCATACAACTCGCTATCATGCGCAGGCGAATGGACAGATCGAGGCGTTTAACAAAACCCTCTCTAACATTCTGCAAAAGATGGTTGGTCAGAACAAGAAGAGTTGGCCGGACAAGCTCCCCAACGCCCTCTGGGCTTATCGGACGACGACTCGCAATTCCACCCAGATGACCCCTTATTCCCTGGTGTATGGAGCTGAGGCCGTCCTGCCCATCGAGATCCAGTTGCCGTCCTTGCGCACTGCGGTCTACGACCAGCAAGCGCCGGACAGAGTCGCTGAAGCCCGTCTAGTCGAGTTGGAAGCACTGGATGAGAATAGACTTCGCGCTTTGCACAACTTGGAGAGGCATCAAAGCAGAATGGCTCGAGCTTTCAATAAGAAGGTTCGCCTCCGCTCTTTCCTGCAGGGTGATCTAGTGCTAGCCCTAAGAGCGCCAATGATCCCCGGCAGGAAGCCGCCCAAGTTGGAGCCCAAGTGGGAGGGACCTTTTATTGTCCACAAGGTCTATCCCAATGGCGCGTACTCCCTAGCGACTATGGATGGTGAGCGTGTCACTCCTCCCACCAACGCTAGGTTCCTCAAGCAGTACTTTGTCTGAGTGTACCAACGTCCATCATGACGTTAAACTGCACATTTGTCCAGCAAGACGTTAAACTGCACATATGTCCTGCACGACGTTAAACTGCATTCATCCAGGCTACAAGACGATAAACTGTTCAGCATTCGTCCGCGCTGCAAGACGTTAAACTGCCAAGTGCTTCGTCCTGCATGACGCTAAACTGCACTACGTCCGAGCTACAAGACGTTAAACTGTTCAGCATTCGTCCTGCATGACGTAAAACTGCCCCTCAAGAACTACGTGCGGCTTGATTCCCATCCTTATGGGATACGTAGGACCGCCTGAACCTTCATGTTTCAGGCCCAGCCCCATCTTTTGGGAATTTCCATCCCATCTCGGGCCCTTGGCCCAGTTGCCCCTGGGTGTGCGGCGTATGGTGTGAGCGCGGGGCTATGCCCTCATTCACGTCGGTTTGCTCGTCACGCTGTACGCCCCCCCACGTTTGGGGATGCCTTCTGCTCCCCCCTTCCTTTTTTCTCTCTTTTCGTCCTGCATGACGTTAAACTGCACTTCAAGAACTACGTGCGGCTTGATTCTCATCCTTATGGGATACGTAGGACCGCCTGAACCTTCATGTTTCAGGCCCAGCCCCATCTTTTGGGAATTTCCATCCCATCTCGGGCCCTTGGCCCAGTTTCCCCCGGGTGTGCGGCGTATGGTGTGAGCGCGGGGCTATGCCCTCATTCACGTCGGTTTGCTCGTCACGCTGTACGCCCCCCCACGTTTGGGGATGCCTTCTGCTCCCCCCTTCCTTTTTTCTCTCTTTTCGTCCTGCATGACGTTAAACTGCACTTCAAGAACTACGTGCGGCTTGATTCCCATCCTTATGGGATACGTAGGACCGCCTGGACGCTTGTGTCTCAGGTCCAGCCCCGTCTCTTGGTTGATCACGGGGATCTGCCCCCCTCCGGTTGCTCTCAGGGTGAGTCCTCCGACCCTTTCCGGAGATCTGTTAACATGCTTTGGGTGCTTCGGTCTATGACTCGTAGTGTCAGATTCAATCCCGACAAGTCCTGTGTTGCTTGTCAGGCCCCGCGCTTCCTCTTGTTCGAGCCTTCACTCAAAGGGATCCTCGTTAGCGGTTTGGGTACGATGCCTTAGTGCTCTCCCACCGCTCCGGGTCGATTTACCGGCGGGTCTTGGGCCGCAAATCGATATGAATCCTGCGATTGAGCGGTTGATGCTCGTTTGCTTGCCCCGTCTTAGGCTGACGCGATCGGATGTTGTGTTGCGAATGCGTCAGCAACATCCTTGATCGCCATGTCGGCTCTTTCAGGCTCTGAACATTGGTTACACAGTCCTCATCACACTCCGCCTTTGTGCGTTGTAGTGGAATCTCGACACTCTCTTCATACTGACCTCCAGTACACCTCTACACGTTAGGCAGACCAACCAAGGTAATGATGTCGTTCGAGGCTCCCATGATCTGAGCACCAGGGATATATGCGGATATCCTCCCTAAGGGCCATGCGTAGCTGGACCCTCGTCCCCATAAGGAGGAGGGAGTCGCCCGAACAATTGCGTTCTGGGCCCAGCATATCTGGAGGCTAGCATCTCTGCCCCTCGGGTGATGGACATACACAGACCCCTATCCCAAGACTCTTCTCCTGGAATCGTGCGTGACCATAGGGCTGGGTATGTTCCCACCTCCGCCGTGTCCGCCGTACCGCGATAAGCGGGTTCCTCCATGGTCCGAACCACACGACCTTAAACTGTGTTGTCCGGTCCTACCACACGACCGTAAACTGTGATCGTCTTGGCCGCCCGACGAGAAACGGCACTGCATCGTGATGTCCTCCTCGGGGGACACTCATGTTGGGCGCTGGTTAATGACCACGCCATTTATCAATGCCTTCCATGGCTTGATTATTGTGGCGACGCCAGAGATTTCTCAATCACAGGCATGTCGCCGCACAAAGAAAAACCATTCATCTTTAAGGACAAACAAGAAATATCAAATGCCGCTCCTTCTGTGTGCGAGGGTCAGACCCGCACTCTTCCCCGCGCTGGTGCCCGATTGTGTTGTGCCGCGCTTCAAGAACTACGTGCGGCTTGATTCCCATCCTTATGGGATACGTAGGAACGCCCGGATGTTTGAAACTTCGGGTCCAGCCCCCCACCTCTTAGAGATTCCCCCTTCTCTGGGGAATCCGCCGCCTTCAGGCCACCCTCAAGGCGTGTTCCCCGACCCCTTGCCGTGGTCCACCGGTGTCAAGAGTACTCTGGTTTATTGCCAGGAGTGTCAGGTTCAGCTTGGTCAGGTTCCTTCCACTTTTCAGGCTTCGTGCTCCCTTTCATTCGGACCCATCGTCTACGCCCTGGGTGGAGCCCCCGTGAACGGTTCGGACACAATGCCTCAGTGCTCTCCCACTGACTCGGGCCGGTACCCCCAATGGCCTCGGGCAGCAAATCGATATGAATCCTGCGATTGAGAGGTCGATGCTCGTTTGCTGCCTCATTCCACCAACGGTTAGTGCGATATTGATGCTGCTTTTCCGCCACGGTCGGCAGTACTCCCATATCGTTACGCCGGTGCCCCCAGTCCTTGAGTGAATGGCCGCATGATTCACATTTTCCACCTCCCATTCTGACCAGGCGAAACCTCGACGCTCTTGACACTATCCCTCAGTGCATCTTCGCATACCCAGGGGATAGGACCACGATGTGGCATACTTTGAGCCCTTATGGTCCGAGCTCTAAGACCTTAAACTAAGATCTTCCCCTATGGTCCGAGCTCTAAGACCTTAAACTAAGATCTAGCCCTTATGGTCCGAGCTCTAAGACTTTAAACTAAGATCTCCCCTTATGGTCCGAGCTCTAAGACCTTAAAATAAGATCTCTCCTTATGGTCCGAGCTCTAAGACCTTAAACTAAGATCCCCCCCTTATGGTCCGAGCTCTAAGACCTTAAACTAAGATCTAGTCCTTATGGTCCGAGCTCTAAGACCTTAAACTAAGATCTAGACCTTATGGTCCGAGCTCTAAGACCTTAAACTAAGATCTACCCCTACGGTCCGAGCTCTACGACCCTAAACTAAGATCTCCCCAAATGGGGTCCTACGTCCTGCATGACATTAAACTGCACTCTTAGAACTACGTGTGGCTTGATCTCCAGCCTGATGGAGTACGTAGGAACGCCCGGGCATTCCGACTCGGGTCCAGCCTCAGGGATCGTTAAGTCCCGCCCCTCCTCGTCGCCGGCCGTCTGGCCTGGCTTCTGGTAGAGTGGTGCAGTCGTGATATTCTCCCCGATTCAGCTCGGGATGCCCCATCGCAATGATGGGAAGCGACGGTTTCCTCGTCAAAGAGGTGCTGTCTGAGGATTGAGGTGATTCACGACCAGATTAGTGCATCCGCCTAATATGCTTTCTCCACAGTGGCGCAATTTTGAGAGCGTTGGATTCTGTCCGAACAAATCGCCACTTCGCCCCACGCTTCGCATGCCCTGTTGATCTGGATTTTCCACCCTTGTGTCTGAAGGAACCCCAAAGCGGTATTCATGATGACATGTGGTCCGCCTCCTGCAATATGAATGATGACCTTTTTCGGTCCGTCTATTGCAGTTGTTATGGTCGATCCACTGTCCGCCTACCGTCTTGGGCATTTCCTGGAAGGCCGACCGTTGTGGGTGTTTGGATTCGGGACACGCGATTCACCCTTTCTCATTTCCCTATGTTCGGATAAAATCTCAACGCCCCTAGCGTTGTCCCGCTCGTGTGTTGGAACAAGTTGGGGGGATGATACATTGATTAGGTCTGAGGTCTCCTTTCCTAGGAATGACCTCCCTCTTTTCTCCAGCAATCCAGGCCCAATTATGGATGCCTGATGCTTGGTTAACACTCCCGCAAGACAACGAATTGTGGTTGAGCATGTTAAACCAAAAGATGCAGATAAATATATTGATTCATACAGATGGATCAAAGTAGCGGAAGCAAATGTTTTGGGAATGGAAAAACAAAGCCCTTAGGGATTAGCGTGCTGAATGAGTCTTTCTAATGCCGCTACCCTTTGGCTGGTGGCCTCCAGAGCTGCTTCTCGCTCTCTGCGTGCCCTCTCTTCATCGGCGGTCGCAGCGCGCAGTTCGTCGATTCTGGCCTGTGCACGCTCCCGCTCGACCTGAATTGTGACCATCTGTTGGCCCGCCTCCGTCAGCTGTACCTGAGCGTCAACCAGCTGGGCTGCTAGTTGCTCCACAAGCTCGGTACACGTTGCGACGAAGGCCTCCTTCTCTGCCGCCTGCCCTTCGAGGCGCCGGACTTCCTGCTCCGCCGCGAGGAGCGCCCGCGTGCTCTCCGACATGTCCCGACTTTGTGTGACGTCGGCACGCCGGCAGCTCTCGCGCATCTTTTCGGCCATGAAATCACGGACCGTTAGATGGAGGCGTTGAGCATCAGCTCCCCCGGCACACAGAAAGCGCAGCCAGGTTTGAAGTGATCCCATGCGCCCCAGCCACTCCGACGGGTCTCGCTTGAGGAAGCGCTGGATGCACTTCCACCCCCTACGGCACGTTATCCGGCTCTCCTCGACCGCCTCCATGTCTGAGTCGTCCATCTCCTCGGGATCGGTAGGCCGGTAGGCAGGGAAGGCAGCCAGCAGGTCTGCTGCAGGGTCCGCCCCTGGGAGGTCCTCACGAGGGATAGGTTCCCCAACATCTGGGCGACCTTCTTCTCTCTCCCCAGCGGCGCTGACACCCTCGCCAGCCCCCAACCTCTCTCCGGTGGCAGCACCGCCGACGTCCGCAGCCCCTTGATCAGCAGTTGGTGGGGCCGGCTCGGTTTGGGAAGCCTGTTCCGGAGCAGGCGGCATGTCCACCACTGGTCCACTCGTAGATGGCCCGGGTTCGGCAACCCGATGAGCCTCCAGTGTTGAGATCACTGCGCAGGGCGTGCCATGGTTAGTCACGGATCGTCAATGGCAAGCACCAGCAGTAAAGTAGGGAGACTTACGGGAGTTCGGAGCGTCATCTTCCGCTATCCCGATCGCCGCAGGAACAGTTGCAGCAGGGGACCCCTTAGCGCTTGTCAGTTCGATAATGGGTGCCTGGCCCCCGCCTTGTCCTGCTGGCGCCTCTCCTACTCCTGTTGAGGACGCCTGACCGACATCCGTGTGCTCCTGAGAAGGATGGAGAAACGGGTTAGAAGCTGCATAAGAGAATGGATGAAGCAAGTTGAGTAGGGATAGAAGTGGACCTCGAGGAGCTCAGTGACATCAACGTTGTCAGAGCCGGCCACCTCGCCGCTCTCCCGTGGGCTCCCCCGATGGGACCTTCCCTCGGAGCCTTCATCCTCCCCCGTCTCCTCCTCCTCCTCGGAGTCGTTACTGTCATCTTCTTCCAGCGGCATCTGTTCCGGAGCGGGCTCGAGGCCGAGCATCACCTTCACCAGAAGGGATGGCTCCGCGCGCTGACCACGTTGGCGCGCGTACTCGTCCACGGCCGTCAGATACGCATACTGCCGGTTGAAGTCCACTCTGTCGGCAATCTAGAGGCACCCGACCTCTGGCAGATAGATTCCTTCTCTGAGTATCTTTCGCCAGATAGCGTCGGTCCCCAGTGACTGCCGCAGAGTCATCCAGGCCGACCACAGCGCCGGGAAGACCGCATCATGGGAAGGTTCGAGCAGACGTCTCACCTGCTTCCCGGGCCGCTCGTCGACCACCGCACGTGCCCCCTCTCTGGGCGCTGAGGTCGTGGCGGCAGCCCGCGATGTGCCCGCCGCCGAAGTCCCTGCCCGCGCCGGCTCCGCTGCTTGGCGCGCCTCCGTTCTCCCCCGTGTGGCGGCGCCTTGCCTCCTTCCTTGACGCCCGGTCTCCGCACGGGTAACCTCGAGCCGCCGAACTAGCTTCCGCAAAAGCCCCTCGGGGTACGCGATGGCCCAGTGTTCGGCGTACTCGGTTGCCAGGCCTGCGTCAACTCCGGTAGGAGGGAGAGTGATGACGTCGCCAGAGCCGAAAGCGGCAAACATCAGCCACATCTGGCGAAGGACGCCAGGGTTCGTCTCCTCCCGGAAAGCAGTGAATACCCTCTTCGGCATCCGTTGAAGGCACCCGAACTGCCTGGCGAACCGGGTCGGCACGTAAGGCTCGCAGATCACCTTCCCGTCGATCCGAGCCACGAGCACCCCGCCCCGCATGTTCAGGAAGTATTCATGCTGCTCCAGCGGACCCTGCCCATTGTCGATCATCTGGCCGACGGGAGTGGGGAACGGACTGAAGTTGAAATTGGCATGATTGCCAATCCGGATCCGCACGCCCTCCTCACTTAGGGTCATCGGAGCGACCCCCGCGATGTTCAGCAGGGAGGGTCGCAGGCCGTTGCCCGGAGGAATGATGGCGTTCGGAAACGTGTACCCACCGAGGTGAGCAGCCACCCAGCCGTGGAAGAACTGAAAGGGCCCATAGATCCTTCGTGGAGACCCCCCTCGTGAGATGCGTCCCAGGATGGCATACAGCCTCGCCAGCACTGGGACCCCGAGGTTGTATCTCTTGTTGGCGGCCATAGCGCCTGCCATCGCCAGTGTCGCTGGGCGAACGCCCATTCTCGCGTCCCGCACTGGCAGGAGCCACCCACTCAGAAAGGCGGCCAGGAACGCCGCGTACCAGACATTTGGGTCCCGGGCCTCGATGACGCGGTACCCCCATGAGCGGTAGTCACCCGTCTCCAGGACCCGCCAGTACGACCCGTTCCGGCTCCTCTGAGCTGCGGTCGGGCACCGCTTCCCCCTACCTGGCATCTTGACCGCTGGGTCATGCTCCAAGAACTGGCCGAACCACTCCTTGTAGGCTATGTCCTTCTGGAAGTCCTTGATCCCAAGCCGCTGCGTAGCCAGGTCAAGGAGATGCCATGTCAGGATGGGAGTCCGTGACCTGTCCTCCCAGATGTTCTTCGGTGGCAGGAACTCATCGTATTGGTAGCCCTCCAGCGGGATACCTCCGATGCAGTGGATGTCCCAGAGACCGATGCCGACCTCCCCATGGTGAAGATGGAAGGTGTTGGTATCCGGAGACCATCGGGTGAACAGCTCCGGCCCGAGCTCGGACTGCTGGTAGAAGTGGAACTGCGACGTCCACACCGCCTCGAACAGGCCGATGTACCGCAGCTCCTCTGCGAAGTGATCGCAAGTGTGGCGTACCCAGAACGCCCAGGCCCATTCACTGGTGAAATTGCCCCCAGACCGCAAGTCCCAGTCCTTCAGCCAGCCCTTGGTGTCGTCCGTGACGCTCTGGCGATATATGCTCGAGTAGAGGGCTGGAGAATTCTCCGCAGTAGGCTCACCCCCATCAATGGTTCGCGTCCTCGGGTTCAGGACATAGACATCCAAGTGTCTGGTCTCCCTGGCAGGATGCCCATTGTTGGTGATGTTATAGCGGAGAAGCTCGTCCTCCCGGGTCACCCAGGTCCGCGGCGCATCAATCTCGAACCCTGGCACCAGAACCTCATCTAGGATGCCGAAGTTCCAGAGCGGCAGGTTGTCTGACAGGGGATATGTCTTCTGGGCCGGCGTTAGTAAGTCGAACAAGGATTGATTGTTGGAAACAATCTCCTTGGCTCCGTAAACCTCCTCGTTCGTCGCCATCTCAGCCCTGCGAGTGGCGGCATCCCCCTCATTTCCTCTGTGCGCGGCCATCTCAGAAGTTTCGGGAGTCGTGCGGGTTAAGGGATGAAGCGTGCGGGATCGGACGAGGCTGGTAGAGAAGTTTGAAGGCTGGCGCGCAATCCAAGTGGACGGCGCGCAATTGGGAAGACTGTCGCACAAAGTTCCGGGTTTTCGCGCAAAAACAGGCGAAATCCGGATGGTTTTGCGCGCCGATCGGGAGAATTTCGCGACCGGAAGAGGCAATTTCGCGCACAAGAGCTTTGGAGCTTATCGCGCGGAAGGCCGGAGTACGGAACGCGGGACCCAGGGCCCCTATTTATAGGCGAGGCCGGGTCCGCGCTGCGTGGAAAGCGCTTTGCACGACCGCAGCGGCGAATTTCGCGCCCGGCGCCCCTTTTCGCGCGCCTAAGTCCCGCGCAGCCCGGGATTTCGGCATTCCGGCGTCTCCCTCGGAACCCGATCGTTGCGACCTCTCGCCGATCAGATTCCGAGGGGGGGCTTTTGTAGACGCCGGAAAAGTCCGTTGTTCCCAAACGAAGCTCCGGATGCAGAAAGCGAAGTGATATTTGGAGTTAGAGGCACGTTCCGGAGGGCACGGAGGACTTGCGCGAAATTTCAGAGGCCCGCGCGCAAAGTTGAGTCGCGACGCGCAATCCTCCCGGGATGCGCGCAATGCGCTGGGCCGGCGCGCTATTTTGCGCGCCCGCGGCCTGCGCGGCGCCCTTTGCGCGCTGGGTCCTGATTCCGCGCCCGCGAACCGAATTGCGCGCCCGAGACCGGATTCCGCGCCCGGGGTTGCCTATAAATATAAGGCGACCCCCGACGTTTTGAAGGTTTCCAGAATCCGAAGCGTCGCTCGTTCGCGCAATCCAACCCCTTCCGCGCGCAATGCCGATCTTCAGGTAACCTCCTTTCTTTCGCGCAATAGAGCCTTGGGGTCCGCCTTCGCGCGCAATCCCCTTGGCTCATTTCCTTTGAATAAATTTCAACCCGAAGGCCTTTGCGCGCAAAAGAAGCCTCTTGCGCGCAATTGCCCCCCGGGTGCGCGCAATCCAGCCCGATTGCGCGCACCCCCCATTTTCAAAGTGGCCATTCGTTAGAGAATGAGCCGTTGCCCCCGCGCGCTATCCGAAGCCCGGTGCGCGCAATCCCAACCATCCGCGCGCGAAGCGCTGGCCCAATTGCGCGCCAGTCCGCCATTTTGCGCGCCGACCCGCGGTTTTGCGCGCAAAGCTCCTCTTTTGCGCGCAATCCTCCAGGGTCGCCTCCCTTGACCCCCCGAGGGTACCCGCCTGCGTGGCGCCCGATGATCCTCATCCTGGGTGCCCGCACCGTGCGTTGTCTTCCCGTGCGGCCCTCCAGGCTTGCGCGAAGTGACACGCACGTACGTCCAGCATGACGTTAAACTGCATATTCGTCCAGCATGACGTTAAACTGCAGATACGTCCAACATGACGTTAAACTGCACATACGTCCAAGCTGCACGACGCTAAACTGCCTAGCCCCCATCGTCCGCACTGCAAGACGTTAAACTGCCAAGTGCTTCGTCCTCAACACACGACGTTAAACTGTACTTCGTCCGGCAAGACGTTAAACCGTCCGCCTCGTCCTCAACACACGACGTTAAACTGTACTTCGTCTGGCAAGACGCTAAACCGTCCGCATCATTCGATCCCGTGCCTCGCACGCAGGGTCTCCCCCGGTTTGGATGTGGCCCCCACCTGCTCGTCTCTGCAGGGATGTCGGGATTGTCCCCCTTTTGGGACGATTTAATGGGAGCGGCTTTTCCCTACGGGGGCAGGGTATTACAAACCCCTAGTTTCTCGTGGGAGGCTGCACATGTGTATCTCCATTGCGCCTCCCCACGGCCGAAGCCAGTAGAGGGTATGACTGGGATCGAGGTGTCTTCTGCTTTCGGCCCAAGTCCCTTCCAACTGAGTTTTGCCACCCGGGCTGCCCCAAGTGCGTAAGTCCTGACAGAATGAACTACGTGGACTTTGATCCCTGTCTTCTATACAGGGTACGTAGGAAGCCTCCCTGAGGTTCAAGCCCGCCACCTGGTCGTCCCGGTCGTATTCACGTCGGTTCGTCCATCAGTGGACCCCTCCAGGGTTCACGCTTGCATCGATTCACCTATGAATCCGCCCCTGTGGGAGACTGCCCGTGTGAATCTCCACGGTGCCTCCTCACAGCCCCCCTTTTTTCCATTTCTCCTTTTGTCGTCCAGCATGACGTGAAACTGTGATCCACCCGGCCGTTCCATCCCCCTCTGTGCGAGGTGGTTCGGTTCAATCCTCCGCCCGGCGGCCTCGATCTCTTCGTGAGTCGGCTTGCCGACGTCCAGCATGACGTTAAACTGTATACCCGAACTACGTTGACTTTGATCCGTGCTAATGCGCGGTACGTAGGAAGCCCCTCCGGGGTCCAAGCTCTTCACTCCATCATCCATCCTGATCCTTACCCGGGCCGCCACATCCCGGTGGGGTCATGCCACTTCACTCCACTCCACGTTACTTGGGAAGCCGCCCATGTGCTGGCCCCAACGTCGGAGGTTCCCCGCAAGGGGTTCTGTCATCTGATCCACTTTTCGTGTTGATCGGTCCGATGCCATCCCCGCTGGACGTTAAACTCGCGGCATACCCCGTGTTAAACATGGGAAGCTGAGGAAAACCTCAGGTGACACAGTTCCCCGCACCCAGTACGGGATGCCTCAGGCCATCATGCCTTCGAGAAGCCCTATTAGGGACGGAAGACAGACGTGCAGAGCCGCAGTGTTACGACACGCCCCCAGCACCCAGAGCCACCCGGCCTTCTCACCGCAGGTTGCTGCCCCGCCCAGACTCCTTGGAGCGTCCGGGCGGAAGCAGCGTAATTAACTGGTGTCCATGAAGATATGGCGCCGGGAACGAGATTCACGAACATTCTTAAGTCTATGAGGGAGACCCGGATTAGGCGACGAGTTCCGAGGAGACGTCCAAGGAAGGAGGAGCCGACATCCCATCATCCCGGTTTCGATCAAGGAGCAGACGCCCCTGAATAAGGGACGAATGTCGCCCGCCCTTGGAAAGCGGGACTGCGGGACCACAAGCCGCGCGCCCATCCCCTCGGGTTGACGGGTGCACGCGCGAACGCGTCCTGGCGGAACAGCGTAACCCGACGCACATCCGCACCGAAACAACCACCCCTTCTCATTTCTCAATGAAGTTCAACAATTTGAAGAATTAGAGCTCCCGTCATGCAGGTGTGGTGGTCGTGCAAGTGGTGGTGTGTCGCTCAAGTGGGACTTGCGCGCTAGATTTTTTAGAAGGGCGGTTATTGTTAGTTGCATGCCAATATTGGTTTGGGTGTAAAGGGAAGTGAGTCGCACAAGTTTGGAGTTGCATAAGCTTGTGTCGCGCAAGTGTCTAAGGTAGACTTGTGCACTAGTTGTGACTTGCGTGCTGATACTTGCGCGCCAGATTAGACTTGCACGCCAAGTAATGTTGTTTTTCCAGCAGTGTTTTCAAGCTGCGTGGAAGCTGGAAGTTTGCCCGATTCCTTCACTACAAAGAGAGATTCATCCATGGGTGAAAGATGGACTTAAACAGAGCATCTACGTATAGAGGAATATGCATTATTTCATTCAAATGAAGAGACCTACAAGTCTATAAACTGTGAGTGGATCCTTTCCAGAGGAGTGAGTGAAGAAAGAGGAAGAAGGTGATCCTCTCCACCGACAGTGAGATAGAGAGAGAGAAATAGGGAGTGACCCTTGGTAAAGCAGTGAGCTGACCCTAAACCATGTAAAGGCAGTGATCTTGGGACAAAGTGACTATTCCCGAACCTTTGTATCCACATCTAGTGAAGAATAGTGGAATTTGGTATGACATAAAACTTGTCGGCATATGCTCCTTGGACGTAGCCCAGTGAGGGTAAACCAAGTAAAAATCTCTATGTCTGCCTGCTTACTTCCCTGAATTGCATTTAAAACTTCATCATCAGATAAAGATGAAAATAAGTAAACATAATAAACACATAAGTGCAAACAAAGTGACCCTTGTAATAAAGAGGTCAAGATCCAGTGGGGTAGGAAGAACTTTGAAAAAGAATATATATACCCTAATTCACCCCCCTCTCAGGGTATCTAGGCCCCTATTGGTACTAACAATTGGTATCAGAGGGAAGGTTTATTTTATCAGATTTGTTTGCTCTGACATGGTTCAGTCGATTTCTCAAGTTAAAGAACCAATCTGCTCTTATCATATTGTGCCATGGTGAAGGGAAGAACATCAAAGAAGAAAAAGAAGGCTGGTGGTATTACCCACTGTGGAAGTGTCAATGGAAAGAGTGTGATTCAGTTAAAGAAATCATGTAATGAACAAAAGAATGGTTTGGATGAATCATACTATGAAAATACTTACTCATTCAATGATGCTGAAGGAATGAGTGAAGAACCTGATTTTCCAAGTGATGTTGGAACCACTAATGATGAATAAACACCAAGAAGTCGAAATGTGGAAGTTGTCCACAAGGAAAAGGAATTGGATCAGAAATTAGATGAAGAGATGAAAACTAAAGATATTTGGATCCAAGAAATAGAAACTGAGATAAACAAGCTAAGAGGTTTGAATCAAAGGCTTATTGACGTAGCTACTGATCTAAAGGAGAAAAATGATTCTCAAGAAGAAGAATTGAGAAAGAGATCTGCAAAGGTGGAAAAATCAAAAGCTGGTGACAAGGGGAAGAATCTGAACTTAGATGAGATTAAAACTTTGAAATCTAAAAATGATGATCTTGCTACACAGTTATCTGAACTAGTTCAGAAGAATCAAAGGCTAAAATAAGAGAACGTATGTTGTTCTGATTTTTTTGAAGAAGAAAAATTGAAAGTGAAGGAGAAAAGTGACAGGGTGGAAAAGCTCACACAGGAACTAAAAGATGAGTTGAGTTTTGGGAAGAATCTCAGAAAAGAACTCAATGCTCAACTTGAATCAAGAAACAAGAAGATTCAACAATTTGAGGAAGTGATAGTGAAATCCAAGAAAGAAATGGAGATATCAAAGGACAAAGGAAAACCTAAGTTGAAGGATGCACTGCACTTACTATTCGATTGTCCTTCGGAAGGTGATGATAAGATGAAAAGGAAGTATGATATTTCTGAGGAGAAACAACAAAATATTTTCTTAGCTCAAAGACCATATAGTTTGGGAAAATATAGCATTGGATTTGATGAATCCACTCCCGTGCATGATGGAATGCAAGCCGTGAACAGTTCCAGGAGTGGAGAGAAACCTGTAGGTGCCGAAGATAGGCCTAAGTGGACAGTTACAAAAAGAAGTGACGACATGTTCTATTTTTATGGGATTCATGGCCACACATCAAGATTTTGTTCAGAGGATCTGGAATAAATTTTAGTCTATGAGTATAGAAAGCTTAATAAATCTTAGAATAAGAAGAAGCGTCATGAGAATTCAAAGAGAAGAGTCTCTCAGAGGAAAGCATCCATTAGATGCTATTATTTTGGAAGAATAGGATACACCATGAGTATGTGTCAGGAAGCTCAATAGCCCTATATTAGAATAAGAACTCAAGGTGTATTAGAATCTCGACATAGAAATGATGAAATGAGGTATGTCTTTGATGGAAAATGTTTTATATGTTCACATTATGGGCATTTAGAAAGAAATTGCAGCAAGAAGAATGCAAGAAAGGAAAAGGAAATCAAAAGGAGATTCTCAACTCCAGTGATGCATAATGAGAAATTATACACTGGGAGACAATGTGGTAAGGAGAAGAATAGGCTTAGAGCCTCAAGGGAATCACATGGGGCTGAATGAAAGGTGTCTCATTCACCTCCTCGGTCATACTCACAATAGCTCTCAAGGAGAGAATGTGAACAAAACTGGAAGATTAAGGGGAGATCTACTTCAGCTGTGATAAAGAAGAATGAACGTTCAATTGAGGACTCACTGCTAGTGACAAAGAGTGTGGTGAATCAGAAATCTGATAAAAGAAATATTAACAAAGAATGTATTGAAAAATTTACATGTCTTGTTCCACAACGAAAAGTGGAGGAAGGTGCAAGATCCTTGCAATGGTAGAAGAAGCAAGGGAATATGACAATAAGAGATATTCCTGCTTAGAGAATAAATCAAGGGAAATTGAATTTTGGTGGAACATCAAAGGTAGAAATGTGTACTAGTGGGTTTAAACCCCAAATGGTGAGAAAGCCCAGGCCTGCAGAATCTTCATATCAGAAAAGGACTCAACATGTGATTAATGAATGATTAGTCATATGGCCAGAGTAGTTGAAGTTGGCTAGGAAACTAGAAGAAGCAAGAAAAGAGTGTGATGCTCCTCAAGAAAGAATCAAAGGGTTGACCTCTCAGGATCAACCATGATCCTCTTCTTAAGGATTCTATAAGAACCCCTCTCTCTATGTGTATAAATTCTATTGACAGATGATTCAAATGTTTCAGGTTTTAGGGAGATATGATCATAGGGGAAGTGGCATCTAAAGATGAAAAGTGGATAAGTGGTATGATTTTAAGCTTTAATTGACTCAAATCAGGTACCAAAGGTGATGAAGAAAGGTAAGAGAATCAGAGAGAGTATAAGTGGCTGAAGATGATTCAGAAGAGGATACAGATGGTGAGTATGAGGAAGTAAAATCCTTATCTACACAAAAGACAAAGAGTCGAACTGAAATTGACAGGCAGAATATCATCAGTGATCAGTGAGATCCAGTTCATATAGGAAGAATGAAATCACTGTAGAAGACATCATTACTATCACAGGATGAGCTGAAATGTTTTTCTGATGCATCTGAAGATGAAAACTGGGTTCAGGAAATGAATGAAGAGCTTGATTAGATTGAGAAGAACCAGACGTGGAAGATTGTTTTGAGGCCAGTGGATAAAAATTTCATCGGGACTAAATGGGTCTATCACAACAAGATGAATGAATATGGCACAGTGATTCAGAACAATTCACGACTAGTGTGCAATGGATACTCCAAGATAGAGGGAATAGATGTTGATGAGACATTTTCACTGATTGCAAGGCTGGAGACAATCCAATTATTTTTGGCCATAATAGTGCAAAGAAAGTTCAAAGTGTTCCAGATGGATGTCAAATCTTCATTCTTGAATGGAGTTCTGGAAGAGTAGGTGTATATTGAGAAGCCAGATGGTTTTCTCATTCATGAGGATGAGAAAAATGTTTGCAGGCTGAAGAAGGTGTTGTATGGACTGAAACAAGCACCAAGAGCATGATACTCAAGGCTTGATCAGTACTTAAAGAAGCTTGGTTTCTAGAGTGGGGGATTTGATTACAATATCTATTTCAGCAACGATAGTAATCAAAGGATGATGGTGTTGGTTTATGTCGATGACATAATATTTGGCGGATCAGATGAAGCTCAGTGCAGACAGTTCTCTGAATTCATGAAAAATGAGTTTGAAATGTCAATGATTGGAGAGCTAACATTTTTCCTTGGTTTACAGGTGACACAAGAAGTAATGTCACTTTAATTTATTAGTACAAATACACCAAGGAGGTTCTAAGAAGGTTTTTAATGGATAATTCCAAGGAGATGAAGACTCCGGTTTCTACCCGGATGAAATTATCAAAAGATGAGGATGGAAAGGCAGTTAATATCACAGAATATAGGCAATTTATTGGAAGTTTTCTGTACTTGACTGCAATAAGGCCTGATATCGTTTTCGGCACATGCCAAGCAATGAGATATCAGAGTAATCTCAAGGAAATCCACATGCTTGAAGTGAAATGAATACTTCGGTATATCAAAGGCACTGTGGATTTTGGTCTGATGTATAATGACAAATCTCAATCAGTGTTATTGGGTTACACAGATGAAGATTGGGAAGGATTAGCAGATGACAAAAAATCAATGTCAGGAGGTGCATTCTATCTTGGTGGATTGTGTATTTCTTGGCTAATCAAGAAGTAAGATTGCATTTCATTGAGCACCGCAGGAGATGAGTATATTGCGGCCACTCAAGCTTGCACACAGTTATTGTGGATGAAGCAGCAGCTTGAAGATATGGGAGTTGAAGTGAAGTCTTAAATAGGAATCCAATGTGATAACTCAAGTGCCATAAATCTTAGCAAAAATCCCGTCCATCACTCAAGGACAAAGCACATTGAGATCAAATATCATTTCATCAAGGAGAAGGTTGAGCAGGGAATAATGAAGTTGGATTATGTGCCTACAGAGCTATAGGTTGAAGACATTATGTCAAAGGCCTTACCCAAGGATGCTTTTGAAAGTCATAGACTGGCTCTAGGAGTTCAGTCAACTCCCCGTACTTGAAAGAGTGTGGATGTGGAAACCCCCCTCTACCCGAGAGATTATGTGTTTTCTCTAACATGATGATATGCATTATCTACTCTGTTACAGACTACAAAGGAGTGATCTTTAGGTTCATTAACAAAGGGGGAGAAAATATTGATTGTTCAAGGGGGAGACAGTGTGGCTATTTGATAAATCATGAATGATATGGGGAGAAGCTGATAGGTGGAGTAGCTAGATAGGGGGAGTTGAATCTAGTTGAACATGCTTAGCCAGAGCTTAGCTTGGAAAACACATGAAATAAGGCTAAAGAGGTTTTGAAGCTGACAAGAGTTGAATCTGTGAGAAAAAAGGGGGAGAGTATTAAATCTGACGATTCTAGAAGTGATCGATCAAAGAATAGATATCACGATTGCTGAGGATCGTTATAAAAGCAGATGAGTGGTGTTGGAAGAATATTTTCAACAGTTGGTATTAGTTTGGTGAAAATTGGTATCAGTTTTGTGTAAACAATGGGTGTAAGAGATGAAGTGATTCATTGATGAACTTTTCATTTACTCTTGTTTATCATGCCAAGCATTGCTCATGTGGGCTTAGAGTACGTGTTGAGTAAATCCTTGATCACTATCAGAATCGCATTTGGGCGAATGGTGGATGAAGAGTTAATGATTTATCTTTTTATGGAAGAGTTTTCAACAAACCCAAAGGGGGAGATTGTTTGGAAAAAATCCCTCAAGGTATCATTGAATCATTTTTGAGGTGATTGTGTTTGTTGACAAAGTGGACAACTATGCTATGATTATTGACAAAGAAAACCATGACATAAAATTTTTTTGACAAAGGGGATTTCATGGTGGCATGCCGAGTTCAAGAGTTGTGGTTAATGATAAATGTTTGATTCAAGAACTTAGACAAAGAAATAGATGATCTGGAGGAGGTACAAAAAGAACAGATACAAAGTGGCGCCGTTTTCCAGTGTTTGCCAAATTTTTGGGTCTGAAAATCGACAAATGAAGACAACTGGTTTTTAGAAAAGGGACTTTCACACCGTGTACTTAATGGCTTGAAAACTTGCATGTCATATGTTTTTCAAGATCATATCATCAAAATATGGCAAAGGGATAAGGGTCGCGTAAGTATTGAGTTGGTCGCACAGGTGATTTGCACGCCAAGAGAAAGGACTTGCACACCAGTGCCTATAAGGATTGGAAACTTGCACGCCTGTTGTTTTTCAAGATAAAAACTTCAAAATATGGAAAATTAAAGAGGTTCACGCAAGTTAGGAAGTGGGTCGCGCAAGTGACTTACATGGGAAGAGAGCTGCACGCCGAGACTTGCGCGCTGAGGGATGACTTGCGCGCCATCGCACAGGGTGGTCAAATTGCCTATAAATACTGGACCACCCCTCCTCATTTCTCAATGAAGTTCAAATATTTGAAGAATCAGAGATCCCGTCACACAGGTGTGATGGTCTCACAAGTGGTGGTGTGTCGCACAAGTGGGACTTGCGTTCCAGATTTGAAGAAGGGCGGTTATTGTTAGTTGCGCGCCAATATTGGTTTGGGCGTAAAGGGATGTGAGTCGCGCAAGTTTGGAGTTGCAGAAGCTTATGGTGCACAAGTGTCAAAGGTAGACTTGCGCTCCATCTATGAATTTTGTGTAGATACTTGCGTGCCGGATTAGACTTGCACACTAAGTAAGGTTGTTTTTCCAGCAGTGTTTTCGGGCGGTGTGGAAACTGGAAGTTTGCCCGATACCGTCAGTGAAAAGATAGATTCATCAATAGGTAAAATCTGTACTTCAAAAGAGAATCTACATACAGAGGAAGATGCATTATTTCATGCAAATGAAGAGACCTACAAGTCTATAAACTATGAGTGGATCCTTTCCAGAGTAGTGAGCAAAGGAAGAGGAAGAAGGTGATCCTCTCCACCGGTAGTGATCTAGAGAGAGAGAAATAGGGAGTGACCCTTGGGAAAGCAGTGAGATGACCCTAAACCTTGTAAAGGTAGTGAGACTGGGACAGAGTGACTATTCCCAAACCTTTGTATCCACATCTATTGAAGAATAGTGGAATTTCGTACGACTGAAAACTTTTCGGCGTATGCTCCTTGGACGTAGCCCAGTGAGGGTGAACCAAGTAAAAATCTCTATGTCTGCCTGCTTACTTCTCTGGATTGAATTTAAAGCTTCATCATCAGATAAAGAAGAAAATAAGTAATCATAATAAACACACAAGTGCAAAAAAAGTTACCCTTGTAATAAAGAGGTCAAGATCTAGTGGGGAATGAAGAACTTTGAAAAAGAATACCTATACCCTGATTCACCCCCCTCTCAGGGTATCTAGGACCCTATTAGTCCTAACAATAATCTCAATTACTATAGTTGAACAATAATCCTCATTGATCAATATTGGGTGACTCAATTATTTTATTTAATGGAAAATTATCTTCTCAATACCCAGTATATGATCGATTAGGTCAATCGAGTTCATCAATAGAGGCTCATGTTGGAAAAAAGTAGTGTGCTTGGGATAGTGTGACACTTTCCTTGAACTTATTGGAGCATATTCTTAAGACCCTTTTGTGTGCTAGATTTCAGGGTTTAAATCATTGCATTAGGAGCATGGGAGACCTCATCATCTTTTACATTTGATCCTACAACAATAAAAATTATATCAATTTAACTAATTTGGAGAGTCTTTATCTTGCTTGATTGTTTCTAAATTAGTTTTGGTTCGAACAAACTTTGGCCATTGAATTCAAATATTCTCCTTCCCACCTTCAAGTGACATCAAGATTTAGTCTTGGTTTCTATAGTCTGATTTAGAATTTATTAACCAATTGTGGTTCTTCAGTATCCACTTTATTTTCTCAATACCTAGTTTAAGAAATTTTTTTCCCTTGGTCAACTTCATCACCATCCAGTTTCTAAATCTTGGATGACTCCTTTTATATGCTTGGACCAACAACCCTAATTCAATGTTTTGGTGAGATCAGGTTTTGTCTTCTCTGGTAAAAATAGGATGGTGTGGCTAGTATCATATCTTATTTCTTTATCACTTAATTACACACCTCTAATTTGACTTCTTAGAAAAGCATTCACCATAAAGCTATTCCCTTGGTCTTGATTGATCTATTTGAATCAATTAAAACATTTTTATTGTTTAAAATCTCCCCAAATTACTTGAATTCAAGTTAAGGTTAAACTTATAGTCAGTTAGGGATGAAATCCATGACCAGTTCTAATGAGGCATGCGGTTGATTGCACTAGTGAAGGCATGATCGATGAAGGTTGGTTGTTTGGTCAATTGAGAAGGGAGGCACAATCACTTTACTTTTCTTCATACATCAGTTGCTGTTAATTTTCAAGGGAATTCAATGGTATCGAGGTGGATTCGTGGTCTATTTACATGGGTGCAGTTGATTTTGGGAGATGGAATAGTTGATCTTTTCCTTTGTGTTATTTTTATTTGTAGTAATTTTGAATTTTGAACTTGTGGTTGATACTTCGATTTCCATACCATTGGATTCCCTTGTCTACTTATATCATTTTCCAAATTTACAGTGTGTTAACTTGATATTTTCAACATGTGTTAACTTTAGGAATTTTCCATATTTTCATGCATGATAACTTGAATTTCACCTTGCAGTGGCTAGAAGACTTTTCCATTTTTAGTTTTGATCCACACCCAGTGAAACTAATTTTTAGTGTGGATTTTGTCTAAATTTGAATTAGAATGAATTAAACATTAAAGATAAAAATTATATTTCTGTTTAAAAACTAAATACAAATTTCAGAAAATTAATATATTGATTATAGAAATTAAATAAACACTAAAAATTATTTTTAAAAACCATTTATCTAAATAATTTTAAATTTCAAAAAATATAAAAAATGTATGATTTACCAAGAATTTTAATGAAATTTTAGGATAATTTTCAATGAATAATAGTCACCTTTGTTATTTTTATCTCTCATTACTTTATATAGGTGTGAAATATACACATATAGAAAATATGAATAAGTTTACACTATAATAAAAAGAGTACATCAATTATTGGATAAATGAATTATAAAAATGTAATTAATGAATACATTCAAAACTGAGGCTCACAACCATTCATGAATGGGTTTTAATTTACATTATCAAGAAAAATAATGCAATCAATGATCACTCTATAACTTTTCTCTTAAAATTTAATGTTGGTCGTATCTTCATTTTTAGAATGTTGTATCTATATGAACTTGTAACGTTAATAAATTTGGTGGTGCAATTGGTACAGTAAAGGTACCCTCAATATTTTTTTTAATTATATGATCTTTTATCTTGCATCAATTAAAACTTATTTTTCCCCTCATGTTTCTTCTTCTATAATAACACACCTTAGTTCAGATATTTTTTCATTAATTGTAAAAGTTTTTTCATATAAAATAAATTGAAAAGGACATAACTTACAATCACTATATTTATTTATAAAATTAAACAAACATGATAGAAAATTTCCATTAATAGGTCAAACAGTGAGATTATGAAGATCATAAAGGGGATTTGATATCTTGATGCTTGACTTATGAGTTATGCTAATCCCTTCCATCATGCGATCTTTTGAAAGTTATTTATTATATAGAATAAAATATTAGATATTATACGTTGTACCAATCACCACAAGGTGATGAGTGGTTGATGATAGATATAAATCACAACCAATTTATCTATATAGAATTTTAATACAAGAATGGTAATAGTAGTTGTTTTATTTATATTTTACAAAAACTATTATAACAAAATTGATTACCTTGGGTAAGGCATGAATTTGAGGGGAATGGATATCCTCAAAATTGGGGATGTATAAATATTTATAGTATGGTTTATGTTATGTCAATTCTTCTCATTGATCCCATCAAAGAAGGTGATTTATCACATCATACTTATAACTAAAATTTTCTATTAGAGTATTTATATTTCCCTACATCATTTTCATTTTGATGTTTGTATCCACTTATGTTTTTTCATTCAAAATGAATTATTTAGAAATAATAGATGATGATTCTATTATCTAAAATGAATAAAAAAATATAAGAAAATATGGATTCATTCTTATGAAATATTGTTTTAAATCAGAACAAATTTATATTATGTCATACTTATACATGATTCCCATACTCTCTATGAATTTTCATGTACTATTTTTCCTTTTTATTTACATGGGCCTCCTTCCATAGAAAATGAACTGGGATGGATGTCAATTCAGATTCTATCTAATAAATATTTATATAAACACAACAATATAATTCTTTCATTATTTCATATCCGATAATAGTTTTGCTATAGATTTAAAATAGATATCATTTTTTGTTCAAGTGAAGTACATCACAACCCTACTTTATGATAGGGGTATGGTGGTTTCAATGCATGTGATTTATTTTTTACACTACTTTATTGTTTTATAAATTAAATTTTTTGAATCAAAGTGAATAATACACATAATTTAATATAAAATAATATTAATTATAATGTACCTTAAATGATTCCTGCTTTTAATGGAAAACAAAAGCTTCTCAGGTTTCTTGGTTAATGATGTGTGTGTATATAGCTAGTGGTTGAGGTTTTACTTTCCCCTATGGCTCTATAAGATAATATTTTATAATAAGTGTCTAAAATTATCTATGATCCTTTTCGAGGACCATTATTATGAATTTCATTTGATAATATTTTAATATAGATGTACTTTATAATGGATAATGAAGAGTAAATCCACATTTCATCATTTTATTTTCAATAAAATTTAGAATGTATTTCATAATGTTACCTTAGTGTATTCCAAAATTGTTTCCTTTAATATAAGTACACCACTATTTCACATATCTAAATAAATAAACATGTGAAATCAAGCACTAACCCCAATGAAACTAATGAAAATTGACTTATTGGGGTCAATAAGTTAACCATGTGAATTCCATCCAATGATAAATTTTTATCAATATTTATCACCTTAATAATTTTTTCCAACACCATCGTACTATTCCACTACTATTTTTCTTCTTCAAAATTATCATTTTTTACTACTTGATCACCTTCAGGTTGCTGTTCACCTCAATAATATTGTCCAATTTCTAAAATTATCTCAATTTCAACTTCACCGCTATATTATTTCTTAGGATTTGTGGAATCAGTAGGTGTAGAAGCCACTATATGTACAACTAGTTAAATAATTAATTTATATTATATAAATAGAGTAGAGAACACAAAAAATATTATGAGAAAATGCAGTACATATAAAAAACTAATCAAATACATTTTATTTGTTCATTGAAATCCTTTTTTTATTTAATGGTTAAATGGATTTGGTCCCTCTATAAAGTATCTAAATCCCATCATTATGGTCTCATATGACCTAAAAACACTATACATATTGGGAATACCATGACATTTTATCAAACTAGCCTAGGTTTACACTTGAAATAACACCTGACCCACACTTCCACTAGAAGAGAAGTGAATTCCCAATCCCCAAGGGATGAAAACTTGGGCATGAATATCAAGGAAACCACCTTTAGGAATAATTTCACCCTCAAATTGGAGTTATAGATAAAATATAAAACACTAGTAATATGGAATTTCCATCTATTAGATATCCATGCAATCTCAAATAAGAATAAACAGATAAAAAATAAACCAAACAAGAACAAATAAATATAAAATCATAATAAATACAACTAAACCACATAAATAAAATATATCAAAATAAGAATCAAACATATACTAGGATGAGTTGTTTGTTACAATATTCCATTACAAAAAATAAAATAAAATAATGAACCAACATTAATATATATCCTCCATGAAACCTCTGGTTGTCCAACACATCCCCACTCAATAATAAAAAACCAAGAAAAATATGACCAAGTTGAAGGAAAAAACTAGAACCTAACTATAATTATAAGATTCACACACACAAATGAATGTATATGCAGGGCGTGAGCTAATATTCCTTGTAGGATCTCACCAAGGAATATATGAAATCTATTTTATCCATTAATTCATAAATTCTAGTTTTAAATACAATTGGAAAATATGTTTTTCAAATATAATCAAAAGAAAAACAATATCAAGTCCATAACCATTTTATAAAATTTCCTTTCCCCCCTTCGAATAAAAAAAATCCCTTAAATAATTTTTTCTCATCTCAAGTTGTTTTTAGACAAAACAAACATTTAAAAAATAATTAAAATTAAAAAATTAGATCCATTGATCCAAAATTATATCCCAAAAATCTTTGAAAAAAATTTCAAAATAAAACAAACCAAACATAAAGTGTAATACATACCACAAGTATGACACCGGAAGTCAATAGATGAATAATGAAAGTAAACAAGATAAAGGTTCTATAAATAATAAATTTAAAGGGAAGTATAGTCAAGAATGATATGAGAATCCCTTACATAATCCAAAAATCAATAAATAATTTTCATGGTCTCTAACCTAGGTACTAATGATGTGGAATTATATTATCACAGTTTTCCACATCTATTTTGGTGAAATTTTAAAATTTAGATTATAATGGGGAATTACTGAATATGGAACAAATCTAGTTAAATATGTTTTCCATTAAATTCTTTAATATAAATTAATCCTTTTGGTTCTAAATTGATTAAAATTCTTAGTGTATATTTTTATATCATTTTTAAACTATTTCTACTGATAATTAAAATGATGATGAAGTTAGAATTTTATGTTTTTCAGGATTCCATAATGAAAATATAGTAAAGGATTGGAGTGACCATAACTACTATAATCGACTGCAAAGCCAAAGCAACCATAAGAGTTATTCAATCGACCATAGGAACAAAATCACAAGTGACAAAAACCTCAAAATAACAAATGGAAATAAAAATGATGCGTCAACCATGCATAATTTCAAACATCCTCGAGTTAAAAAAGGTATTTATTATTCCCTTTATTTTAACATCAACCACTATAAGGCTATAAAAATCAGCTGTGGAACATGTATAAAAGAAAATGAAAAATAATATTAAACTCTTCTCATGGTCATTCATCTAGATTTATTATTCCCCCATTGAAGCGACCATGCACCACTGAGAATAATATTAACTGCATACTTCTATAGTCGAATGTAAGAAATAACATAAAGTGTGAACAGATTGAAGCAATCAAACTAAAATAGAAATTTTCACCTATAAAAGAAGATGAATACGGTCCAGCCAAAATATTATATTATAGTGTAAGCTTCTAATTGTATTCAATTCCACCATTTGATGCTATGAAGATGAACCTATAGCCCAATTATTGTGAATTCTAGACTATCTGAACCAAAACTAATCCTCATTACACATAAACAAATATAAAATGATTTCCACCACATTCAGGCCACCATCACCACCCTCCACTAAGGACTACACCTTATTTTTAACCAAAGATCATGTATGAAACCCTTAATGAGACACCAAAAGAAGATGAAACTTCCATGGATAAATCCAACCAATTGTGGAAGATATGGGAACTAAGCTAAACCCACACCGAATAAACTTTTATCGGAAGAAATTAGAGCCGTAATAAAGTCACAAACAATAATGCGGCCCAACCACAAGGGCCCAATCCCATGAAATAAATTTATTCCACTTACTCATCACATGAAACTCCACACATGATTCCTATATAGAGTAGGGAGAAAAATTATTTTCCAAGAAATATTTAAAGTTGTATAATTCGAAATAATTCAGGCCATCAGTTTGAGCATGTGAAATCCAAAAAATAAAAAAAAAGTGGGATATGAATTTGAGGACATAATCCAGAGTACAAGTATGGTTAGAAAAAAAATCATGCCTATCAAGGACCAAATATTAAAGATAAATTTCATTTCGTGTTCACCAAAATATAGTAATGAGAACCTAAGATAATGACGTGTGGAATTTACTACATATTAGGATCAATTTTTAACCTATTTCTATTTTATTTTTATTCTCTAAGAGGAGGTGTTATCCTCTATTTTTGATTTTCACAGACATGGGAGCGACACTATTTTTTATTTTTCCTAGTTCCATAAACTATAATTCTATTTTCAATTCGGTAATTACATGTTTCTACTCATTCTTACCTCCTCAATGTATTTTTATCTTTAACCTTTATATATAATGGGATAACCTTGAATTATAGCTTTAGTAAGTGAAACTCGACACTTCCTAGAGATCTACACATCATATTGGCCTTTATCCTTCTTCATTACTCTTGGAAAATAGTGACTTTGTAAGTAGTGAAGTGAGAGTAGGGAAGTTTTCTCTATGGTTTCTGATTCATATTTCCCCTATTATCATCTTTGATCAATTTATAAAGTATTAAAGGGTGGTTTTGTGATTGAAGATCTCATGAAAATCACTTCATCCTGAAAGATATACTTGGTTGGAGTGGTTCTATTTGGTGATGATTTTTCTTTGAAAGAATATTTATATACCAGAAGTCACTGCTTACATAAGTGTTCATCATTTTGAGTGATAGAGTTATGTTACTAAAGATACTGAGCATGCATTGAGTGAGGTTGAGAAATGATCTAATTGATTTGAGATTAATTATAGGTAGAAGATAAGAGGATCGACCTGAATCTAGGATTGTTTATTACTATCTTATTTTCCTTATCCATTTATTTCCTTGATTTCTCTATTTATTATTTCTATCCACCATTTAATCACTTTTACCCCTCTACTCCAATGATTTTTATCTCTATTCCATGATATTTTTATTTCTTTCAAAATATATAAAAACCCAAAAAGAGTTTCGGGAAGACTGCTATGACATTTGACGCTACTTCCTTAAGATTAACCCCTAAGTTAGAAATTATGCTATATTTAGGGTTATAAATGTATTTAATACCATAATAATGAAAATTATTCACTCATAAAATAATTTTTAAATGATCTATACTTTTCTAAACATAAGTTTTACTAACTATTTACCTATGTTTTGTCCACCCAACACAAGTCACTGAATAACCCACATCGGCCTTATTGATATGGAACACCCCACTTAAACCTATTTTATAGTATAAGGGACACTAGAGGCATACATAACAACTAGTTTAGTATAAATATAGATACACCACTTAGTTACCCAGGTTATTAGGACCAAAAAGTGGATGTGAGTAAAAAATAATTCCAAGATCAATAAACCTGGAATAAATAATATCCCCTCACCTCCAATGACCTCACATAGAGAAGCCCCATTTTCAAAATCATTCATCCATCATTTATAAAAAACTACCCATCACCAAGTTAAATAATAAGGGGCAAATGAATTAGGATTTATCATTAAATAAACCATTTAACTCACAAAGTTCCAAATGGGTCTTTAATATCACACACATTATTTGAAATATCTACTTTAAAACACTTATTTGAAACCACCTTTCAAATAAACTCATCCATTAAATTAAAATAAAAAATTAAAAACATGGTCAAATACCTATGTTACTCTAAAACACCTTTAAAATATTCATATCCATTTCACAAAAGTGTAGGCATATAAAAACATTTACTTAAAAAAAAACAGAAAATCCATAAGATACAATTTTTTTACCAAACTCAAGAATCAATGAAATAATTTAGAAACACCACAAACATCTCACATATTAGAATACAATAAAAAAGGTAATTTATAAAACTCAATCATACTTTTAATTATAAAATAAAGAAATTACATAGAAAAAACCACCTTAAAGAATTAGAAATTGAGTTGTACAAGCCTGAATGTGTCGCCTTCAGTGGAGAAAAACCAAACAAGTAAGAAGATGGTTCCTATAGAAAAAAATACAAGAAAATACCTCTTATTTGGTTCAACCTAAACCCTAAATCATTCAACAATACCCATATGATTTTTTTAGAAATTAAAACCAATAAGAAATAGAGAAACAAAGGGAGGAAAAAGAGTTAGAGGAGATTACCTTGATGAACCAAGATCAAACATGGAAGAGATCCTTGAGGAATTATATATAGGTGGAGAGGAATAAGGAGAAGGAATAACTAGGGTATTTTGAGTTGATTTGGAATAGAATATGGGATCCAAGTCCAAAAACTAGAGATGAAAAAATTAGGGATTTCATTTTTTTAAAACATAGCATGACCCATGGTTTGGATGAATAGTTTGAGATAACCACACTCTAATAGTACATGATTAATATTATTCACCAATCTAGCTTCATGATATCTTGGAAAGATTTACATGTTTGAAAAAAACATTTGAAGACTATGAAAAATTTCACAGTCACCTTATATCACCCATTACATGGTTGTCACATAGTTACTCATAAGCGTGCGGGTAAACTATTAGACATAGAAAAAACTACAAATTTGAAGCCCAAAAAATATTAAAACTCAAGGTATCCAAAAATAATATAACATAATACAAAATAACCAACTACGGTAACAGATTGGTGTTATAATTTCCTCTACCATGATAATTTATACCCCTAAAAATTCCTTGGTTGAAACTAAAAGGAAATATAAAAAAATCCCACCCACTCATATATGGGAGGTGGATAGATTAGGGAATATTTGAAAAAGATAGAAATAAGGAGAACCACTCAACACAATTTGATCACGAAACCATCTATTTAAAATCCTAAAAATAAATAAACTAATCACCTAAAAATTTACCCAATGACTCCTAGAATAACTGAGACACAACTCTGTATTTAGGAATCCTAAGAAGAAAATGAGACCAATCATGGTCTCCACACCATTTAGAATTCATATAAACTAGTGAAACTAAAGGAAAATATAAAGATTAAATTCTTAAAAACATTTAAATGTCCATAAGAGAAAAATCATTCTCAATATATAAACACTTACAACTCAAAATGAAGAAGAATAACCCATAAGAAGCCTCAGAGAATGAAATGAGTTCTAACCTCAAGATATAACACACAAGGGAAACTAAGGGTCAAAAATAAGATCACCACCTCATTGTGAATCCATATAATTATAATATGAACACTAGCCAACACATAATCTCAAATGATGAGTCATCCACCCAAGTTACCCAAATATACCTCCAAGGTATCTCCCCTTGTAAAACTAGTAAGAACCTAAAATTTCATCACACCCAACCTTCAATAATCAAAAAAATGGTATTAGAGTGTGAAAAGAAAGTTGGGTGAGTGGTAGGTTTTGGTAAGATTGTCTTAACATGTGAAGTGATCCATGAATGGACTTAATCAACCCTTTCAATGAAAAAGTAATTTTTATAATGGGATGTTCAATATCGAGTGACTTATATCTAACCTTTAATGTTTTCCCATTATTTTCTTTTATTTTCCCTTTCCATAGTGAGGTTACTTGAATATATAATTATTCAATATGGGTTATTTTATCTAGAATCTCATGGATTATGATTGTTTTATATTAATTTAACATCACTTATAAATACTCAATATTTATTTGAATGGTTATTTTGGTGATCTAATTGATTGAAATCGTAATTGGAATTTCTTGATATCATTTTAATTATTATTATGTGTGTGTTATTGAGTAATTTACTAATGGAGTGATATAATGAAGAATGAAAATTTTTCAAAATTTAGAATTTCAAATCTTATATTAAGAATATACATTATAATAATTTAAAATTAAGATATTTTTTGATTTCAAATGAGATAATAAATTTTAATAAAATAAAATGAAATAAAATAAAATAAAATAAAATAAAATAAAATAAAATAAAAAACGGGTTTTAAAAATATTATAAAAAAATTAACTTAATTCACCCCTTTATTATAATGGTTTTATTATAAACTCAAACTTTTTAATTTGATTTGAAGTAAAGGGTTTATATTGTAGTTTTTTCAAAATAAATCATATAAATTAGTTCGAATTTTTATTCTGAATCAAATTTGGGAATGTTTGAAATATCCAATTATTGAGGTCTCTTTTTGATTATTTTGAAAATCCCTTATATATCATGACTTTATGGGGTGATATTTACAAATTTATTGAATTATTTGATCGATATTGTATGATGTTTTTATTTATTAATATATGTATTATGTATAAAATATAATTTTTGGCATGTGGGTGGTTTCTTTTACTAAGAATATATAAAATGTGATGAGAATTAAATTAATTTAATAGTCACTAAATAAGTTATAGAGTAAAAGATAAATGGAATTTTTCAATATATACCAAATTAAAAATGGGTTTTCATTCTATTGTTTAGATTATTTTGTTTCATTATTGGTAGATTTTTATGTATCTAACTTGGATTAGTTATTTTTTTAAATTTATCTTTATTTGAATAAAAATGTATATGTGTATTAATTACAAGACATGCCTTTTGAATGGTTATTTTTTGAATTGTTTTGAATTTAGTCAAGTTTATTTATATAAATCATGGTTTTGAAATCTATTTTAGGTAAAAAAATATTTTTTTGTCCTCTTTAGAATTTACTAGTGGTTTAAGATTTAATGGTTTTGGAAAACTCTTTTTGAGATTTTTCCAGAAATCATTGAGCGGTGTTTGAAATATGTGGAGAATATTTTAAAGAGAAATAATTTTCTATTAAAATATATTTTAAAACTAGTTGGTATATAATTTATGGTGTGCTCATTTTCTTAATTTCTTGTTTAGTTTTTATTTTTCACATGTATTTCTATTGATATCATTCATAAAAAGAGTTCGTAAATGATCACTATAAAATGAATTTTTAAAGGAATCAAAGTTGTTTAATTTTATATATAATATTTACGTGTTTTTTGATAAGGAAAATTTCATTTTTTCCATGTGTAAATTTAAAATATATGATTTTTATGTTTTTATGTTTTAAAAAAAAGTTGTTAATTTCAAGTGAAAAGATTTTTAAATCCATAAATTAGATGATTTCAAATATGGGGAGCAATGTTTTTAGAGAAGAGGTATATTTTTTTTAATGTTTTTAACATGAATTGTACTGTGATTTTTGAAAGAAAAAGAATAATATGTTGTATTGGTATGTAATAATTAATTTTATTTATTTACATTTCTGTATGTATATTATATGTAGTGATTTACATTAATTAATTGTGAAATGGTTACAATTATAAATTATGGTTATTTTTAGTATATTTAAAGTTTTTTAATGGGTTTAGATATGAAATCTCATTATGTTTTGTAAATATTTAAGAACAAAAATAGATTTTAGTTCAAGTGTTAGTAACTATATTTCAGTTTTCAATTTTTTTAATAATGGATAATTATACTATCATTGATCTTTTGATACATAAGAAATTTTTTGGGTTAATGAGTTTTTATAAAATGATGTTTAGTGGTTTTGAAAAAACAATAAATGGGAATTATGTTTTGTGATTTTTTTAAGGTATGTGAAAAGGTAATATTCTACTTATTTCTATTGAAGGTGGAATTTCCTCGAGTAAATGTCTATTTGGTTGGTATATTTTCATGAATTTTATTATTTGAAGTTTTGTATGGTTAATGGGTGATATAATTTGGTTTTTGTGTCACATTGATTCAAAACATGAAATATAATTTTGAAAAATGTGTTATATGCTTATATATGAATTTTAAGAAGTGGGTTGACCGATTTTAGTTATGAATTCTGGAAGTGTTATGTTGATTTGTTGAATAACTTTTGAAATTTATTATATTTATAATTTTTTATTAAAGAAACAAGTTATAGTATGGAATAAAATAATTTAATCTCATATATTGAAGATAAAACACATCTCTAATAGGCGGTTCTTTATGTCTAAGTTTTCTTTAGAGTATTTTCACTCAAAATTACAACAAATGGGTGTTAACTGTGTGTTTTCAAAATATGCATGATCCTATAATAAATCTTACTGATAGGATAATGGTTTTAGAAAATGTTCAACCCATTCTAATGGATAAATACATAGTTAGTTCACATTTTAGAAAATTATAGAGACCCTAATTTTTCTTACTTGACTATTACATCATTTTAATGATAAAAAACATAATAGCTTTTCAAAAACAAGAACAAAATGTTTAGTGTATTGGAAAAATTTGGATCATACGTAAATTATACATAATAAAACATAAAATTTATTTAAATTCTTCTTCATTTTCCTTATAAATATTGTGTTCTTCTTATTATATGTAATCAGTTGAGAACATATATCAAATAAATGGGTTAACTAAAATATGAGTAAGAGGATGAATAAGGGACATGAATCAATATAACATGGGTGATTATAATTATAATCATCATCATATTATAAGAATAATATCATCTTCATGATCATGAATGGAAACATTATATAAAGGTATGGAATGTGGAAATGCATAAAAATGAAACATCATGTCATAGTAGCTAAATACCACACATAGTTGTGAAAAAGGTAACATCATGTTCACGCAAAACATATTTGAATAATCATAACATCACCATTGTGAACATAAATAGCATCATGGTCATGAATAATACACATTATATCATGAGATACATCACATTACCTAATGAATTGTATGGATATATAATTCTAGGCCCACTCATCACATCATAACATTTACATAGTCATTCGTGCCACATAGAACATATATCAAAGTCATGGAGTAACCCATGTATAGAAATTAGTTTCATAAGGATTTAACTATTTATTATTTCATGAATAAACTTATTATTCCCAAATTGAAAAGGGAAAATAATATATTTGGTATAAGAATTATTATTTTTTGAGCGAAGAAGAAATAACTCAAGAGGATTCAAGATGTGTTTAGGAAATAATATTTCTTTCGATTTTTTTGTATTTGTCATAAAATCAAGTTAGAAACATGTATATCTCTGAAATAAATAGTGAATAATAAATAAATATAATTTAATTAACATTAAAGGAATATCTATACCTAATATTTCTTGAAAGAGGGATAACCCAAAGAAAAGGAATTGAGTTCAATAATTCCCCTAACCTTAAGTTCAAACGCGTTCTTCACTTGCACTCAATGTCACAGATAATAAAATTGGATTAATTAATTAATTAATTTAGAACCTATTATACATGTATTTGATTTATTATAATTTTATTAAGTTCATTTATAGTTATTTTGATGAGTTATATAGTTCAATTTCTTCATTACGGGAGCATTCATTTTCATGGTTTCATGGTCGGTTTAGTTATGTATAATTATTGAAGTTCTTGAAAAATTGGAATAATTATATAGAAGTTAAATTATTTGGTACTAATTAACTTATATAATTTTAAATGGTCTTATATATCATTTTGTTTTATAGTATGAGGATGATTCATTTGATAAAATATCAGTGATAAATGTTCAGTTTATTTTGGCGGTTTTTCAAACCATCATGAACTAGTTTTATTTTATTTAATATTATGTCTATAAATTAGTTAAATAACATTAAAAAAGTTATAATATAAATATTATATAGATTAAACATAATAATATTTTTATGAACAACCTTAAAGGCGGTAATGGAAAATGAAAACACATCATCCATGAAGGTGGTGAATCGACATATCACAAACAATGTTTTAATTTTTAGAATAAAGGTATAAGAGAAAATATTTGAAGATATAAATTACATTAATAAAATCGTGTCACTTTGGATAGGGAAGGTGAGTAGAGTATAAGAATAGAAAAGAAATTAAAAGACAAGGATTTAGGATTCTACCTCTTGAATGTCGTCTCCTTGAGAACCACCTTAAGAAACTTGGGTTTGGTATTTTGTTGAGACAAGAAGCTCTTGGACATGGATAAGAGGCTTGAGAAGGGAATTTGATAGAATTTGGACAATATGTTAGGCTTGGATGGTGCAAAGAGAATAGGAGGTGAGGGGTGGTACTTATTTGGGAGGACATGGGTATTTTTAAATTATTTTATTCATTTGTTTATTATTTTGTCTCAAGACTATCAATAGTGATGATTAATATTAATAAATATAGTAAAAGGTTCAGGAAAGTCTATAAAAAGATGTGAATAGGGATTTTACATTCATTTAATCATATTTAAATTGGTTTTTTTTGATAAATTGTCACAATTTTACAACCTAAACATGTTTTGATAGGTATAATTTAGTCACAAAAGGAGGGAGTTGATGATATAGAATAACCAGTTGATTTAGATGGAAATGAGAGGAATTTGGACCCTTTTTACATTCCATATGATACTGCTAAGTCACCCAAGTAGAGCAACCCAGTCTTGAAGGCCATGCAGAGCTTGGAATACCAAGACAGATCCTCCCTTATGGTCTCCACATGGTTTGTAAAACCATGCGGACCCTTCAGGAAACCGTGTGGGGTGTGAAAGTTTTAATATAGAGGCTTCCCACACAACCTACACATTGATAAAAAACATTGAGGACTATCCCAAGTACTCGTGTGCCTCAACATAAGTAAATATAACATTGAGCACGATTGGTGCATTATTTAACTAACCACATTCCTTAATTGTGTGACAGTCAACATGCCACCACCAAACTTTTATCTACCCCTCCTACCCATCACCTGGCCTGGGATTTGGGCCCCTTACCACCATAGGATAGTGGGTGTCAGCCAATTAAGGATCCATATACCATTTTGGACGGGGATAACCATCTGAAGAAGACACATCTTGGAGGAGGAGATATTGAAACCCATTCTAGGAAATTTTTGAGGATTTCTATTGTGGTTGTTTTGGAATTTTTCTTTAGCACATCAGTTGTAATGAGAATATCAGGTATTAAGAGATTTTTTATCATCATTTATTCAATGTGTAGCTAATCCCCTTCATGTGTTGGGGTTGTGGACAATATAGGTTCATTATTCAGTAATATTCTTGTGGTGTTTTTGTTGATTAATATTCCTCTCATAATTCCCCCCAAAATATCTCTCTTAATAGTGCTGGGAACTCCATATTAAACCAAGAAAAGAGTTTCCAGGTATCTCTAGGGAATTTATGAAAAGTAAAAAACATGATCATTGGGTGCACTTGTCATCTCTGAAGGGACCGTTTTCATAAAGTTTATAAAAATCAATTTTCAGACCATGAAATCGATCTCTATTAACTTAATCAAAACCCACTAGTACAAGGGAGTTTTATTAAAATTGGAACCTATAGATGTGAGTTATTATTACAAATTTATTCTATTAATTTTTAAAACATTTTACACATTTTATTTTGTTTTAAAGTGAACCATTAAGGGACTTGAAGAATCAATCACAAAATCATTAGAATTACCTTCACAAACCTTAAAAATTGACTCTAAAATTAAAAAAACATTTACTTAATTAATTACAATTCAAGAAATAGGGCACATTAACTCTCCCTATGGATTTATACCATTATTAATATATACTAGTAATAAGAGTGGGTAATTCGATTTGGGCTATCAAATTTAACATTTCGGCCAAAATGACACCAAATTTTGGCACCATTTCCAAGGAAAAAGTTAAAAAGTGTTTTGTTAATTTTAGTTTGTATTGATTAAGTGAAAATAAAAATTATAAATTTTGAAAAATTCTGTTCTTAACATCATTTCTATTTTCATTTATTTTTGGTTTTTCCCTTTTAGACTTGGTGTGTGTTTGGTGTTGTGCAGAACCATAGGTTTATGAGCCACCACAATACTCTCTCCAAAAGCACTGAGTCAGCAGAAAATCTTATATTTGACCATGAAATTGAATGGAAATTTACCTGGTGACGTCAGAAACATATGGGAGAACACAACCAAAATGTTCCCATGTAAAATTTCAAAGATGAAGAACTAGATGATTTCCAAGGAGTTGGGTAACAGTTTTCACTTGATTTAAATCCAAACCAACAACTCACTGTTGATGGTAAACCAAACCCAAAGTAGTCATCCGACTTTATGGAGTTTGTGCCATGGAATCATCAAAGGCCACCAGCTCAATTTATTTCAGAATATGTCCAACAACAACCCCAATAATAAGTTCCACCAGAGTAGTTTCCATACATGCCTCTAAATAAAAGGATATATTCTTTATAGGAGTATTATTATATCCCACACTTCCTCAAGAATAAATGCCTGCATTCCAAACCCTTGTGGAGTACGAGCTACCCCTTATTCATGGGGTGGATATAGGAATTTTTGGACACCATTGCAGGCCCAAAACATTGAGATTAAACCCAACATTATGAATCTTATTCAGGATACATTTTAATTTATAGGGTTACACAGTAAGGACCCAAATTTCCATATTTTGAATTTTCTAGAGATATACGACACGTTCCATTACCACGAAGTTTTGTAGGATGCAATTCAGATTATTATATTTCCCTTCTCATTAAGGGAAAAATCAAAAGACTGGATTGAAGGGATACCTTAACATTCCATCCTCACTTGGGAGGCATTAGGCTAAGAATTTTTGTCCAAGTATTTTCCTCCCTCCAAGATGAAGACATTGTGGATTGAAATCCACCATTTTCTGTAGCCTGAGTAAAAGTCATTGTGTGAATATTGGGAGCACTTCATGGAGGTGTTGAGGAAATTTCCTCATCATGGACTTCCATTGTGTTTATAAGTCCAAACCTTTTATGTAGGTATAAAAAACCCTAAATCTATGGTTGATGTAGATGCTGAAGGAATGATCATGAGATAACCTCTCTATGATATTTTTGATCTCCTAGAAGACATATGAACCAATAGATTTTAGTGAAATTCTGACCAGGGAACTCAGAAGAGTGGCATGTACAGAATTGACGCCACTATGATGCTTGCTGTCCAACATGATTCTATGTAGAAGAAATTTGATGCATTGAATATGAAAACAACATCACAAATTAAAGTGGTGAATCATCCAATGTACCACAAAGGTGGTGACAACCACATCATGGGTGGATTTCTCAGGCCAAGTTCCAGCCCCTCAAGAAGTGAAGTAATTTATGTTTCTCAAAAATTAGGGCCCAACATGTACCCTCAATACCATATCCTGGCATGGAAAGATAATGCAAACACATGTTGGGAAAAAAATAGAAAAATCCTTATCCATGACCCCATAGGCCACCCGGTTATGGTCAACAACTGTATCAATAACCATATCCTAGACAACAACAGGGGAATCAATATAAAAAAGGACCCTATCAGTAGCAATGGTATCCAAAACCTCGTCCGATGCAACCTCCATAACAATCACAAACTCAAAAAGCTGTAAAAAAACAACCTTAGCAAGATCAGTCATCAAATCTATAATTAATGATGTCTAAATTCATTAAAATAGTTGAGACAAGATTTTAATATCAAGAGGAATCCATTAGAATCCTCAAGAATCCAATTGGAAATCTTTTTAATCAACTTTCTTCAAGGAATCCCAACACACTACTGGGTAACAATGAAAAGAACCCATAGGAGGAAGCTAATGCAGTGATCTTGATAAGTGGGAAGGTGTTACCGCAACATGTATCTGCACAACAAGGGGAAGTAAAATATGGAAATAAAGATAAATCTACTCAATATGAGGAGAAAGAATATAAAGTCATAGAGCCTTCCTCATCATCAGAATTTTCAAAAGGGAAGAATGCTTCATGTGATAAAGAAAAAGAGTTGGTAAAACCCTATGTACCCACCTTACCATTCCTAGAAGTCAGGAAATAGATAAATTTGGACCAAAAATTTGGAAAATTTATGTAGGTATTCATGAAAATTCCTATTAACATTCCCTTCACATAGGAATTAACTAAAATTACCACATATACCAAGTTCATAAAGAAAATCACAACAATTAAATAGAAGATAGAGGATTTGGGAACCATTCCTCTTAATAAATGATTCTCAACAGTGGTTCTACACTCAATTTCTCCAAAGCTTCATGATCATGTAAGTTTTACTATACTATAAATGACTGGATCTTGGGAATTTGGAAATGTCTTTCCTATTTTGGGGATAATGTCAATCTGTTTCCATTTATATTTTTTAAAAATCTGGGGCCGAACGATATAAAACCAACTCATGTGGCCTTGAAAAATTCCAATGAATCCATTAATTATCAAAAGTTACTACTTGAGTATGTGCTGGTCAAATTGGGGAAGTTGATTCTTCTAGATGATTTTATCAAACTCGACATAGAGGAAGATGTAGAGGCACCATTGATTTTGAGAATACCATTTTTGGACACTATAAAAGTTTTGATAGATGTTCACTAAGGTGTGTTGATTTTTAGAGTAGGGGATGAAAGAGCATCATACAACATCCTTAAAGCTGTCAAGCAAATATCATTTGTAGAGAATGAGAACTATTGTGATTTAACTATAGTTGAAGATTATTTTAATTTCATAAAGGGAGACGTGGGTTTTTTCTCTACTTTTGATGAATTGGACATAGAAAACATCCAGCCTAAACATGAATCGGAGGAACTGAAGTTTATTTCAAGCCAAGGTGGTCACTATTGGCAGCAATCATTGCTTCCAAATATTTTATAGAGGGCTGAGGTATAACCAATAGCACCTTCAGTTCCTAACGACCCATAGCTTGAATTGAAACCTCCCCCATACTATTTGAAATATGGGTAATTGGGTGACAAGAATATATTTCCAATAATTCTTAATTTATCACTTACACAAGATTAAAAGAATCAACTTTTACAGGTTCTAAGAAGAATAAAACAAGTTATTGGTTGGATGGTTGTTGACCTTAAGGGAATCAATCCAACTATTTTCACACATAAGGTGCTAGTTGAGAAAGGGTCCAAGCCCTCTCAGTAACCACAATGACTGTTAAATCCTTTAATAAAGAAGGTTTTGAAGAAATAAGTGACCAAGATTTTGGATGAAGGTATTATCTACCTAATTTTTGACATCCCATGGGTGAGTCCCTTATAAGTGGTGCCAAAAAATGGGGGGTATCACCATTATTTCCATTCAAAATAATGATATGATCCCAACAAGTATGGTTATAGGATAGAGGTTTTGTTTGGATTACCAAAATATCAATGATGATACATGGAAGGATCACTTACCACTTCCATTAATAGATCAAATGTTGGAGCATTTGGTGAGGCATAAATTCTATTACTTTTTAGATGGTTACTCAGGGTATAACCACATTTATTTTTTAATTGAAGAATAAGTGAAAAGAACCTTCAATTTCCTTTATAGAACATTTTCATATCTGCGTATGTATTTTGACACGTGTAAATCTCTAGCCACCATCCAACGGTTCTTGTTAGGTATATTCTATGACATGGTGGAACAAATTCTGGAAGTTTTCATGGATGATCTCTTAGTGAATGGAAATTCATTCAACACATTTCTAAAGAATTTGGAATTAGTCTTGGAATAGTGAGAGCACACAAATATTATCTTGAATTGAGAGAAAATCTATTTTATAGTGCAAAACAGAATCTTCATAGGCCTCCAAATCTCTGAGAAGGGAATTGAAGTAGATCCCACAAAGGGTGAAGTGATATCACACATGCCCATTCTAATTTTTTTTCTAAGAAATAAATATCTTTCTTCATCTTGTGGGATTTTATAGATGGTTTGTGCATGATTTCTCAAAGATATCCCAACCTATGGCCAATCTCTTTTCAAAGGATGCTATCTTAGAATTTGATGAAACATGAATTATAGCCTTTAAACTCTTGAAGTAGTGACTGTCTCCCATCATGATTTCTCCAAACTGGGATGATTAATTTAAAATTATGTGTGATACCAGTGACTATGTTGTAGGAGAAGTTCTTGGATAGTGGCTGGATCGCATCTTCAGACCTATCTACTATGAAATATGATCCTTGAATAAATCCCAAATCAACTACAATACCACTGAGTAAGAGATGTTGGATTTTTTTTCCATTCAATAGATTGTGCTCATATTTAGTTCTATTGAAATTTGTTGTTTATACTGACCACAAAACACTCAAATACTTATTGAACAAGAATAATGAAAAACCAAGGCTCATTAATTGGGTTATACTTATTGAAGAGTTTTATTTGGAGATTCATTATAAGAAAGGGAGTGAAAAATTAGTTTCTAATAATCTCTCCCACCTGGAATTACCCCATTTGAATAAAGAAGATGATAGGGAAATTAGGGGAGACTTTCCTGATGAGAACTTATTTTCAGTAGTAGACACACCTCATCTATGGTTTACTAACATAGCCAATTACTTAGTTATGGGATTTATCCACCCAAATCTCACTTTCAAGAAAAGTAATCACTTTAAGTCAGAAGTAAATAGATATTTTTGGGAAGTCCTCATACTCTTATGCTCATGTAGAGATAGGGTAAGTCACCGCTGTGTACGTGAGGATAAAGTTAATGGAATTATTGAGTTTTGTAACTCCTCACAGGTTGGAGGAAATCACAGGCCAGACCACACAATAGAAAAGATCTTATAATCTATATTTTTCTTACCCACCATGCATAAGGATTCCTTGAACTTTGGTGTATACTGTGATAAATTCAAACAGACTAGATACATTAGGCCATAAATGAAATTCCTCAACACCCCAAACTTGAGGTCTAAGTCTTTGACGTATGGGGTATTGACTTCATGGAACCATTTACCCATCATATGGGAAGACATACAATATGGAATGTGTGAACTATGTTTCTTAATGGGTGGAAGCCATTGCCACAAAAAGAAATACATCAAATATAGTTGTTTACGTATTGAAGAAGAAATTTTCAGTAGGTTTTGTGTTCCATGGGTTCTTATCAGTGATAGGGGGACACATTTTTGATATTACTTTAATGAGGAATGTTATAATGAAGTATGAGGTGACGTTTAACATAGGGAAACCTTACCATCCTCAATCTAGTGGCCAAGTAGAGGTCTCCAATTGAGAACTTGAATAGATCCTGGAAAGACTATGGGGGCCTCAAGAAAATATTGGTCCAAGAAGCTCGATGATTCCTTATGGGAATACATGAACACTTTCAAGACACCGTTGGGAATTTTACCATTTTTTTGGTCTATGGAAAACCATGTCACCTACCCATGGATATTTAGCATAAAGGATACTTGGATTTCAAATATTTAAATTATGACTTAAATTCCACTAAAGAGAAACACAAATTTCAATTATCTGAGATTGATGAAATCCTGCAAGAGGCATATGAAAATGCAAAGCTTTACAAAGAGAAGACAAAGGTGGTTCATAACTACATAATTTCCTAAAAATTATTCTATCCCGATGATTGGGTATTATTGTTTAACTCATGGTTAAGATTGTTTCTAGGAAAGTTGAAGTCTTAGTGGTTGGGACATTTCAAAGTAATCAAAGTCTTCCACCATGGTGTGGTGGAAGTTGTTGAAGAAGACAATCAATTATTTAAGGTGAATATAAAATATCTAAAACTCTATTTTCAAATGGAGGACATGGTGGATAAGATCTACACCATGAAATTTGGGTAGAAAGAGGACCATTTATGTTGAGATCAAGATATTAAATGTAGAAATAACCGGGAGGAAACCCATTATTTTGAAAACTTTATCAAAACAATTATTTGTTTGTGTGTGGTTAGGGGTTCATGTTAGTGTGTTTTTCACTTTTTTTGTGTTTTAGTCACATGATGAATGAAAAATGATAGATATATTATTGATTTTTTATTATTATTAAGTTAAATATCCTATCAAAATATAAAATTATCTTTTAAAAATAATGGGGGAATAAGTGTTTTCATTTTAAAGGGATCCATTTCGTTCAAATGAGGGGAACATACCAAAATTTTTCTAGGCAGAACCATACAGACGGTTTGTGCATGGTCAAACATACCGTGCACACTAAATATGTATAATGAAGATCCATTATAGTGGAATCTATCACGGTTTTCCAACTGTGTAGTTACCCTAGGAACCTGTGTGAATAGAACAACCCCTTCTAGTAGCATTCTGCACGTTTCTCTCATGGATTATTAAACTGTGCGCTGAAAATGCGAGACCCTTTTAAAAAACCCATGAATTTTTAAAACTCATAAATATTCCCCCATTCTAAAACCCTAAAAATCATGTGTTCCCCCTCCTATTCACTATTCAAATCATCTCCCTCTCCCTCTCCTTTAATCTCCAAACCTTCTCCTTCCTCCTTCCGCCAGATCTTCATCCAAGGTTTTTTTCATCCCTCATATTTCACTTATCTTTTCTTATCCTTTATTTATTTTCATTCCTCCCACTTGGTTTCAGATAAAAAATACTTTTACCTCCCTCCCCATTTTTCAATTTTAATTTTGTTTTCATTTTTAGTATTTCTTCATCTTTATTTAGCACTTTCTTATCAAAATACTCAACCCACACACTTTCACGAGTGATTTATTTTCAAAACCCCCAATTTTCATGCACTCATTTTCCATATTTGGGGTTTTCGATAGGTTATTTGGGTTTTTCATAATATTTATTCAATTTTTATCTATTATTTTTTTAAGTTTTGTAATTTATTTTTCTATACTCCATTACCTGTAGGTTCACCCACCCATAACCCCATGGCATCACCAAAAAGATATCATGCTTTTGGATCCACCAAACCCCTATTACACAACTTAAAATTTAGCAAAAATGAGGAGAATAAGTGCTTTATATTGTTGGTCACTCTTGAGGTTAATATACACTATGAATTTATTCCAAATCATCTTGACGTTTTGGGTATTTTGAATGAAATGAAGCAGCTAATTGCATAGGGGAACCTCACCACTACACATGATGTGAACCCACCCACATTCAAGGATTTTTTTTGGAATTCAGTGCAACCTTATAGTGTCATGACCAATATTCTGATGATGAACAAGGCTTCTTAAGGGAGGGTGAAGGCGATTTCACATTTTGCCTCATGAACCGTCATTTTAATTTCTATCTGGCCGAATTTGCTATATTTGTTGGGAGTTATGATGAAAACTATGTTCAAAGTGTTGACTATGCTGAAGCATCATGTGAATGGGATCCTGTGGATGGTAGAGATTTTTGGTCTACTATTTCCCAAACTAGATATATTTATGTACCACAAAATTCCAAGGCATCTCGTCGCCTTAACTCCATCCACCACCTATTGCGTCAGATCATCACCACTTGTTTCACACTTTGATCTAATAGTGAAGGAAACATTATCACAAGGGATTTTTTCATCTTACAATCCAGGATTACTGGTAATATAGTCAACAATTCCTTCATGTTCACCTAATAACTTCAGAATATGGTCTCCAAGACAATGGGGGACATTTTTGGTGGACTGTTAATAACTCCACTCATGGATTTACTTGACATATATTTTGATGAGGAAGCATTCCTTGAGTTGAAACTGGCCCTTACCTTTGATCTTAATATGGAAATTCACATGAGAATGATTGAATATGATGAAATTAATTACTAGATTAGAATATAGAAGTGGAAGTCCTGACAGAACCCCAACCCACTTCATCCCCACCCATTGCCTCTCACCACTCATCTCCCTAGGATGAGGAGTAACACCCCAAACTTCTCCCACCTACAGGACACCAATGACATACTCCAGCTTTCTCACATATCCACAGTTGGAGGGAACCCCATATGGAAACCCATACCTCTTATATAAGTGGAAGAAAGATTCATATGCTATGTTCCAATTTGGTGATGGTGCAGTGGTGAAGGCGAGTGACCTAAATCAGTCATTCTTTGGGCGGTTCAGGGTTCAAATCCTTGGAGTATGCTTTTTGGGTGAGCCTCTCCCCTAGGATTCACCCATCTTACCGGGTCACTTGGTCCCTGACCGGGTGAGTTTGAGGTGCGAACCACCTATGCTGATGGATTTCTATGATGAACCATTGCCGATCGGGCCATAAACCTTGGGGACACTATGTCATATTAGCTGGAATAAGATCCTTCCTGGATGGGGCCTCTCTAAAGAGTTCCCTTCAGGGGGAGTGGGGGTTTCCTAGTGTGGATGGTTCAAAAATCCATACCCAGGAATTCTATTTAAAAGAATAAGACTCATATGCTATGTTTTATTGGTATCTTGAGGCTGCTCAGTGACAAGTGGTGGGAATCAACATGCATGATTTCCTTGAACCCAATATTTACCACCCCCTTCCTAGTTAGCATCCATCCTTTTACATGTATGGTGATGCCCCTTTTCATCCATATCCAACCTGGGGATACTCTCTTCCAGGAGGTATGTCTACATCACCTATAACCAAAGGAACAACCTTCAATACCACCCCAACAGATTCATCATGGGATGAAGTAGCTCACACCCTGTTCTATGATCCCTCTAACTTTGATCCATCCACAAACTGGCACTTATTATCCTATTTTCTCTACTGCTTTTACTATATAATATATAATGATTATGTTTTCATCCTTTCTTGGTTTTGTGGATTTTAATTTCTATATTTTAAATGGTGTGATTGTGCACTTCTATTTTATTCCACATGATACTACTATGGTATTATTTCTTCACTTTCTCTAGTCTCCTTATCATGAAAACATGTGGATCACTCTTTACAGCATGCTCAACTTTTCCTCTAGGAGGGATATCTCACACCAATTGATTTCATCTTCTTGAAATTTTTCTAGGTGTATTGTTCTATTATATATTCCATTTTCATCATTTCAATTTTTTCTCCATCCCCTTGCTTATATTTTCACTACCCACCACTCACCACCTTACTGATTTTATGGGGGATAATGCTCAGTTTTAAGTGTGGGGGTGTGAGCCCACATATGGAACCCCATTTGGTCATTGCCTTATTATTACCTATGATGACATATTTTTCTTATAGGTTTTATAAATTACTATAATATGTGTCACACATGTATATCAACTAGATAAAAATCGACTTTGGAGAAATATTTTTGGAATTCCTCATATGTCCGAATTAATGAACTCATTTTTGATATGAATAAACATTGTAACACTTGAGGAGAAACCTTTAGATGTTCATTCATAAAACATTTTTTTTTAAAAATTAACATTGTGATGGAGTAGTTTAAATTAAGGAACCCCTTAAAATGGAAACCAATTTATGCATAAAGGGAGGTGAAGTATGAAAATTATTGATGCTGTACTAGTGGTTATTGCACAGTCTTAATTTCATGAACTCTTGACTTTCTCCCTAAATTCATCATGATTAGACATGAAAAATTGGGCTCTATTTTTATGATTTTATCTCATCCCAATGAAAAAAATTTTAGATATGAAAATGCATGCCCAAATTTTTTGATGACCTTTCATAATTTTCAAAAGTTGCAAATCAATGAGTTTGTGCAACCTATAAAAGTGATATCCCACCATTTGGAAATGATGAAATCCATGGTTAACTAACCTAAGTGTATGATGTGATGAAAATGATGGTTATAACTTTGTTTCAATGAAGAAGTACAATTTCAGTTTTAAACAACAATGATTTATGAATTAATATTTGGAGGATTTGAATTACGATTTCTTTTTTCCTAAATTAAAAGATGAGAAAGTCATGAAGAATGCATGTTGGAATTTTAATAACAATTAATCCAAAATTCATATTCATTAAGATGATACAACATATGATATTTATACCTATTTATTTGGTAACTAATTTGATATGATTGTATAGGCGTTTGTCTAAGGATAAACAATCGATCAAGTGTGGGGGAGTTTGATGAACTGATGTGCATAAAGAATTTCTGTTTATTTAAGCATACTAAAATTTGTTGTTTGGTTAAATTTTCATGATTTTAAAACCTACAAATGTTTTGATATGTATAATTTATCCACAAAAGGAAGGTAGTAGAAGATATAACATAAATGGGTGATTTAGATGGAAATTAGAGGAATTTGGACCCTTTTCCCATGGAACATGCTAATGATAAGTCACCCAAGATGATCACCCCAACCCTGAAGGGCATGCAGAGCCTGGAATGCCAAGATAGAGCCTCCCACACTGTCTCCGTATGATCTGTAAATCTGTGCGGACCCTCCAGGAAATGGTGTGGGGTATGCAAGTTTTGAGGAAGAGGCTTCCCGCACGACCTCTACATGGTTAAAAATCTGTGAAGACCATCCTAGGTACCCGAACACCTCTACTTAAGTGGAAAAACCTTGAGCACATTTGGTGCACAATTTAACTAACCGTGTGCCGTAACCATGTGACAGTCAACAAGCCACCACATGCCTTCTATCTACCCCACCTACCCATCATTTACCTTGAATTTAGACTCTTAACCACCCTAGGATAGTGGGGGTTGGCCAATTGTGGCTTCATAGACCATTTTGGAGGGTAATCATCATTAATAGGAGACAAATCTTGGAGGAGGATATCTTAAAACCCATTCTAGGAAATTTTTTAGGATTTATCTTATGGTTCTTTTGAAATTTTTCTTTTCCACATTTGCTGTAATGAACATATCAGGTATTAAGAGATTTTTTTCATCATTTATTCAATGTGTAGCTAATCCCCTTCATGTTTTGGGGCTGTGGAAAATATAAGTTCATTGTTAATTAATTTTCTTGTCATGTTTGTGTTGATTCATCTTCCTCTCATAATTTTCCTTGAAATATATCTCATAATCTTACTATAAACTCTATGTTAGACTAATAATGGAGTTTCTAGGGATCTATATGGAATTTAAAACAAGTAAAACCGTGATCATTGGGTGCACTTGTCATCTCTAAAGTGACTGTTTTCATAAAGTTTATAAAAATCAATTTTTAGACTAAGAAATTAATCTCTATTAACATAATTGGAACTCACCGGACCAAGGGAGTTACATTATGTTTGAAACCTATAGATGTGAGTTATTATGAACAACATAACATAATAGGTAAATAAATTCTCTAAGACCTTAACAAACACCCACAACCCCGATGCATTTATCCTATTAATCGTTAAACTGAATTCCGCATTTTTTTTATTTTAAAGTGAACCATTAAGGGACTTGAAGAATCAACCACTCAACCATTAGAAATAGCATTCAAGAACTTCAAACATAGAATATAAAATCCAGAAAACATTTACTTAATTAATTACAATTCAATAAAAAGAGCACATTGACTCTCAATGTGGATTGATCTAATACTTACTCTATACTAGTAGTAAAAGTGGGTAATTCAATTTGTGCCACCGAAAGTAACACTTCGGTCAGAAAAAACAAATATTTCAAACCAATGTGTTCTCACATCATCAAAAAATCACCCATGGCTAAAAAATTAATGTATTTTTCTTATACCATAAATTATTGTATTCCACTATTCACAAAAAATCAACTATTTTAGAAATATTCCAAAAATTAACCCTAACCATTTTTATATGTGTAGATTTGAAAAATAGAATACATTTTATGAAAGTAATTTACTAAATATGAGAAATTAAATTTTTAAATAATATAATATCTTATTCAAAAAATACCAATTTTAATATTATAATCAATTTTTTTAACACTTGAAAAATTAATTTAGGACTCATAAAATTATATTATAATTATAATACAACATAATATTAATTTATGAATATATTTTATGAAAATAATTTTATTAATTATTAAATTGTAAATAATCATTTATGTTTTATAAAAATACCAACACTTAATTTATCATTTTTAATAAATTTATTTACTTATACCTTAATTCAATTATGTTTTATTTTAATTTATAAGATACCTAAATTTTATTTATACTTTCATAGGTGATGTTACTATTCTAACTGCTAGATTACTATTCTCAATGGTCATATTACTATTCCAATAGTTATGTTACTGTTCGATTGATATAATTTCCTTAATTTCTGTAAATACCACTTATTTCATTCTTCATTTATGAGAATAATGTTTTTATTGGGTTCTATATGTTATGTATATGTTTTATGACATAATTATAATAAGGTAAATTCCATTGGTAAAATTTTGGGCTGTTACATTCATCCCCCTCATAAAATTTCTTCCTCAAAATTTTGTTTTACATACTAAGGTGAAAATAGGAAATATTATTTCTCTTTCATTACTTCCTTGAGTTCCCATATTGACTATTTATACTTATGGTCCCCCCACAACAATTTCATAAGGTGATCCATATTATTGCATAGGAATTTGTTTCTGTGGTCCATGATATTTACCGATTGCTTCTCATATGAAAGGTCATTATCTACTTGTACCAACTCCAGATTTATTTTTAATGTCCCAAATATTTGATGAATTATTTGTAAATATTATAGGGAATTAATTCGAGACCATTCTTTGAGACAATGTATGATTCTGGGGTCCTGGGTGATCGGAATAAATGTTTGAAATAAATTAAAACTTAAATATCACATGCGAGCAATTTTCCTGAAAAAGTGGAATAAATTTTAAATGGGTCCCCATATCAGAAATTTGAGAGAACCATTGAATTAATAGAAACCAATTTACCTTAGGAAATTCATGACACTATCTAGCGCGAGATGGCTATGAAAGTGAGTTTTTTGAATTTTAAGGAAATAAAAAAATTTAGTATTTATTTTATTTTTCTGTTGTGCTAACACAATGGAATAAGATTTTAAATAAGCTGTTAAGCATAATTTCCAAGGTTATCCTTATAACTCTATAATTCTCTAGATATTTGGATAGGATACCCTTGGAGAAAAATCTCAATGAAGAATGATAACGAATGAAGAGATCATGAATTGCTGCACCATCAGAGTTGGAGGATCTCATCAGCTACGAAAAAAAAATCGTTCTTCAGCAATGATTAATAAAAACTCAACGTAGGATATGTGATTTCAATTTTTTCCCATTCTTGAATTCAATGACTAATGAAGATCAAACCATGAACAGGTTGACCTACAATTTGATAATTCCTGTGGGATCGGTGATTGCGGGTTTGAATTGGGGAGTTGATTCTGTTTCTATTTAGTTTCTTGATCCTTCTAGAATAAGGGGATCAAGGTTGTAACAAAAAATATCCAAGGTTCATTCCTTGAGTTGTTTCTCTATGACTTATTTTCCCTTTATTCCCGCATGTTATTTTTTCTTGTCAAGGTTATGAATGAAGGATCTTTGCACATCTGTCTTGTGGTGAAATGATTTGAAATTGTAGATCAGACATCGTGATGACCTAGTGGAGGTGAAACGATGATGGATATGAATGGATAAAAGTTTTCCAGGAGATATTGATCTTCAGGAATTTACTACCACAAAACTGGGTTTCTACAGCACAACCCTTTAACACTACTAAAAAAATACACTTATAAAGGGGGTACCTTTATCGGGGCTAAAAAAAGCACTGATAAAGAAGACTTTTGTCAATGCTAAAATAACATTGTTAAAAGTGCCCCTTTATCAACGCTTTTTTAGCGCTGATAAAGGAAATCCCTTTATCAGCATTTTTTTAGCGCTGTTAAAGGGGATCCCTTTATCAGCACTTTTTTTAGTAGCGCTGATAAATGGGGGGTTTTATCAATGCTTTTTTTCCTAGCACTGATAAAGTATATATTTCAAAAGAAATTATATTTCATAAAAAATAATATATTGATACATAAATATATAATTATATTTATATTGATATAAATATAATATATATATTTTAAATATGTTTTAGATAATTATAAATAAACACTTCCACTTAATATATATGATATGTAGTGAAAATGACTTATAAAATATATTTCTCAATATATAATCCTTATGTAAATAAAAACCTAATATCCATTTTATTTAAAATAAAAATATATGAATATTTATATACCTATATAATGTGTACGTGTATATATATATATTTTTGTGGGTCTGTATTGACAAACTGATATATATTATCTATATATTCTAAACATATGTATATACAAATTAATATATAATATTTGTAAATATATATAAATATGTATAATTATACTTAGAGATACACATAATATATATATATATATATTTGTGTGTCTGTGTATTGTATATATGTATGTATTTATTTATTTATAAACACAAAAAAATCATAAATTATAAATGTATTTAAAAATGATCTTATCAATATATATTAATATATGAAAAAAATATATTAATATATAAATATAACTATATATATATTAATATATAGTAATATATATTTTAATACAACTAAATATATATATATATTAATATAAATATATATGTTAATATAAATATATATTAATATACATGTAAATATATCTAAATATATATATAAATAAATATATATATTATTAAATGAAGAACAAAGTGATATGGTGGATTGGTAAAGCTTTAGGCACGCAGGCAGGAGGTTCTGGGTTCAAATCCTAGGGGAGGTGGGTGCGAACGCGGGTGGAAAAGGTGCTAGCACTATTAAAGAATGGGACTGGGGTGGCTGTGGCATGCTGGCTGGGGTGGGGGGGGGGGTGGGGGTGATGTTAAAGGGGGGTTTCAAGTGTTATTGAAGATCGTCCTCAAATTGCAGAAATATTTTTCCTTTTAATGTTTTTTAACTTTTATCAGCACTTTTTTAAAAGAACTAATAAAAGAGGTCCTTTATCAACGCCTTGATTAATAGATCTTTTTTAGCGCTGTAAATGTACTTGTCTATCACTGATAAAGGCCATATTTTTAGTAGTGATTCTTTATGCGGATGATTGAGATTGGTTTTTAGAGCTGATTAAGGATCCAAACTTACTAGATCAGTGTTGCAAGTATGAGACGACCCTAAATGTTCAATTATGAGGAGAACATATCATTAGATTGAACATAGAAATATCAAACGAAGCATTGGAGTAATAATATCGATTCTAGAAAATCCCTATTAGCACAGTGTGTATCTTGGAATACACAGCATGTGGGACTAGTTCAGTAGTGGCTAGGGTTTTTGGCTATATATAGGTGGAACACAGACTGTCAAAGCTATCACTCATCATGTGGGACCTTACCTGAAACTCGGTATGTATCATGGAGGATACATAGACATGGGGTAGAGTACATGGAATTTACTCCATCACAGGGCTAAACCTCGACCAGATACATAAGCTACCCCATGTACTGGTACAATGGTTGCCGAATACTGGTTAAAGCTATAAAATTGCACATGGTAAGAGTACACAAGGAATACCCCATATAGTAGGGCACAGTGTTTGAAATTCTCTACACATCATGTATACTTTTTCTTACATGACATGTTTTTTTTGACACGGGCCATTGTACATGGGAAATACCCGAGGTCAAGGGACACGACGTGTGACCCCTTATACATGTCGTGTACTCTTTTCTACATGGTTTGGTCTCTAGGTCCATCATATATTAGAAAAGTGTCATTTGGGTTGGTTCCCCTTGATCTCTACCCTAAAGTTCAGTGAATATCATTTCATATTCAGAAGAGTATAACCCACCTTCAGTGGGACTTTCTAGATAGAGTCGGGAGTCCCCACCAAGAGGCATGAAGTAGGATCCTCTATCCATTCTTCTACCTTGGGTAGAGTCAGGTTATCGATGTGAAAAATTCTACCAAACATAGGTCCTATACTTAGGAGGTGAATCTGGATGAGTCATGGTATACACCATAGCCCTGTTAGTGATCCTCATCCATGTATCGTGATCTTCCTCACTCATGGAGTTAGTTCTCCTCGAAAGAGTGTATTGAATTATCTCTTAAAATATATTAGAATATCTCTCTATCATGGCGGTTCTTCATGAAAAATACTTCTGGGATGAACTCCATCAGTGCTATTAGACTCATGAGTGAGTTCTCATAGATGAGTGCTTTGTGAAATATTCAGACTGAATCCCTAGGTTGGGTATGCAGTTGTTGTAACTTACCTGTAGACTACAAGTCTGGTTTTTGAGTATATTTGGATATGTTCTTATTATATGTACTATATAAATATACTGTTTAGAGATAAATATACCTTTAATTTTTGTATTTATTTCTAGTTTTTGGGGTTTCCTACTAAGTATTTTTATACTCACCCTTGTAAGGGATTTTCCCACACGTGTCATGTCTTGTGGAGACGAGCGACCTTTTGATGAAGTCTAGGGAAGAATGGGACCATGAAAATATTAGTGAGTTATAGATAGGACGAGGTGTGCCTAAAACTTAGAGCAACATTCCTAGTACCTATCTTGTTTTCTTATAGGTTGTACTTTGTAGTTGGAAGACTCTTTCTTTTGGTGGGATTGTATTTTGGTCTAGTTTACTTTACTACATTTTACTTTCCATTGTAATCTATTGGTTGGGTTTATTAGTATTCATGCATTTTGTTCCTTAGTGGTTTTTACATTTTATCATTTTTGAGATTAGATATGTGTGTGTACATATATTTACTTAGGAAATGCCTCCCATGTTAGTGACATGTCTACTCGATGCTAGTCACCATCCCTTGGCTTATTATATGTGACCTTGGGGAGTCACAACACGGGCCCCACTAGGATGGGTTATGATAGAGTGGTATCATAGGTGGTCGGTACTACCTTAGGACTGAGAGTCTATGAGATTGGTATGGGGAAATAGTGATAAGTGTTTCAAGTTTGGATTTCAGTCCAAGGACTCTAGTGTTGGTGCAGGCGGCCAACATATCCATACACCCAGATTCTGATAACCTGCTTTTCAATTCGGTGCATGAGAAAACTAGTTGAAGGAAAACAAAAAAATGGTACATGAATCATATAAGAATAGGTTGTGGTATCCATATCCTTGTTGATTCAGCTCTCCAGATAAAATCATTGACTATGGTACTTCTTATTTCTCTACAAAATGCCTCTATAATGCATACCATCTAGGATTAAACAACTCGATCATAAGGATGACTCCCTCTGTGATGAGGCTTCGATATAGAGTCTAGTTCACTATGCGTTACGTCAAATTGGTGCACAAACTATACCAAAACCTGTAGAGAAACACATGGTACCTGCATACCAGTAGACAAGGAGCACAGTTTGTGCTCTTCATGAGTTTCAGAGATAGAAACCCCTCATGTTCTAAGGTGATCCCAACTCTCAGGAGGCTGGGGACTGGTTTGAGGTGGTGACTAGATTTTTTCATCTAGGGAGGAGACCAACGAACTAGATGGTGATCCTAGAAGTGATCCTTCTTTAGGTTTTGACAAGTAGATGGTGGAGTTTGACCACAAAAACTTATGATGATGAGACTCTTTTGTGGATAAAGTTAAATCAACTCTTTAGAGAGGAGTTATCTCTAGTTATATTGAGAGCAGTACATATACATGAGATTCTTTTGCTATAGTAGGGAATTATGAAAGTTGCTAACTATTCATCGATGTTTACCAACCTCTCTAGGTACTCGATGGATATGGTCAAGGATCATTAATTCAGGGATCAAACGTTCGAATGAGGTCTAAGTTAGGACATATGATCCAATGTCATACCTCTATGAATTCCGACTTATACTGGAGTGCTTGAGAGAGATTTGGTGGTCAAGAGTTTCTTGGCTAAGAAGAGATATCCAAAAACCACTAGTAGTAAGAAGGCAGGTACAGAGACATCGGTAGTGGGGAGACGATGCCAGACATAGAGATCAGGATGTGGGATACATCACAAGAGGTCCTAAGATAGGGGATATGCAGTCCAGGGCTCTTAGGATGGATCCTATTAGCTTTGGGAGAGGCAATTCTACACATGTGATAGTAGAGGACATCTCGCTATATATTGTCCAACCCATCGAGCTACTAATAGGAAAGTGGTGGATGGACCACCAAGGGAGAGGAAACAAGTGAAACTTGAAGATACTCTATTCAATAGATGTGGTATAGGAGCAGGGAGAGCTATAGGTGGTGGCATGTGTTTTGACATACCACCAACACCACCCCCAGGAGGTCCACGCTAGGATCAGAGAGCTGGAAGATAGGGGTGGGGACAAATACATGTGGTCAAGGAATATGACCTAGGGACTCTAGGTTTGATCTGAGGCATGATCTGTGTCTTTTCTACCTCACCTATCATAATTATAAACATAGGTGCTAGTCATTATTTCCCCACCCCATATCTTATTTGATACCTTGAGATTCCAGTATAATAGTTGACTCAAACTTTATTCTTGGAGAGATATACGAGAGGAGACTCAATGATCACACACCTTTGCTGACAATTTTATCTTACCCTTATAGGTGAGAGTTTTGGTTTGAACCTCTTGGTGGCATCGTTGAGGCCTTATGGCATCATTCTCGGTATGGATTTTCTATCTTCAGTTCATACCCACATTGACTATTTTAGTCAAATAGAGCAGTGTGTCCATATCAATGCTATGAGGTATTCCTTTGTGGGTGAAAAGGAAACCTAGGTAGCACAGAATAGCCTCATGCACAAGAGGGTACAACTGATCACTCACAAGTTAGATAGCCTTACGCTCAGATCAACACGTGTTGTAAGCATGAGTATGAGTATGTATTCCCTGAAGATGTTATAGGATTACCTCACCACTGAGAGATAAAATTCTTCATTGATTTACACCCCAGGATGACACTGATATTAGCACCAGCATATTGGATGGCTGCCATAGAGCTTCACAAACTGAGGGTGAAATTGGAGGATTTGTAGAGGAAGGGCTTCATGAGACCCAATGTTTCACCCAGAGCAGCTCCGATTTTGTTTTCCAAAATGGTAGATGAGTGTTTGAGGTCTTGAATATTTTAACAGTTCTTGAACCGAGTGACAGTAAGGAACAAGTATCCACTACTGAGGATTGGTGACCTCTTCGATCATTTGAGAGGGATATGATGGTTCCTGAAGGTTTACCTTCGATTAGGCTATCACCAGTTGCGAGTATGGGATGCAGATATAATGAAGAAAACTTTTAGATGCCTCTATAGTCACTATGAGTACTTGGTGATGGCCTTTGGCATGAAGAACTCCCTAGAAGTATTCATGGGACTCATAAACTAGATATTCCTGCCATACTTAGACCAATTAGTAGTGGTCTTCATTGACGACATCCTTGTGTACTCAGAGTCTAAGGAAGAGCATGCAAGACACCTACGAATGGTTCAAAAGGTACTTTGAGAGCACCAACTTTATTGGAAGATCTCTAAGTGCTAGTTTTGGATTCAAGAGGTACACTTTATGGGACATGTTATCTTATAAGATGGAGTAGCAGTGGACTCATCCAAGGTGGAAGTAGTGTTATCATGAGAGCCATCTAGGAACGTGATGGAGGTGCATAGTTTCCTTGGTCAGGCATGCTATTAATGGAGATTCATTCATGATTTATCCCAGATATCAGCACTAATGAAAGATTTGACTCAAATGGGAAGCCTTTCATGTGGATGGAGAAGTACCATCAATATTTTTAGCTATTGAAGAAGATTTTGATGAGTGCTCAAATCCTGAGATTTCTAGAGGAGGGAGTCAAGTACTTAGAGTTCTGCGATGCATCGGGGACCAGAATTGGTTGTGTCATGATGGGGAGGCAAGAAGTGATTGCCTATGGTTTACTATAGTTGAGTCCACATGAGAATAACTACACAACCCATGATCTTGAGTTGGAAGCGGTAGTTTCTCATTGAAGATGTGGTGACACTACCTGATGGGTGAAAGGTTTATCATCTACTGTAATCACAAGAGTCTCAAATATATCTTCTCTAAGAAGGATCTGGATTTGATGTAGAGGTGATGGATATATTTCCTCCAAGATTATGACTTTGAGATTGTCTATACTCCTTGGAAGGGAAATGTGGTGGGGAATCCTCTCCACAAAAGTTCTAGTTCATAGTTAATGAATGAGGCATTAGAGTAGTTGGACTCGTTACAGTTATCCTTCGTCGATAGATGTGGAGTAGCTCACCTTAAGTTGATGGTTTTCACCCCTATGCTATTACAGTGAGTCAAGTAGGAATGGCTTTGGGCATACTAACCGTGAGACCCTACGTGCTCAGATGTCCATAGGGCATGCACTTGATAAATATTCACAGGGTAGGGAGTACATATTCCTTTTTAGGGGATACAAAGTTGTACCATCGATGTTGTGGGAGGAGTTTCTAAAGGAGTTTCATACATCCCATTTGAAGGTACACCCTAATTTGGTGAAGATGTACCAGAACCTCCGACATTAGTTTTGGTAGGTAGAGATGAATAAGGTAGTGGAAGAGTTTGTTTCTCGATGCCTTATGTGCCAGCTGGTGAAGGTCGAGTACCATGTTCTAGCGGGATTAGCTCACCCCCTAGAGGTGTCAGACTGGAAATGGGATGGAATATATATGGACTTCATGACTAGTTTACCATGAACATACATAAGACAAAATTCCATCTGGGTGATCATTGACTAACTCACAAAGTCATCCCACATCCTAGTTATCTGGGAGTAGAGTTTAGAAGAGATATTAGGAAGCCTCTACAAGAAAGATACAATGTAGATTCATGGAGTCCCATCGATGATTTTGTCAGATCATGATGCTCATTTCACAACCTTATTGAGGAATATATTTCAAGAGGATTTTGGGACTCAGTTACGCTTGAGCATAGCATTACATCCATAGATAGATGGACAAACAGAGAGAACCATTTAGGTTCTAGAGGACATGATGTGATCTAGCATGTTATATTTCTATCATAGTTGGGAGTAACACTTACCAATGGTGTATTTTGTGTACAAAAACATCTATTAATCCACCATTAGTATGGAACCATTTGAGTCTTTTTACGGGTGACCCTGTCGGTCACCACATTACTGGACTGACCTAGGAGAGTCAGTAATCATGGGTCCAGAATTAGTGTGAGATACTATCGAGAAGGTGCATGTAATCTAGGAGTGGATGAAGACTACACAGAGTCGACATAACTCTTATGATGATAGATGACAAAAACATTTGGAGTTTGAGTAAGGTGACCATATCTTCCTTCAGGTCTCACCTCGACGAGGGTTGTATAGATTTGGTTGGGGTGGAAAGTTATCTCCAAGTTTCATCGTCCCTTTTCAGTTACTATGTAGAGTTGGAAAAGTGGCATACCACCTAGATCTAATACCACAGTTGCACTGGGTATATGACATCTTCCACCTGTTGCAGTTGAGGAGGTACATGCATGATCAGTTGCACATCATCAACTAAGGAGAGATAGACATCAAGGATGGAGAAACTTTTGTAAAGTACCTAGTATATGTCAAGGATTAGGAGGAGAGGATCCTTCGTAGGTGATAGATTCCCTTGGTGCATGTACAATGGTATCATGGAAATCTCTATGAGAGCATATGAGAGTTGGAGGCTCAGATTCATGCACAATACCCACATCTCTTTAAGTATACTTTTTTATTGTCTTTTTAGGGATGTAAATACCTTGGGTGGGTAGAATGAAATGTCCTGGATTTTCCATGTATTATTTTTAAATATCATATGAAATTAATTCGGTACCGAGATTTGATATGACATGTGATTCGGAGGCCCTGGGTTCCTAGAATAAATGTTTGAAATAAATTAAAATTTAAATATAATGTGCGAGTGGTTTTCCTAAAAAAGTGGAGTAACTTTTAAATGGGTAACTAGATCAGAAATATGAGGAGACTGTTGCATTCAAAGAAGTGACTTTACCTTAGATGAGGCCAAACATTGGCCGTCACGGTCCAGCTATGAAAGTTAGTTTTTGGACGTTTAAGAAAATAAAATAAATTTAATATGTGTTTTATTTTTCCATTTCACTAACACAAAGAGCTAAGCTTTTAAATAATATGTTAATCAGAATTTATAGGTTTAGCGACATAACCCTAGAATTCTCTAGATCATTGGATAATAGACCCTTGGAGAAACCTCTTAATGGTTAACGATGACAAATCAGGTGATCGTGAATAGCTACGCTAGTGGAGTTGGAGGATATCGTCGATGACGACCGTGCAATCATTCTCCATCAATGATCGATCCAAACTCGAGGTTGGTCATGCGATTTCAATTCCTTCTTTCCCATTCTTGGATACAACCATGAATATGGGTCAGCCCATGAACAGGTTGACCCACGATTAAATTGTTCTTGAGGGATGGGTGATTGCAAGTTTGATTCATGGAGTTGATTTTATTTCTACTTAGTTTCTTGATCCTTTTAATGTGAGTGGATCAAGTCCGTAACAAACAATGGACAATGTTTGTTCCTCAGGTTGTTTCTCTTTGATTTATTCCCCCTTTATTCCTGCATGTTCTTCATTCTTCGTGGGGTTATGAACGAAGGATCATTGTGCATCCATTTTTGTGGTGCAATGATATGAAATTGTAGATCAGTCATCGTGATAATTTAGAGAAGGTGCAGTGATGATGGAGATGTATGGATTAATGTATTCTGTAAAATATTGATCTTCAATCATTCTTCATGTGGATGATCGGGATCGGTTTTCAGACCCGATCGAAGACCTGAGACCTACTAGATCGGTGTTGCAAGGGAGAGAGAACCCTGGATGTTCAATTCTGAGGTGGATAGATCATTGGATCAAACACCAAAAGATAAACCGAAGCACTGGGGGAAGAATAATGATTCTATAAAATCTTGAGGAACATGGCATATATCTCAAAATACATGGTATGTGGTACCAGTACAACGAAGATAATTATTTCGGGTGATAGAGAGGTTGAACATGATGTATGATTGCTTTCACATAGTTTGTTGGACCTTACCAAAAACATGGAATGTATCTCAAAGGATACACAGACACAGGATGGAGTACACTACATGTACTCCACCACACGACCAGACCCCAACCAAATACATGGTCTACCCCATGTACTAGTACATGGGTTGGAAAACATGGGTTGAATCTATGTACTAGCACATGGTCAGTGTACATGGGGTGGAATTGAGATATCAGGGCATGGCATGTGAAATTCTCTACATGCAGTGTATACTTTTTTCTACACAACATGTTTTTATGACATGAACCTTTTTACATGATAAGTACCCGAGTTTAAGGGATAAGGTGTGTGAAAAATTCTATACGCCATGTACTCATTTATATATGGATTGATCTTCTTGTCCACCATATCTTGGACAAATATCATTTGGTTTAGTTCCCATTGCTCGTTCCCCTAAATTTTAGTGGTTATCATTTCCTATCCACAGGAGTATGACCCCCCTTTAGTGGGACTTTCTAGATAGAGTTGGGAGTCCCCTCCAAGAGGCCTAGAGTAGAATCCTCTATCCATTCTTATGACTAGGAAGAGTCTGTTTATTAATGTGACCAATCCTACCGAATATTGGTCCTCTACTTAGAAGGTGAATCTAGACGAGTCATGGTATATGCTATGGCCCTGATAGTGATCCTCATCCATGTATCATGATCTTCCTCACTCGTGGAGTTGGTTCTCCCAGAATGAGTGTGTCATATTCTATCTTTAGATATATTAACATATATATATACCATGGTTGTTCTTGATGAATATTAATTCTCATAAGGACAACATCCGTCCTATAAGACTCAAGAGTGATTTCTCTTGGATGAGTGCTTCATGGAATCTTCAGACTGGATCCCTAGTTTGGGTATACGGTTGTTGCGACTTACCTCTAGACTACAGGTCTGATTTTTGAGTATATCTGGATATGTTCTTGTTATATTTAATATAGAAATATAACTTGTATAGTTGACTATACCTTTACTTTGTGTATTGAGTTGTGGTTTTTAGGGTGTCCTATTGAGTATTGTTATAATGACCCCCGCACTGGCTTTGTCCGCATGTGTCGTATCTTGTGCAGACGAGAAACCTTTTGAAGGAGTCGAGGGAGGACCAGGACCAGACAAATATTAGTGATTTCTCAATAGCCCTAGGTGTTCCTTCACCTTGGAGAAGTAGTCCTAGTAACTATATTGTTTTCTTACAAGTTTTAATTTTTATTTTGAAGACTCTTTCTTTTAGTGGGATTTTATTTTGGCCCTGTTTAATTTACTACATTTTACTTACTGTTGTACTCTATTTGTTGGGTTTAGCAGTATGAATTAATTTTGTTCCTTAGTGATTTTTACATTTAATCATTTGTGGGATTATAAATGCTTGTGTGCATACAAGTACTTAGGAAATGCCTACCATTTTAGTGACATTCCTACTTGGAGCTAGTCACCATCCACTGTCCTACTAGAGGCGGGCTTGGGAAGTGGTAGCATGGGCCCCACTAGGATGAGTCATCAAATTAGTACATGTGAGGGGTCAGGTATGTACTTCTTCAAGAGAGATAATTTGAATAAGTAATTAAATTTCTACATATTTAGTGGAAGTGAAAGACTATAGGCCACTGATCATATATGATCAAGGATATCAAGGGTGACAATGTACCTAGGGATAATATTCCATTTAGTTCCAAACCACACAACTCTATTCCATGGTGATATTCAGAGGAAACGTTTTTATCTAACTTCAATATTAAAATCCCATTGATGGATGTTAGCATAAATCTTTTTATAAATTTGGGTATCTCTTATGTGTTGTTGGATGACTTGAACTTTCTCTATTATCTCTTTCACAAGTCCAATTCTAAGTGGTTTTTTTGTAAACTTCATCCCAAAAATTTGGAGTCCTAAATCACTTCCCATATAGATATTCATATGGATCCATCATAATATTTGAGTGGAAGATATTATTATATGATAACTCAATCAATGGGAGATAATGATCCCATTATCCTTTAAATTCCATCGATCAGTCTCTTAGAATGTCCTCGAGTGTATGAATATTCCTTTCAGTTTTTTCATCAGTTTGGGTGTGATAAGATGTGCTGAAATTCAATTCAGTACTCAAATAATTTTGAATACTTCTATAGAATTAAGATGTGAACCTTGGATCATGATCATAAATGATCAAAATTGTAACCCCGTGTAGCCTCACCACCTCCTTCACATATATCTTCGTAATTTATTCAAGAAAGAAATCATCACAAATTGAAATGAATTAGTCTGTCTTGGTGAGTTGATCCACTACTACCCATATTTCATTGTTTCATTTTGATGTATTTGGGAGACCAGTGACAAAGTCCATGGTGATGTTCTCCCATCTACATGTGCATATAGATAATGGTTGCATCATCCCTTTGGACTTATGTTGTTCTACACTAAATTTCATACATATAAATCACCTTTATATTTACTTAGATATCTCCATCTTCATGTTGTCCCACTAAAAGTTTTCTCTAAGATCACGATACATCTTGGTACTTCTAGGAGGGATGGAGAAAGGCGTGCTCTGCACATTATCCAATAGGTATTTCTTTATCCTATATGATTAAGGAACAAAAATACTCATTCCAAACTAAATCACACCATCATCATTGATATTTAACTCATGTAGATTCTCTTCCTATACTGCATTCACCTTCTTTTGTAACTCTAGATCATACCTTTTTGCCTCCTTGATCTTATCTTAGATAGATGGTTGGGAAATAATTTGGTCAAGGTAGGATGTATTTTATGCCATTATGATTTCCAAACCCATCCTTTGGATTTCCATGAATATAGGGTCTTTCTCAATCTACATAATGGACAAAGTAGAAAGTTATTTTCTACTAAGAGAATCATCTTCATTATTCACCTTTCCTGGATGGTGGTGAATAGAGAGATCATAGTCCTTTATTAGTTCTAATTATTTTTGATATATGTTGAGATCATTCTATGTGAATATACACTTTATACTCTTATGATCGGTATAGATGTCACACTTCTCACCATATAGACAGTGACAAAAAATCTTAAGAGTGAAGATCACAACTACTAACTCTAGATCATGAGTCAGGTAGTTGTTCTCATGAATATTCAACTGTCCTAAGGCATAGACTGTCACTTTATCATTATGAAATTGTACAATACCCAAGAATTCATTCAAAGCATCACCTTATATCACAAAAACTTATCCACAAGTTACCATTGTCAGCACATGTGCAGTGATTAGCCTCTTCTTTAGATCCTTGAAGATTTCCTCACATTATTCTCTATATACATAATGTTAACTTTTTTAGAGTGATAGAAAATATTGATAAATTCTCTCACAGAACGTCGGTTGTACCCTACTAGTCCAAGAAAACTATGGATTTAAATGACTCCAGTGGGTATGGGTCATTACTTAATTAACTTTGTTTTTGAAGGGTCTATAGAAATAAACCCACTTTTGATCATGTGACCCAACAATGTAAAATGTCACATCCAAAATTAACACTTTCTAAACTTGGCATAAAATTTATCCTTCCTTATTGTCTTTATCACAATCCATAGATATTCTTCATGATCTTAATTTCTCTTGGAGTAGATGAGAATATATTTCATAAACATTACCATTAATTTTTTGAGTTAGTATCTAGATATTCTACTAATAAAATACATAAATATTGTAGGGGAATTAGTTAGTATGAGGGAATCAATATGAAATAATAGTTCCCATAACTTATATGGAAAGTAGTATTCTGAATATCTTCTTTATTCACCTTCAGTTTATGATATATAGAAAAAATATCCAACTTTGAGAAGTACTGAGCTCCTCATAGTTGATACATTAAGTCATAAATTCTTGGAAGAGGATAATTTTTATTTATGGTAATCTCATTGAGCTCCTGATAATCGAAACACAACCACATTGATACTTCCTTTTTCATTACAAAGAGGACTAGAACACCCCAAGAGATTCAGTAGGGAATATGAATCCTTTGTACTAATGATTTTATAGTTTCTTCATTAACTCCTATAATTCTATAGGTGCCATATTGTAGGGATATTTTGATATAGGAGTGACTGTAGGTATAAGTTCTATTGAGAACTCTACCTCATTATATGGGAGAAGTTTGTGTAATTTATCGAGAAATACATTAGTTTATTCTCTCAAAATGGGAATTTCCTCCAGTTTGATGCTTTCCTCTAACTCAAACATTTAGGAAATGTATGATTCTTCATAGAATATCAACAACTACACCATTTAGGGATTTTACAAAAGATATTCATGATATTCCTTGAATTTTTAGTGGCGCATGGGATAGTTTGAAATATGAAAATATATTTTCTTTTCCTGATAGTTGATGTGTGCTCTATAAAATTAGAGAAAATCCATGCCTAGTGTAGAATTTAATTCCACATAATAAATTATTATGAGATTCACCGAAAGAATATTCCCACATACACCAACAATATAATAACCCAAAACTTGTATTGCAATGATCACACAATTAAGTGTTTTTATAGATATCTCTATTTCAAGGTATCAAGGCTTTGATTCAATAGTTCTAGAAAACTTCTAGGATATCAAGGAATGCATAGAACCAAAATAAAATAAGTGTTTTTCCATTCCCGAGTTAATAGAAAGTGTACCTTTTATGACTTAATTTTCTTGATCCAATTCAGTAGTAGTGATGAAATAATATTTCCCTTACTTCTTTGGCTTTGGTGGCTGCTGATGTTGGTTTACCTCAAGAAATTGAGGTTCATTTCACTAGGTTGGATAGTTTCCTTTCTCCCTATAGTTGAAGCATTGAACCATAGGTGGTGCATTAGGAGTTTCCATCCTTTCCTCCATCATGTTGGTCATATTTTTCATGTGTATTTTAAATTAAGGAGTTTGGTGTCTTTCTCTCCCACACTTGACTCATTTCCCCATCCATTTAAGGCAATTACCGCAACATTTCTTCCCACATTTTTGACATGTGGGTAATTGGATCATATTTCCTCCTTTTTCATTTGACGCACTAGAATGAAATTCCATTCTTCTCTCTTTATCTACATAACCATGGAACCATTATTCAAACTCTATCTCAAACTTGAGATCACATAGAACAACTTATTCATAACTCATGAAGTATAGGATATCTAGATCCATTATAAGGTGTGATTTTAAACCACTAAAGAATATAAAAAATTTTATATCATTTTTATAAGAAAACATAAGGTGTATCTTGAAATCCTTATGAAATTTTCTTTGTAATCCAAGATAGATTCACCTTTCTTTTTCTTTATCTCTATGAATTATCTCTCCATGTTTTTTTAAGAGTTCAAAGGAAATAATTATTAAGAAGTATTTATTAAAGTCTTTCCACTCCATGTATTCTATTTCATCCTTCAACTTGGTGTTCTTTATCAATGCCCACTATTGATCAACTTCTCCATATAAAAGATATATATCCATAGTCACCTTCTCCTTCTTAATAAAACAAAGTAAAAAAAGATATTTTCCATTGAGTTGACCCCTTGTTCTTTGAATAGTGGATAAGAAGACCCAGTAAACATCATTTGTTATTGTTAAATAAAGTACTCAATGGATAGATTCTCCTTATTAGGTGAAGGGAGACATTCAATATAGTTCTAGTTATTATTCATAGTGTGATATAGTTGGGTAAGCATCATCATAAAGTTTTGAACTCTACCTTCCATGGTATTTAAGATTTCATTTTAATAATCATGTAATTTTCTATCACATGGGTTGATGTCATGTTTTCTCTTGGTTCCCACCATTTTCTAAAATAGAAAAGGTTTGAAAAAAAAATTAATTCAAAAAAGTGTGAATAATTTATTCTTTTACATACAAAATGCATATCTTATGGGATAACTATGTTTACCCTTTTCTAAAACCAAGATTCTTGGATATTTATATATAATTAGTATCATTATAAGGGGTTTCACTAACTCTATTTGATCTTAATCCCCAAATTAAATAAATTTTGATTTTATACCAACTATAGAGAACCTAATTTTTCTTACTTGACTATTACATCATTTTAAAGATAAAAATAATAAAGAATTAAAAAAATAGAATCCAAATGTTTAACGTCTTGGAAAAATAAGGATTATACATAAATTTTACATAATAAAACATAAAAATATATTTAAATCATCCTTATTTTTTCCTTATAAATATTTTGTTATCCTTACTAAATATAATCAACAGAGGATATACATTAAATAAAAGGGTGAGATAAAATCCTAGTAAGAGGATGAATAAGGGAAAAGAATTAGTATAACATGGGTGAGCATAATAATCATCATCATATCATATTTATGGGATCACCATAATGATCATTAAAGAAAACATTAGTCAAATACATGGAATGTGGAAATGAATAAAAATGAAACATAATGTCATAATGGTCAAATAACATACATAGTTGTGAACAAAACTAGCATCATGTTATTGCATAACACATGTTCATAATCATAACATAATAATTGTAAAAAATGATAGAATCATGATCATGTATAATAAAAATTATCTCATAAGATAAATCACATTACCCAATGCATTGAAGGACTGTATAATTCTGATCCCACCTGTCATATCATAATATTTACATAATCATGCCCACCACATAGAATTTATATCAATCAAAGTCATGAAGTATCCCATGTAAAAGAATGTGTTTCATATGGATTTAAACAATCATGATTTTCTAAATAAACATGTTACTACCAAATGTAAAAGGGAAGAGATTATATTTAGTATAATAATCATCATTTTTGGGTGAATAAGAAATAACTCAAGAGGATTCAAGATGTGTTTTGGAAAGAAGAGTTCTTTTAGAAAAATATTTTGATTTTTCATAAAATAAAGTTAGAAACATGTATATCCCAAAAATAAAAATTTAAGAATAAATAAATTAAATTTAAGAAGAATTAAATTAATATCCATACCAAATATTTTGTGAAAGGGGGATAGCCTAAAGAAAAGGAATTGGGTTTGATAATTCCCCTTACCTTATGTCTGAATGTGTTCTCTACTTACACTTAATCTACTAGATAGTAAAATTATATTCATTAATTACTTAATTAATATCCTATTATATATTTATTTTATTTATTATAATTTTATTAATTTAATTTATGTCCATTTTTATGAGTTATAAATTTCAATTTCGTCATTCCAGGAGCGTTCGTTTTCATGGTTTCATGGTCAATTTAGTTATGTAAAATTACAGAAGTTCTTGTAAAATTTGAATAATTATCTATAAGAGAAATTATTCGGTATTAATGAAATTAAAAAAGTTTAAATGGCCTCAATCAGAATTTGGTTTTATGGAATGAAGATGATTCATTTAATAAAATATCATTGATAAATATTTAGTTTAATTTGGCGGTTTTTTCTAACCATCATGAACTAGTTTCATTTTATTTAATATTATATTAATAAATTAGTTCTAGAACACTAAAAACATTATAACATACATATTAAAATCTTGTTTATCTATAATAATGGTTTTATTACTATCCTTAAATGTGGAAATGGAAAAGTAAAACTTTTCATCCATAAATTTGGTGAATTGATATATTAGAGATGATGTTTTCATTTTCAGAATAAAAGGAGAAGAGAAAATATTTGATGATGGATATTCCCTTAAAAAATAATATTGAACTATATATATGATATTGGAGTTATAATTCCTCTTTGGATATGGTAGGTGAAGAGAGGATAAGAAGAGAAATAAAATTAAAAGGGAAGGATTGAGGATTCTACCTCCTAAATGTTTTCTCCTTTAGAACCTCCTTAAGGAACTTTGGTTTGGTCTTTTGTTGAGACCATAAACTCTTGGAAATTGGGAAGAGTCTTAGGAAGGTAATTTTATTTAATTTGGAAAATATACAGGGCTTATATGGTGTGAGGAGAAGAGGTGGTGAGGGTTGGTATTTATAGGGGAGGATAGGGGTATTTTTTGATTATTTTATTCATTTGTTTAATATTTTGGCTCAAGACTATCAATAGTGATGACTAATATAACTAAATATAGTAACATGTTCAGGATATTTATAACCATTGAGTGATTAAATCATCCATACATCATCCATTAATAAAAAATTCATGTATTTAGCTTATATTGTATATTATCGTATTTCAATATTCACCAAAAAATCAAATATTTTAGAAAAATCACAAAAATTCACCCAATTTTTTTTAATGATTATATTGAAAAAATGAAATACATTTTATGAAAATAAATGTTTAAATATGAGAAATTTAATTTTTTTAAAAACCATATTTTATTCAAAAAATACCGATTTTAATATTATAATCAATTTTATTACCCTTTGAAAAATTAATTAAGGTCTCATAAAATTATATTATAATTAAAATACAAAATAATTTTAATTTATGAATATATTTTATTAAATTATATTTTATTTTACATCATTATATTAATTATAAAATAGTAAATAATTATTTACATTAAAAAAAACTAACACCTAATTTATAAATTTTAATTTTTTTTACTTATACCATGATATAATTATATCATATTTTAATTTATAAGATACTTATATTTTATTTATACTTTCATAGGTGAGGTTACTATTATAATGGTTAGATTACCATTCTTAATGGTCATATTACTATTCCAATGGTTAGGTTATTATTTTATTGGTATAGGTTCTTTAATTTCTATAAATACCAATTATTTCATTATTAATTTATGAGAATAATGTTTTTAATTGGGTTATCTATGTTATGTATGTGTTTTATGACATAATTATAAGAAGTAAAATTCCATTAATAAAATTTGGGTCATTACAAAAATCATGCACACTAATTATGATTAACCAATTTTTTTTCTAGAAACTATTGCTTTGTTGAAGAATAGTTTGGTAACCATGTATTATGGATACTTACTAGAAACCATGTTTTTAGCCCTAATTTTACTCTATAATATCATTTATACATTAGTTATGGTATTTAGATGTCTCAAATATCCTAAGAGAAACAAGTCATAGGTAATTGACTTCAAACATGCCATAGCTTTTGATTCTGGTGTTTGTTTGGGTTCCATGACCAGTAAAAATAAAATATTATAAAAATAATCACAAAATATACCAATAGGTGTACCCTTTAACCAATATTATCATTATAAAATAAGGTTTGTAAGACCTATGAAATAGAGTTAAGTTAATTTACAATGTTTCCCATGTTTGATGGAAATTTTGGAACGATTAAGTGATAACTTTGAATTTTATTTTGTCTTTTTTTAAATAAAACTTGATGTTTTGTATAATTCTTAAAAATGCTTAAATTTATGCCAGTTTTACCAAAGGATTTTATTTTATAATAAAGATAATTTATCAAAGTAAAAGTGTGTTTTTAAGTAAAATAAGAGTTCTAAAATATATAGTTAATAGTTATTGAAATGTAAGGGTAGATAGTTGGTTGTGCCATTATGTTGAATTAACGAGTTATATAATATTTATATAAGAAAGAAACCTTAAAACATTACATAATTATGATTTTTAAATCAATAATTAATTATATATTATTCACAAATATCTTTTCATTTTTTCATTTTTATAGAATTAGTCCATAAATATTATGTAAATAAAACATACATTACAAGTTGGAGACTTATACTCAGTATCCATTTTTCTTATAATAACTCCAACCCTAGTAGCCCGAAGCTGGTATTTTCTTTATTACATTGGAATAGATATAATGGGTAAAATACCAAAGGATCAATACATTTAGAATTTTTTGAGAACCTAATAAATATAGGATAACTATTTTACATAGGGATATTAAATACAATGCATAGAAATGTAAAACATTTTTCATCCTTGAACTCATTCCTATAATTATTCTTCATATCCCGGACAAAGTAAACAAAATAATGGCGAGAAAAAATTCTAATTAATTATTAAGTTAAACTGAAGCTACCATGAATAAATTAGCATAATAAATATGGAAAGGAAAATTACTAAACATACAATCAATTTAATCAATAAATTTTCTATTATAATTAAATTAGGAATAATCAACATGGAAAGGTAAATAACTAAAAATACATTCCATTTAATCATCACTGAGAATAAAATGAATCCAGAGATAATATCATTGTAAAAATATCATGGATAATAATAATTGAATTCTTAATTAAGGAAATAATTAATTATTAGATTTCACGATCTCAGAAATCATGATACCTCTACCCTCAAGACCTTTCACAAGACTATTTAAAACAACAGATAAAAAACAATTAATTTGGAAGACTGATTTTTTTGATGATTCATACCGATGTATTTAAGGGATATATAATTCTAATACCCACCCATCACTATAGTCCCAAATAATTACTCAAATATATAATAATATGTTTAATTCATGAATCAAAATTTATTATCATCAAATATCCGTATTGAGTAAAGGATACATATTTATCAATATTTCCCTAGTTAATAAAATAACATTCAAAGTAAAACCATATATAAAAATGGTATATGGTTTAGGAAATATTTATATCCATCATGAAATAATATATAAATTTAATATAAATGTAGCTTCTTGTTAAAAATTATCACAATATTGTTATTTTTCAAGATAAAGTTAACAATCATAAAAGAAAGAGAGATTGTACAATAACTTTTACAAATTGGTAATTTCCATGTCAAATCCCCTTAGATGAAATAATTAAAATTGAAACATAAAATAATATTAAGTATTAATTGAACATGATATTCCATGTCTAATGGGTAGTATATAAACCATATAAAATAAATTAGGTTCATAACATTATAATATTCCTCAATGAAGGGAAATTGAGAGGTAGTCCCTTACCCCACACTTCATTTTGGTTGAAATTCCTTTAACCTCATGTATAGTGATATTAAAGTTTTAGTTAATTTATATCAGAATAATATTAATATTAATAATATAATATATTATACTTTTATAACATCTTATCTCCCATTCTTTGATAATCATCAATTATTTTCATTGTTTCAGGTGTTAATTGGCTTGTATTTTCATTAATGCATTGTCATAAAAGTTATGGTTGTTGTGAATATTATATAGTTACATCATCTCCAAAATAATAATCATGAAATAATTATAATATTTATATATCAATTATACTTTTTATTCCAATCATGAAATATGGTTTTGAAAAATTATGTATGTTACAGTCATGGAGATGGTGGGCCGTATATACGCTTGAGCAATGTTTCCATTTTTCAATGATCATTATGGAAATGAGGTAAGTAATATGTTATATTTACATAATAATAGTAATATCATAAATATAAAATTTTTCTTTAAAAATAAATATACATATATTCTATGTGGTTTGGTGATGAAAAGAGTTATACTGCTTCATGAAGGTGGTAGTCCACGCATACACGAACGATGTTATCATTTTTAAGTGAGTGAAAAGGTAAGAAAGAAAATGATATATTGTATTTAAAGAATGATTAATATGAAATTAATATCATAACTTTTTAATCAATATCACATATATTCATTAACGTTTTCTTTATTACCTTTCATGTAAATAATTATTGAAAAATGAATCACATCGTTTCGCGAGGTGGTAGTCCGTCGTATACACAAGTGACATTATCTCTTATCATACAAAATAGAAATTAAAAAATGTACTTATGATATAATTATTAATGAGGTATAATTATTTTATAAATAATATATATATACTTTATATACATCCTCATACCAAACCATGAGTGGTGGTAGTGGAGAAAACGAATGACATCAATTTGTGAGGTGGTATTCCGCTATACACACGAATGATGATTTTATAAACCATTTTATATAATTAGGGATGGTTTTAGGACATTACCCTAAAATAATGACATATTAGTATATTTTATATACTAGTTTTATTATATAATATTGAATTAATAATATCTAAAGGAGGTGGAAGAATAAATAAAAGAAAAATGCATAGTTAAGAATTTTACCCCTTCTCAGACCACCCCTTTTGAATTATAACTAAAGTATTACTAGATTTTTTTTATGACAAAAAAATTATTCTAGGATAATTTTATTGAATTTGGTAAGTATTTTTGGTAGTTATTTTCTAAAACAAAAGGGTTTTATGGTGTTAATAATAGAGGAGTGGGGGTGGCCTTTTATACATGAGGTGAGTGGCCCACTTGTAATTCTTGGAAAGAAAAATATGTACACACATTTTTCACATTCCAAAAGGGTAAAAAATAATTTATTCTATATTTTTATTCATTATAGGGTCTAAATATTTCCATAAAGTAGATTTTATAAAAGTTTTTAGGCTATTTTTACATTTATCTTTTTAGTTTAACTCCCAATAAACCCATTTTTACCTAAACCATGGTAAATAATTTTTACTATTAATTATGGTCATAAATTAAGTTAATATTATCATATAATATAAATTATTATAATTAAATGCATTTGATCCATTTTTTCAAATACCATTAACATAATTTAAAAAAATTAATCTAAAAAAAATCCAGTAGTCGTGATGAGAAAGAGGGTTTTGAAAGGGAAAATGTTCAAAAGTTTATATATCAAAATTCAATATAAAAGTGATTACAATGTAATAAAATATATTTATAGATATAATATTTAAATAATTTCACTTTAATAACAATTTAAAATATAATTTAATATGATTAAAAATTTAAACAAAAATAATTTTTCAATTAAAATTCAATATTTTCACTATTCATCAAAAAAAAAAACATTTCATAAAAACCCAAAAAATTCACCTTAAAATAATTTTTGATGTGATTATTTAAAAAATTTATTTAATTTTTTGAAATATATTTTCTAAAAGTGGTAAAAATTAATTTTAAATTATGTGGGTGAAGTGCGACTAAGCCATCTTTTTGAAAAAAATAATTTATTTATAAAAAATTTCTTTTTCTTTTAAATGATTATTATTTTTTATAATTAATAGAAAAAAATAAACATGCGCATAGTAAATATTTTTCATAATTTAGTTATTTCTATTCAAAACCACTTGTTTAATGGAAATGTTATAATGGTCTTGTTTAAACAATATTTTAATAGAGTTTCACCTTTTTCTTAAACTTGGTGTTTTATGACTCACAATATATTGATGAAATTAAATTTATTATAAAATAAATATATTTTAAAGTCTTGGGGAGTTACATTCTTTCCTCCTAAAAAAATTCCATCCTTGAAATTTTATGGGTATTACCTTATAAACAAATGAAGGTAGTTCTTCTTCATAATATCCTATGGTTACCACATTACTTCCTCTATTTTGTGACTTATCCAAAGTACCTTTACTAGTAGAGTTGTCCAATTCCTCAAAAATTTCTATCTAGTATCAGGAATATGGATAGGTTATCCATAGTACGATAGATGAGGTTCTAATTCTATTTCATCGGAGGCGATCACATGAATTGAGTATGGCATGTACTTACTTAAGAATGATATATGAAAAAAGTCATGTAATTTTGATATATTTAGCAGCATTAAAAAATTATAAGAAAAAAATAAAATTATTTCAATAATTTGGAAGGATCCAATGTACTTGAGGCTCAATTTCCCTTTTTTACCAAACCTTATAACACCCTTCCATGGATATAATTTTGAGAAAACATGATCTCACACTCAGAATTCCAAATCTTTCCTCATATTATTAATATAACTCTTTTACCTACTTTTATCTAGTTTAATGAGATCATAAATTGCCTTTACCTTTATTATTTTCTCCTCAAAAAGTTCTTGGCCTATGAGTTTACTTTCACTAACTTTATCCCAAAAATTTGAAGTATGAAATCTCTTTCCATATAATGCTTTATACAATTCCATTTGAATACTTTAATGGGAATTATTATTATAGTAAAACTATTACAAAGGTAAATAATGATAACATATACCTTGAAAGTAAATTGAGCATAACCAAAATATGTAATCTATTATTTAAATATACCTTTCATACTTTCCATCATTTTGATGTTGGCAGGCGATACTCAAATAAAACTCAATATCAAGATACTTCTAAAGACTCCTAAAAAAGTTTGATATAAAATAAGGATCTATATTAGACACAATTGAAAGTGGTGTTCCAAGAAGTCTTAAAAATTCATTAATATAGATCTTTTTGAGGCGTTCAAGTGTTAAATATTCTCTTATAGAGAGGAAATGTGCACATTCGGTTAAGCAATCAATGATAACCCATATTCCATCATTATTTCTATGTTTCTTTGTTTTTCCTATGAAAATTTCCATAGTAATTTCATATCATTTCCACATATGAATAGTAATAAATTGCATTAATCCTCTAGGATGCTACCTCACACCTTTAAATTATTAAAAAACCAAACATATGGACACATAACCAGGAATTTCTCGATTCTTGTTATCCCATACAAAATATTCCCAAAAATCCCAATACATATTGGTGATACTAGGGTGTATAGAGAAAGTTAATCCATGAGAATTATCCATAAATTCCCTTTTTAGATCAGGTATAAATGGAACACATAATCTATTTCAAAATTTCATAACACCATCTTCACAAATGAAGTATGATAATTTACCATTATTCGTAGCTCTAATTTTATTAATTAAGTTCTCATGATTAGATTAATAATTTTTTATATTTTCTAATAAATATGGTTTTGAAATCATTTAAAAAATGAGATATGTGTCCCCTTAATTAATAATTCTTATACCCTTCTTTGCAAGATCTATGAATATGTGATCCATCTGAATCCTCATTTGGTATAGAACTCCATGATATATCCTACACAATGTATCCATAACCTTATTTTATTTCCATGAGTATTACTATATTGAGAAATCATAATACTTGAGTATATTAACCCATCTCCTTTTCCTCATTTTGAGATCATTTTGTGAAAATATGCAATTTAGGCTTTTATGATTCGTGTAGGTTGTTAAGCCAAGATGATGAAGACGAATACATAGAAACAAGAGGGGGTGAATTGTGTACTTAATTTTTTTTATAGTTTCAAAACACATCCCTTATTATGCAGTGAAACTTCAATTCTCTCTTAAAGATGAGTGAGAAGTAGAAATAATAGAAAAGAAAACAACATTATATAGTAGTTCAAGGAACAAAGATCTCCTATTCCATTCCACCTCTACTCAACTCCACGAGCTTGATTATTTTCACTAGAAGGTACTCTTATCCGGATATATATTTGAAAAAACTATGTTCAGGAATTTGAAACCTTATAACAAGGATTTATAAAGCCATATAGTTCATTTAAAAGGAACCATAAATCAACAGTTTAATATAATAATTTTAAACTTTTCCTTGATTGAGTCCGAGTAGCTAAAACTTCACCAAATTAAAAGAGTTTGATTTGTTTGAAAACATTGGTTAAAACTAACAGTTTCAACAACAAGTGATATATGTAATTGATATTCAATAATGAATGAAAACAAATGGATCTTCAAAATTTCACATTCATTATTTAAATAGTATAAAAGAAAACACCTGACATATGTTTAATCATGTATGTCTCTAAAGTGTATCTTCAACCAATACTTTGTTGATCTTGTAGAATAAGATGTAAAAATAATATGCAATAACAACAACATCACCAATAATTATTCGATTAGATAGATAAAAATATGCATGTATCCCAAGTTTTTCTCTGAAGGAAATGAAACACGTTTTGTTTTACAAAACACAAATTTTTTTCTTATGTAATATCCCCCTTTTATACATATATATTCTTCTGGTGAAGAATGCCTCAATATTTATATTGTAGGTAAAGCAGTTCTAGGTCCAACCAACTCCAAAAATATGGCATAATAAATCATGAATATTTGATTTAAAAATCATTCAAGAGAGTCGTAACATACTGTAATAATAGAAATGATTTAATCCTTTTGAATATAAACATTTTAATCAATCATAATGAGCATTTGAATTATTCTTAAAATATATTTAACACAATATTTACTTCTGTTGAGACTATTGTAGAAATCACAGAAAATATCTTTAATTAAAACTCCACCGTTGAATAGTCAAATGTAGGGTTCCTTCACATGATAAAAAAACTCCAAAGTAGGGTTGAAAAAGTATGGTTTGATCACATATATAGGGTTAATGTATTATATATTTGTTTCCTCGAATGTAGGGTTATTTATCCATAATTTTCCTACAGCATAGAAAATGTGATCTATATGTGCTATTTCAAATATAGGGTTGCTGAACCATACATTACACTTACAAACATATGGTATGATAAATGTTTCCAAAATATATTTAAAACATGCCTCAAATACTTCAACAAATATTTTTCTTACAAATCAATGACTTTAATATATTTCTAGAATAAATATTTCAATAAATATTTTTTTCTTGAAATTCATTTAAAATAAAATTCATTAGTAACAAAAATGTGGGAATTTGTGAGTGTAAAAACCAAAAAGAAATTAAAAAAACTGTTGAATCCACACATTCTCAATAATCTATCCTTTTTGATGATCACAAAACACATAAAAAATAAATAAAAAACATAAATTTTACAAACAATTTTTAGAAGAAAAAAATTTCAATATAATTTCCCCCCTTCATCTCTTTATATAATTTCTATTACAGAAAAATTATCGCCTATTCAAAAGATCAAAACTTTTATAGTTTTTCTAACATGATGATAAACATGTAATATAAAACTATAAACTTATCCCACTTTTTGTGACATAAAAAATATAAGAGTAAAATGGTTAAAATAAACCCCCCCTAAATTGGTGCTTCTTTAAGAAGATAGATTTATAATTAAGTTGTATCAAACATTTAATGCATAAAACTATCATTTTCTAAAAATTTACCTTAAGTTAATGTATACAGGATATTCAATGAATTAACACATTTTAAAAGAAATCATAGATTTTTAATTAATTTTTGAACAAGTAACAAATATATTTTTTAAATAAAAAAATAAACTAATTTACGTAATGAGATAATAAAAATATTAAGTTCATGATTATATAACATAAAATATTAAAATATTACAAATAAATTAAAAAAAAACTTATAGAACATATTTTCACTAAAAAATATATTTTAAATAAAAAATAGAAAATAAAATGATAGGGTTATTAAGGAATAAAAGATTCATCTGAACTTTCCAAACATTGAAATTTTTCAATTAAAGAAGCTAAAAATATTTACAGTTCATCTAATATTATTTAAACATTTTCTATTCTTTGATATAAATAAGACAAATACTATTCAACCAGGAATAGTTTCATCTTATCAATATCCACCTTAGTAAAAATTTATCTTCTATGTAGCTTTATTTGTATTAGTATTTCTCCTTTAAAAGCTTCTAAGTATTCTTTTGAGATCAAACTATATTTATAATTATAAAATTCCTTTTTTAATAAAACAAAAACTATTATTGATAAAGATTCTTCATATAGTTATTCATATGACTTTCTAGATGAATTCAGATCATCTTGTAGCTCCACTTTTTCTTCATTGAAGGTTATAACTTTGAGTATATTATTTTTATAAGATTCTTTATATATAGAGACTTCAAGTTATTCCTGACTATAAACTTCCTTATTTCTTCCATAATACTTTTCAAATAAATATTCAACATGAAAAATTGACCATTCTTTTAACAAATCATAAGGACCAGCTTTTGTTCTTTTGTGAGAAATATTTTCTTCTTAACTTGAAGTAAATAATTGATTCATCTTACTATGACTAGTTTTTCAAAATCCTTTGAACAAGATATTTCAAAGAATATGGATACAAAATTTAAAATGATTGAAGAATAATGTTCTAGGGGTTTAAAGAGAAAAATATACATCTTTTTATAACATAATGCAGATAGCGCTTAACATTCTTAAGTTGAAAAGTATGGAATAATAATTAGAAATTTTCATTTTTGAAAATACATATTATGTAAGCAATTTTTTCTATTTATGTCCACAAATAAAATTTTAAATATATAAAATATAAATATTTCAATAGGTTTAAATATTGAATATATAAACATTTTCATAAAATAAACATAGCACTAAATTATTTAAAGATTAAAACAAGGACTAGGAATATTCAAAGTCTTTGCAAAAATCAATTATACAAAAATAATATAATAATTAGAAAAATATCTTTCTATCCTTAAATAAAAAAAATTTAATTCTCAATTATATAAAGATGAAATACTTCCTCGATCGACGATTTTAGTACTGAGGATTTTTTGATAATGAACTACTTCAAAGTTGATCACTCCTTTCGTAGAGATTTTCATATATCACTCAATCGACCACTTATTGATTTAACAATGAAGCTTAGTGATGTATTCTTGAAAATCATAAAATATGAGTCCATTTTGGTACCCATAAGTTTTTGGGTCCAAAAGTGTTAGAAATAAAATTTATAGGTAATCATACTTGTTTATTTTTAGTAGAGTTTCTACTATTCAAGTCAAACAATTGTTTTGGGAAATAAAAATTTTTAACAATAGAAATTTGAGGTTTTCTAAAGTAGGAGTAATTTTCATAATGTCCATTGATACCAAAATAAAAAAAAAATTATAGGAGACTTTTATTTCTATTTAAACCAGAAACAAAATAATTTTTATATAATTTTTGACTTCCACCATTAATTTGAATTCTAAATTTTCCTTTCTGATTTTTTGATGGATTTGATTTAAATAGTTTTATCCTTTTATCAGAACACTTGATGATATTTTTAAATTATCAACTTCATCAAATAAATCATTAATATGAGTTTCAAACAGATAATAAGAAATTTTATAAGAATTATATTTCAAATCTATAATCTTTTTTGAATTTTTTTATCTAATAGAAAAATATCATAATATTTTCTAATTTTTATATGCTATTTATTTAAGGATTCATATTTATCTTATAATATAGAGTAATACCTATTTAAATCTTCATAAGAAATTTTTTCACAAATATATTTCTAAGAGAAAGAATATTGCACCTCATCAGTATGAGCCATAAGACATACCATTTTCCTTTTATGCTCAATCTCATAATCTTTAGAAGATTAATTGTGTGAACCTATTGAATTAATCTAGGTAGTATTCATAATTTTATTTCCCATTATATTATAATCATATTTTCATTGAGATTTTAGTAAAGGACATTTATCTTTTATATATGATTTTCCCTTTCATTCTTGGAATATATTTTCTTCAATCACTTTATTTTTATTTATGTAGAGTTTTTCAAATATTTTAGAAAGATCTGATAAGTGAATAGTGGAAATAAATAAAGGAAAAAAACTGTGATATATAGTGGTTTAGGGCACAACAATCCCCTAGTTCATTCCACCGACACTCAACTTCATGAGCTTGGTGATTTTCACTTGTAGTTCCTCTAATTTAGAGACCTATATGAAAAAAATGGAGTTTACGTAGTTGAAACCTTAAAAAAATTCCTTATAGAGTCTTCTAGTTCTTTTATATGGAACCGTAAATCCATAACTTAGTACAAGAAGTTGACACTTTACCATGATTGAGTCTGAGTAGTCGAAACTCCACCAAATAAAAAGAGTTTTATTTTTTTTAAAACATAGGGTAAAATTCAAAGTTATAGTAGCAACTAATATATGTAATTGATATTTAATTATTCACAATAGTAAATAGATCTTAATTTTTTTTAAGATTTATTAAAAAAACGGAAAATAAAACACTAGAAAAATATTTAAAAAATTGATGTCTCCAAATTGTATCTTCAATCAATGCTTCATTGATCTTTCAGAAGAAAATATAACAATAAGATTCAATAGGTGTGAATAAAACAATAGTTTTTTTATTATATAGTTTAAAATATGTATGTATACAAAGTGTATCTCTAAAGGTAATGACACACTTTTTTTTATAAAACACATATTTTTTCTTATGTAATCTCCCCCTTATCTATATATATTTATATTATTATAATCAAGAATGCCATGATATTTTTATCGTCGGTCAAAATACTTTAGGACAAACCACCTCTAGAAATATTTAAAAATAAATAATGAATATTTGGAATCAAAATCATTAAAGAGAGTCATAAATTCCCCTAATAATAGAAATGATTTACTCCATTTGAATACAATATTTTAAATCAATCATAATGTGTCGTTGAATCGGTCCTAAAACAGATTTAACGCAATACTTTTTGTGTCGAGACCATTGTAGAAATCATGAAAAATATATTTAATTAAAGCTCCAATGTTGAATTGAGAAATATAGGATTTCTTCACGTGATGAAAATAACTCCAACGTAGGGTTGATAATGTACAGTCTGATAAAAAAAGTAGGTAATATAATTCATAAGTTTGTTTCTTCAAACATAGACTTGACTCCAAATGTGTTTTTTATTATCCATACTTTTCAACAGCATAGGGTACATGATCTGTATATTCTATTTCAAACATAGGGTTTTTAAACCATACCTTATGCATACAAACATAGGGTATAAACAATGTTTCTAGAATACATTAAAATCATATATTGAATACTTTAACATATATTTCCAGCACATATCAATGACTTGAATATATATGTGGAATAAATATTTCAAAGAATATTATTTTCCTCAAATTCACTTAAAATAAAATTCCTTAGCTACAAAAATGTGGGTGTTTTTGAGCATTAAAATGAAAAAGAAATTAACATAATTTTTGAATAAAAACATGCTCAACATATATCTCACATCATTAAATATAGAGATAATATATATATCTTCAAATTAAATATTACATCTTTCCACTTAAGATCATGTGTTGGATAGTTATTTTTATCTGTCTTTTTATTTACTTGATTCATATGCCATAACATTATCATTTTGAATTAGGACATTACCAAGTCCCTTCATTGATGCATCACTACATATAAGAAACCCTTAATTTATAGATGGTAGAGTCAAAATTATAGAATTGGACAATCTTATCCTTAGTTCATCAAAACATTATTCATATTAATTTATCTAAATAAACTCAACCTCAATTACGTTCATTAGCATAGACCATTCTCTAACTACCTTTGTATTTGAATGATCAAATGAGATTCCATAATTTGAGAAAATATAGCCAAGAAAAGAAAATTATTGAATCCAAAAATAACATTTACTAAATTTACTATATAAATATTTCCTTCTAAGAGTATTAAGAATGATTTTCAAGTGATTATAATGTTCCTCAAAAATTTTATAATACACCAAAATATCATCAATTAATAACACAAAATATCATTAAGAAATTCCTTCAATACTAAATTCATTAGATCCATAAAAATAGAGGGTTCATTATTCTATCCAAATGTAATTACTATAAACTCATAATGACCTTTCCATGTTCTAAAATCTATATTACAAATGTATTCCTTCTTTACTGTTAATTGATGACACCCAAAACGAAGGTCAATCTTTGAAAAATTCTGGGCTTTATGAAGTTGATCAAAGAAGTCATAAATACAAGGTAGATGATAATTTTTCTTTATTGTAACAACACTGGTTTCCCTATAATCAAATAACAACCTTATAGATCCATATTTCTTCTTAACAAATAGAACAAGGGCTCCCCATGGTGAAATACTAGGGTGAATAAATCCCTTATCACCTAAATCATCTTGTTGTTTATTTAACTACACTAATTCTATAGTGGCTATTCTATATGGAGTATTTTATTTTGGTATTTCATAAGGGGTTAAATAAATAGAAAACTAAACTTCATGATCTGAGGGATGTCCATGTGATTATTGAGTAAATACATCAATATATTCTTATATAACAGGTACATAATCAATTTAAATATTACCTTCTCCATCCCTAGATTTTGTTTTGTATTATTCCCCAATAATTTCAATCAGTAGAGCTATCTGGTTTGGAACTAGATATGAATCAAATGTAAAATTCTATACTCTAAAGATAAGTAATTCTAAATCTTCCTAACAAATCATAATTTTCTTCTTCTTGTAATAAAATTTTGCATTATATTTGAAAATTTATTCCATACTAATTATTATATCAAATTCAACCATAGGTATGATAATAAGTTCATCAAATAAAGAACATTTATGTAGCATAATGGGGACTTACTAACACATCCTTGTTGTAGTGAGACTTCCCCTAGGAGTTTTGACTAACAAATCCCCTTATAAATTAAAAGGTAAATGTTTAATTTTATTAGTAACTAGGAAGATATAAAATAGTGAAAGGATCTAGAATCAAATAAATCATTAGATAAATTTGAATATAGGATTAAATAACCTTCCACCACATCATTGGGTACCTCCACCTTAGTTGTAATGATTGAATAAGCTTATAATTCTCCCAATGTACTCTTATGTGGTGGATTTCCATATATATTGGAATATTTATGTGAATAATGTCCTATTTCATTACAACCTAAGAACTATAATTCATTTATTTGATTCCTTACCTTGTATTAATGTGCCATATTCCATTTATCATCACACTTGTATCAAACTCTCATGCCCTTAAATTGTTTCCCATGATGTTTCTTTCTATAATTTTCACATGATGGAAATTTCTGTGTTCTCTTCTTATTCTTTGACACAATTCCTTTTTTATACTACTCATATGGACTCTTATTCTACTAATTTACCTTGAATATATATGATTTATAGAATTCATTCTCTATTTTGATGTCTTATAAACATATTTCATAATATGAATTTTTTTGAGAGACTAGTTCCCTTTATAGATTTAGATTAAACCCTTCAAAGAAATAGTAAATATTGCACTCCATGCTATGTATGTAATCTAAAACATACTTGGATATATTTTTAGTGGTATCCTCATACTCAGAAACACTTTATTATTATTTTTTCAATTATTATGAGGAACATTCTCTTCATTTCAGTTTGTTTCTCATGATGGAAATATTTTTTAAATAATTTTTCCTTATAATATTTCCATTCCATGAGTTCTACTTACTCTTCCACCATAGTATTCTAGATCAATGACTGCCATTGATCAACATCACCTTTTATATAGTACACTAAAAGTGTAATATTTTCCATTTTACCATATTTGATATCCATAAATGACTTCTCTAGATACTTAATCTGCTACTCAACAACCATTGAATCAATAGTTCCACCAAATGATGGGGGATTCTATCGCATAAAGTGATCAAACATTGGATAATATTATAGTGGAATAAGATTCTTTATTTGAGAAAGGTTATTTATCATAACCTAATTAAATTGGCCTAATATAGACATAATTTTCTTAGTTCCAATACTTTCTATATTTGCTTCCTCAATTGGGAAATGTTTACATTGTCCAAGATTATTGATAGCCTTATTCCTTCTAGCTTCCATATCTAAAAAATGGAATATACTGGATTAGCTCATAAAATTATGAATTTTAAATCATAATCAATAATTAAAAATATGCTGAAACACTTAGAATAAATTAAAATTTATGCATTTTTAATCTCAGAATCATAAACTTGGTTTCTTTAGATATATATTTATTTTCAAACCTTCATAAGTATTTGTAAATAAAATGTGAATTATCTTAAGATTATCCCCTGGGAGTTTCAAACCTATTGTATAGTAAGGCCCATTTTCTTACACTATGTGATGATTGGGTCAAGCCCAATGTGACATTTTTTAGAGTTATTACACCTTGGAACTGTTTTGATAGAACCACTTTCAATTGTAGTATACAGAAAGGGATGTATTGGTAGGAAAAACCAGATAATATCCTTCTTACTAAAACTTTAGGATGGTATTATATGCTTAACCTCAAAGTCTATCATAGGGTTTGTTTCATAGTTCTTTTAAATGTGTGTTCTAGTTTTAAGACTCACTGATTCCAGGCATTTTACATTAAATTTATTCAAGGAATCGGAAACAACCAACAGTTATTTATCCAAAAGGGACCTACTTTCCAAAGATAGATGTTCATTAAGTTTGAACTTTACGATAATTAAGAATGTGAATTGGTTGAGAGGATGGGATTTTAGACTCATCACAACCTTTTTGGGGGAATTATTGTCCACTATGGGAATCTATTTATAAATTTAAGGTATTTTCATGAATCCTTATTAATTTACCAAGTATAATGTAATGACCCGCATTTTGAACCGAGTTAAAAAGTGTGGGAAATTGAACTTTTTCAATTACTGAACCAGTCGTTTTTAGAATCAGGCTTCAGAACGAGGTTCCGAAGGTTTGAACCCTTATTTTTAATGTTTTTCGGGTTGGGAAATGGCACGAGAAGTTTCTCAAGTGTCTCGAGGTGTTTCGGGTGCGTCGTACCTGAAGGAGGCTGGTTTTTAAAGAACAACAAAAGGTGCATGGTTGGCACACAGATTCCCAAACTGTGCGGCCCAAACCATGCGACTTAAAATAGGGAGGTAGAGGAGTCTGCATGGCCTACACACAGTTTCCCAAACCATGCGACTAGCCCGTGTGGGGTGCTTGGGGTGTCCAGTAGAGGCCGCACGGCTTGCGCGCAGTCTGGAAAACCGTACGGGTCAAACCATGTGTGGCCCTCCGGTTTGGGTTTTTGGGATATTTTAAATGGTTTTAGAATTAAAATAAAAATAAAAAAACCCAATTAACTAAGCCTCTCCCCTCTTCCTCACAGAACCCACATGAACCCTCCCCCTTGGATCCGTCGACCTCACATGCAATCCCCCTCGGCCGCACCTCCTTTCGCCTTCGTTTCGCCTTTGTTCTTGGCCATTCTTCTTCTGAATCTCCATGGTAGGTGTATCATCCCAAGTTAGTAATGAATAATATATATTTTTATCTATGTCTATTAATGAATTAGATAGTGTTTTAGAGGCTTAAAATGAGAATAAATCCAATCTTAAGCATGGAATACACTAATATTTTTAAAAGATTGTTTTACTGCCTTTTGATGGAAAAACATTTTTAAATCTAAATTATGACAATTTTATAAGCTATATTTGTCAAAATAAACTTATTCATTATGTTTGGGACATTGAAATTTACTTTGGATAAATTTTTGGTATTTTTCTGATAATGTTCTTTCTTTTAATGAATAGTGAAAAATGTTGTATTTTAATTCAAAACCTATTTTTAATCTAATTTGTTTATATGATTATATTATCTTTTTAATTGGTTTTAAAGTTAAATTAGAATATATTTTTACCATTTAATCCAATGGTGGTCATTGGAATTAATTTCACTTTGAAATTGGACTTAAACTATTATCAATCTTTTGATACTTATTGTTTCATAAAAACACGCTATTTGTTCTGACATCGGGAATTAATTATTAAATTAATTTATTTAACTTATATGTTTTGAATTTTTTAAAATAGAAATCATTTTTGAATTCTGAATATCAAATATATCTTAGGGTGAAGTTTTGGTATTTTTCTAAAAAACATCAATTTTTGATGAATAGTGAAACCACGAAGTGGTACTTAAAAAAAACTGATTTTTCGTTTAAATGAAATTTTACCACCTCTGTGTTTTGAATTTCAAAAATCCGACATACATGGTTGTCATTAAGAAGTAAAATTTGGTATAATGGGATTAAAATAATTTTTTGTTGAATAGTAACTTTTATGTTTTTAATCACGATTAGAGGTAATTAGTGTAGTTTAAGGTAAAAATAATGTTTTAATAATATGAGATGATCTTGAAACATGTCGTACCCTAATTGGATGTGTCATGGCCGACCAATAAAATCCATGGGTCATCTTGGGGACCCCATGGAGCCACTTTGGTTGGGAAATGACATAAATAACTTTTTATTTAATGTTAAAGTAAAAATGACACAAACATGAAATGTTTTACTAAAACAATTTTTAAATGGGGTTATACAAGTCATATTTTTGACTATAAATATTCATTAGAAAGATAAAAAGATTTACTACATCATGATATTTTTTTTTATAATTTTTAGACATTAAATATATTAAATTATTTATGACATCATGATGATGCAACGATTACCTCATTAATAAAGGATTTAAATAAAATGAAAAGATAATGTAAAACCTATGACCTACACATGTCCAAAACTTATTGGATGGGTATATTTAGAACCCTTATCACATTATACTCGAATTATATCAATGTGGGACCTTTTAAATCCGAAACTCATTTTAAAATAAAGGAACATTTCTTTACTTTCCAAGAGTGCCCCTCCTCTCCTCTTATAAAAGTCCCCCACCTATACCTCCTTACCCACACTTCCAAAGCCTTTGGCTCAGCCAAACCCTGCCCATTTAGTCTCTACACATCCCTATATTACTCCTTGAAGCCTCACTTTGGGAATAAGTCTTCCCAAGGAAGCCTTTGAGCTCAAACCAAAGGGAGTTACACGATTTTAAGGTAATGTCTTCACTTGAGTCCTTTTGTTTTATTTTGCTTCTCCAACCCCCTAAACTATTTTTATTCATTTATTTTGTAACAACTACAGTATCTTAAATATACTAGGATGTTTTTATAATAATTATTAGAGCTACAATTACACACACCTATATCCAATGGTTAAAGAACATACTGTTTCCGTGGATGGAGAATTTCTGCCTCACGAAACGATGATTGTTCAATATTATTCTAACACCTTAAAAGGTGGCCATTAAGATGTCACTATATTTATATATGATATATAATATGTTTATGTTTTCCTTAAGCTTCTGTATTTTTCATTTTGGTCATACCTTTATGGTTTCCATTATGGGTAAACGCGATATCTTCATTTAAGGAAGTGGGGACTACCGCCCCCTCAAAGTGATTTGATTCGTTAATTACATATGTGGGATGTATAAAGGATGGAGTTATGATATTATATATGATATTATATGGGAATTATAATATACCTTTATATATTTATGATTCCATTCCATAAAATATGAAATATAAATGAAAGTAGCGTTCAGGCGTACGTACGGATTACCGTCTCCATGAACGGTGCATTTCATTTCTTACCTCTAAACGTTATGTAATATTATAAATGCATATATATACTGAATATATATGATATATATGATATATAAATCATGAGTATAACTCTGGATATAATGGATACATGAACAACTTGTAATTATAAAGAGCATGTTTTTGACTCAAGTACCAATGATCGTTAAAACGACCGTTATTAACTTAAATAATTGCATAGTGTTCATGACATGGTAATAAGTGATGTAAAAGGAATAATGAATTTGAAAAAGGTTCTTAAGAAAGTAGAAATTAACTCAAGTTTATTATTCAGGAGGTTAAAAAACGATCGAGTCAAGTCGGACCCGAGGTATGGGACTTCATCTCAATCTCCTTTCATTGAGGCATATTTTGTTTTATACAAAACCTTCTTTTATACGGTGTATAAATACCTTTCACTTTTATGTTTATCCAAAATGAATCTTTTTTATATGAATCGTTTTACAAAAAAAAGGGAATGTTTTTGTCATACGTATGCGATGACAACGAATTCTCCGCCGTTGTGACCATTATTTGAGTTTCGGATTCCTCTACAAGCCATACCTTTTTTTAAAAGAAAAATAAATACCATGTTTTAATTTTATTTTATTTTGGTATTTAAAATGGTTTTGATAATGTTTTTATTATATCACTATGTTATTGATATCTTGTGATTGAAATGTGGAAATGTTATGTTTTCTTTATGTATGTTTTATGTGATACGATTATGTTATGGTTCTTGGGCATTGTTATGAAGACTGGTGGTTCCATGATAAACTAAGGGCAGGTGAGCCCGATATAGCTCTCAAATGCATTGGGTAACACGAAGGAGTGAAACGTTAAGGTTTCTCCGAATAGATTTAGGGAATATACTATTATGGGTATTCCAAACGTAACCAAGAGGGTTACTCCCTAAGTAAAAATGTTATGAATGCCTCAAGTTACCTTTATGTATTATGATTTCTATGTTCATTCATGATTTGACGAGGTATGTTAAAGTGCTTATATTTTATGGTTAAAGTATGATTTCATTCTTATGTATATATGAACTCATGTTTCCTTTCCATATTTTTATAACCCATACTGAGCTTTTTATGCTCATCCCAAGTTTTTTTAAATGTTTTTTATAGGTCAAGGGAATGGTACATGATATGATGATAATGTCAAGGAAGTGTCAAGAAAGAATCCATGTTTTATTTTAAATATTTTTCCATTGATGGGAAAAATGAATACTATCTTTTATGTAACCACTTTGTTTAAATGTGGAATGAAATGCAAGTTTTATGTTCTAATTCTCTAAAACTCTAAACCTGAAAATATCCTCATTGTATAATATTGTATTAACTCAAGATTAAGTAAGGTTTAAGGATGGGGCCTTATAGTTGGTATCAGAGGTCGGTTTAGATAGCTTTAGGAGTTAGAATTCTATTAAATGATTATCCAAAAATATTTTTTATGGTCAAATTGAAATGATATAGTATTTGAATATTACCATGTTGCTTCATCTAAGACATGGTTGTTCAGCATGGTTTTTCATATAGGAAACAGAACAACTTTTCTGGGAAGGCATACAGAGGGAAATGACCTTTTAAATCAGTATCCTGAGATGGTCAGAATCAGAACTAAACAGTTTCTTGCAGTGATGGATCAGTTGACTCAGGTGAAAAATTTTGGTTGTTTTTATTGATGATATTTTGGTGTTTTCTTAAAGTAAAGAGGAGCATGAAAGACATTTAAGGGTTATTTTGAAAACCTTAAAAAAAGAAATTGTATGGGAAATTTAGAAAGTGTGAGTTTTGGTTGTAGAAAATTTCTTTCCTTGGTCACATTGTTTCTAAAGATTGGATAACTGTTGATCCTGCAAAAACAAAAGTTGTTGAAGAATGGACAATACCCACAAATGTAATTAAGATTCTTAGTTTCCTTGGTTTGGAAGGTTACTACGGAAGGTTTGTTGAAAAGTTTTCACAGTTATCTAGTCCAATGACTAAGCTAACTCATAAGGGTGTTAAGTTTATCTGGAAAAAATAATGTGATGATTGTTTTCGGGAGTTGAAAAGAAGATTGGTGAATGCTCCAGTTTTGTCACTACCTTCCAGGAATGGTGAGTTTGTTATCTACAGTGATGCTTCATTGAAAGGACTTGGTTGTGTCCTAATGCATAATGATTAGGTAATTGCTTATGCTTCACAACAGTTGAAAACTCATGATGTAAATTACCCTACACATGATTTGGAATTAGCTACTGTTGTTTTCGCTTTAAAAATTTGGAGGCATCATTTGTATGGAGTAAAGTGTGAAATATATACTGATCACAAAAGTTTAAAGTATATATTCACTCAGAAATAATTGAACATTAAACATAGGAGATGTCTGTAATTAATTAAAGATTATGATTGTACAATTCATTACCATCTGGGAAAAGCAAATAAAGTGGCCGATGCTTTGAGTCGAAAAAGTAATGCTTCATTAACCATGTTGTGTTTGGAACGTGATCCATTGGTTAAGGATTTGATGAAATTTGGCATAGAAGTTGTTGGTGCAGGATGTCCTTCTGTTTTATTTCAGGTATCAGTGAAATGTTCTCTATCAGACAGAATCAAGCAAGCATAGAAGCAAGAAAGTGAGTTGCAGAAAAAGGTAGAGCTGGTTCAGAAAGGTAAGTTGCATGAATTCAACATTGATAGTGATTGTGTTTTGAGATTTGGGAAGAGATTGTGTGTGCCTTGTGATTCACAGTTGAAGAGAGAGTTGTTATGTGAAGCTCATAGTTCTCCGTTTTCAGTTCATCCTGGCAGTACTAAGATGTACAAAGATCTGCGGGAGTATTACTGGTGGGATGGAATGAAAAGAGATATTGTTAATTTTACTATGAAGGGTTTGACTTGTCAGCAGGTTAAAGCAGAGTGGCAGTTACCGAAAGGGACGCTTCAGCCTCTACCATTTCCAGAGTGTAAATAAGAGAATATATCCATGGACTTTGTTGTGGGATTACCGAAAACATCTCAAGGTAATAATTCAATCTAGGTTATTGTTGATCGCTTGACTAAATCTGCTCATTTCCTTCCTATTCGAGATACTTTATCTCTAGATAAACTTTCTCGATTGTAACTTAAAGAGATAGTCAGGTTTCATGGAGTTCCTCTATCCATTGTATCTGATCGTGATCCCAGGTTTACTTCTAACTTTTGGAAGGGCCTTCAAAAGTCATTGGGTACTGAATTAAATTTTAGTACAGATTTTCATCCTCAATCAGATGGGCAGTCATAACGAACAATTCAGACTTTGGAAGATATGATACGTGCTTGTTCGATGGATTATCAGGGAATTTGGGACCAACATATTTCTTTCATTGAGTTTTCATATAATAACAGTTTTCATTCCAGTATACAGATGGCACCATTTCAGGAATTATATGGGAAGCAGTGTCGAACTCCAACTTTCTGGGATGAAGTGGGTGAAAGGAAGTTGATGGGACCAGAATTGGTAGAAGAGTTGGCAGAAAAAGTTCAGCTGATACAGAAACACATGAGAACAACTTAGAGTAGGCAGAAGAGTTATGCGGACAATAGGATGAAGGATCTCTCTTTTCAGGTAGGTGATCATGTTTTTCTTAAAGTATCACCATGGAAAAGTGTGATGCGATTTGGTAAGAAAGGAAAGCCGAGTCCAAGGTTCATTGGACCATATGAAATTCTGGAGAGAGTTGGATCAGTTTCATACTGAGTGGCTTTACCTCCGAGCTTATCTCAGGTACACAATGTTTTTCATGTTTCCATGTTAAGGAAGTATATGCAAGATCCATCTCATGTTTTGAGTCCAGAGGTAGTTCAGCTGGAAGAGAACCTATCATATGAGGAACAACCGGTCCAGATTATTGACCATAGGGAGCAAGAGTTATGGAATAAGGTGATTCATCAGGTAAAGGTTTTGTGGAAAAACCACATGATTGAAGTGGCAACATGGGAATCTGAAAATGCAATGAGGGCTAAATACCCCCACTTATTCGATAAGTAAATAAATTACGAGGACACAATTTTCTAAAGGGGGGATGAATGTAACATCCCAAGTAAGTAATGAATAATATATTTTTTTTATCTATGTCTATTAATGAATTAGATAGTGTTTTAGAGGCTTAAAATGAGAATAAATCCAATCTTAAGCATGGAATACACTAATATTTTTAAAAGCTTGTTTTACTACCTTTTGATGGAAAACAATTTTTAAATATATATTTTGAAAATTTTATAAGCTATATTTGTCAAAATAAACTTATTATTTATGATTGGGACATTGAAATTTACTTTGGATAAATTTCTGGTATTTTTCTGATAATGTTTTTTCTTTTAATGAATAGTGAAAAATGTTGTATTTTAATTCAAAACCTCTTTTTAGTCTAATTTTTTATATGATAATATTATCTTCTTAAATGGTTTTAAAGTTAAATTAGAATATATTTTTACCATTTAATCCAATGGTGGTCATTGGAATTAATTTCACTTTGAAATTGGACTTAAACTAGTGTCAATCTTTTGATACTTATTGTTTCATAAAAACATGCTATTTGCTCTGACAGTGGGAATTAATTATTAAATTAATTAATGTGACTTATATGTTTTGACTTTTTTAAAATAGACATCATTTTTTAATTCAGAATATCAAATATATCTTAGGGTGAAGTTTTGGTATTTTTCTAAAAAACTTCAATTTTTGATGAATAGTGAAACCACTAAGTGGTACTTAAAAAAAACTGATTTTGCATTTAAATGAAATTTTACCACCTCTGTGTTTCGAATTTCAAAAATCCGACATACATGGTTGTCATTAAGAAGTAAAATGTGGTTCAATGAGGTTAAAATAATTTTTTTGGTGAATAGTAACTTTTATGTTTTTAATCGCGATTAGAGATAATTAGTGTAGTTTAAGGTAAAAATAATGTTTTAATAATATGAGATGAGATTGACACATGTCCTAACCTCATTGGATGTGTCATGGCCGACCAAGAAAATCCATGGGTCAACTTGGGGACCCCATGGAGCCACTTTGGTTGGGAAATGACATAAATAACTTTTTATTTAATGTTAAAGTAAAAATGACACAAACATGAGATGTTTTACTAAAAAATTTTTTAAATGGGGTTATACAAGTCAGATTTTTGACTATAAATATTTATTAGAAATCTAAAAAGATTTCCTACATCATGATATTTTTTTTATAATTTTTAGACATTAAATATATTAAATTATTTATGACATTATGATGATGCAGCTATTACCTCATTAATAAAGGATTTAAATAAAGTGAAAAGATAATGTAAAATATATGACCTAAACATGTCCAAAACTTATTGGATGGATATATTTCGAACCCTTATCACCTTATCCTAGAATTATATTAATGTGGGACCTTTTAAATCCGAAACTCATTTTAAAATAAAGGAACATTTCTTTACTTTCCAAGAGTGCCCCTCCTCTCCTCTTATAAAAGGCCCCCACCTCTGCCTCCTTACCCACACTTCCAAAGCCTTTGGCTCGGCCAACCCCTACCCATTTTGTCTCTCCAAATCCCTCTCTTACTCCTTGAAGCCTCACTTTGGGCAGAAGTCTTCCCAAGGAATCCTTTGAGATCAAACCAAAGGGACTTACCCGATTTTAAGGTAATGTCTTCACTTGAGTCCTTTTGTTTTATTTTGCTTCTCCAACCCCCTAAACTATTTTTATTCATTTATTTTGTAACAAATCCAGTATCTTCAATATAATAGGATGTTTTTATAAGAAGTATTCGAGCTACACTTACACACACCTACATCTAATGGTTAAAGAACATACTGTTTCCGTGGATGACAAATTTTTGCCTCACGAAACAACGATTGTTCAATATTATTCTAACACCTTCAAAGGTGGACATTAAGATGTCACTATATTTATATATGATATATAATATGTTTATGTTTTTTTAATCTTCTGTATTTTTCATTTTGTGCATACCTTTATGGTTTCCATTATAGTTAAACGCGATATCATCATTTAAGGAAGTGCGGACTACCGCCCCCTCAAAGTGATTTGATTCGTTAATTCCATATGTGGGACGTATAAAGGATGGAGTTATGATATTATATATTATATTATACTGTAATTATAATATACTTTATATCTTTATGATTCCATTCCATAAAATACGAAATAGAAATGAAAGTAGCGTTCATGCGTACGTATGGCTTACCGTCTCCATGAACGGTGCATTTCATTTCTTACATCTAAACGTTATGTAATATTATAAATGCATGTATATAATGGATATATATGATATATATGATATATACATCATGAGTATGACTATGGATATAATGGATACATTAACAACTTGTAATTATAAAGAGCATGTTTTTGACTCAAGTACCAATGATTGTTAAAACAATCGTTATTAACTTAAATAATTAAATAGTCTTCATGACATGGTAATAAGTGATATAAAAGGAGTAATGAACTTGACAAAGGTTCTTAATAAATTATAAATTAACTCATGTTTATTATTCAGGAGGTTAAAGAACGATCGAGTCAAGTCGGACCCGAGGTATGGGACTTCGTCTCAATCTCCTTTCATTGAGGCATATTTTGTTTTATACAAAACCTTCTTTTATATGGGGTATAAACCCCTTTGAATTTTACGTTTATCCAAAAGGAACCATTTTTATACGAAGCGTTTTACAAAACGACAAAAGGGAATGTTTTTGTCATACGTATGCGGCAACAACGACTTCTCCGCCGCCATGACCATTATTTGAGTTTCATCTTCCTCTACAAGCCATACCTTTTTTTTAAAAGAAAAATAAATACCATGTTTTAATTTTCTTCTATTTTGGTATTTAAAATGGTTTTGATAATGTTTTTATTATATCACTGTGTTATTGATATCTTGTGATTGAAATGTGGAAATGTTATGCTTCCTTTATGTATGTTTTATGTGATACGATTATGTTATGGTTCTTGGGCATTGTTATGAAGATGGGTGGTTCCGTGATAAACTAAGGGCGGGTGAGCCCGATATATCTCTCCAATGCATTGGGTAACATGAAGGAGTTAAACGTTAAGGTTTCTCCGAAGAGATTTAGGGAATATACTGTGATGGGTATTCCAAACGTAACCAAGAGGGTTACTCCCTACGTAAGAATGTTATGAATGCCTCAAGTTACCTTTATGTCTTATGATTTCTATGTTTTATTCATGATTTGATGAGATATGTTAAAGTGCTTATGTTTTATGGTTAAAGTATGATTTCATTCTTATGTATATATGAACTCATGTTTCCTTTACATATTTTTATAACCCATACTGAGCTTTTTATGCTCATCCCAAGTTTTTTTAAATGTTTTTCATAGGTAAATGGAATGGTACATGATATGATGATAGTGTCAAAGAAGTGTCAAGAAAGAATCCATGTTTTATTTTAAATATTTTTCCATTGATGGGAAAAATGAATACTATCTTTTATGTAACCACTTTGTTTAAATGTGGAATGAAATGCAAGTTTTATGTTCTAATTTTCTAAAACTCTAAACATGAAAAGATCCTTAATGTATAATCTTTTATTAACTCAAGATTAAGTAAGGTTTAAGGCTGGGGCCTTATAGTAGGTCACTCCCCTCTTCCCCTATCCTTCTTGTATGATTTTCCCTCTTCCCTTTTCCCTAATCTAATTCGGCCAAACCCCCATGTTTATGGTTTGTGGTTTGATTCATTTCTTTCTTGTTTTTTCTTTTGTAAAGGGGTGAGAAAGGTCCCTCATGACCTCATTGGTGTGCGTATGATGTCCGCTACCAAAGGCGAGGTGAATCGCAATTTTTTTAGTCCGCTGAGTTGATTCTGAGGTAAGGGTTTTCCTAGTTATTGTTTGTGAATCCTCTAAATTAATGTCTTAGGTTGTTAAAGAGCTCCTAGTATGTTTCTCCTTATGTGTTAGGATTTTGGAATGGTTTTGCTTTGCCGGAGCTTAGCTGGCTTTCCTGTGTAGGGATAGGTCGTATGTGAAATCACATATGCCTCGTGGGGGAGCAAAATCAGATCTAAGTTAGAAAGCACCAAGAGCCGGAGTGGATGGATGGATCCAACTTGAGGTAGGGTCCCTCTCCTTTCCCTTTTATTTACAGTGAATCATTTAAAGTGTTTAATAATACATTGTTTTAGTATTTTGATTATGCAAGTTTAGTCGATTAAATGCTTCTGTGAAAATCATGTGAACTGCAGGAATAAGATAAAAGAGGTTGTTTGGTAACTAATATAATGATTTAAGAATAAAATCCCTCGATCAGAGGTGCGCTGTCTTCAAGATAAAAGTAAGAAGTAGATTCTTATGCTTGCCTGCTAAATTCTTGTTTCACTTTGGTGATAATTAATGATGTCATATTTCCTATGAATTTTACCAAATGGTTAAAGAATAACAGTTGTTCCCTTTTTATGAAATGGTTTAGGGTGGTAAGACCATGCCTTAGGATAATGGAATAAGCATGACTTATGTTAATGGAATGGATCTAGTGAATGAGACTTACCTAGGAGGGGTAGTCCATAACAACTCTTTATGCTCTGTAAATACCTATAGGTATTGAAATTGATACTTAAGAGGAGTAGCCTTAAGTATAAGTGTGATGATGATACTTGAAATGGTTTGCCTTAGGTATATTTGTATAGATGTGATTATAATCGTTTACGTGGATATGTGGTGTATGATTGTTTGTGATTGTGATATGACTTTTGAATGATTATGAGGTAATTACATTAAGTAGTATAATATAAACATGGTTGTAATGTGAGTGCGCAGATGCTGATTCCACCTAATGATGATTTCATGTTTGGATGGGGGGCAGTTATACCCCATGCCAGAGTGATGAGTCTGACAGATACGTGGTTGAAAGGGAGGCAGTTATACCCCATGCCAGTGTGATTAAATGTTTAGAAGGGAGGAATTATTACCCCTTTGTAGTTGACTTCTGTTGATGATTACATGTCTGTAGGGGAAGTAGTTATATCCCATTGTAGTATTATGAATGTGACGGATGGGAAGCAGTTATACCCCATGCTAGTTGAATGAATGTGATAGAAGGGAGGCATTCTTACCCCTTGCCAGTTGACTTAAAGGGACGAGAAGCATTCTTACCTCATGCCCGCTAATCTCGATTAATGGTTGGGGGGAATTCTTACCCCACACCATCTATGATCTAAATGTTCTTATATATATATATGGTGACATGATCAGGTTACTTTACCAGCAACGAGCCGAAGCTGGTATAACCGTCAGGTGTCCCTTGGGAACCTAGATGAGTGTTATTTACTTATGTACTTCTGGTTACTTATTTATCCACACCCGCTCACTATTTAATTATTATACACTGTCTAGATTTGGTTTGACACCGATGGTGCCGACCTACTGAGATTTATATCTCACACCCTACTCAGGCCGCCATTGCACTGGGGTACCCGAGTAGACCTTCTTGCTTATAGGACCTAGGTTGTGTGCTGTGTTGTTTGTACCTGAGGAGTTAGGAGCAAAGGACCAAGCAGGATCTTGGGATGATCAGAAGATTGCCCATAGGGCCTTACTGTATTTTCTTTATTCTTTTACATTGTATTGTAAGCATGCTGTATTGTTTCCTATTTTCACCTTGTATCATTCATCATCCCTGTATCGTGTAAACTGGCTTTTGCCACCTTTTATAAAAATGGATATTACCTGTCTTTTTCTTCTTCCTTTCAATTATTTACTACTTCTATTATTGAATGTCATTTACTCTAATAATACCACTATGTTACTCTGACATGAGGGTATAGTCTCCCCACTATCACCTCCTGAGACCCTCGCTGCTATTCGGCAGCCTCTGGCATACGGGGGGACGCACTTGAGGCCATGTGACCTACCGGTCCGACCACCTGTTCGATGGTAAGCTGGGTCGAGACGTTACAAAGTGGTATTAGAGGTGTTTCTTTTTTCTAGTTTGTTTTACTATTTAGCGACAGTAGATAGGGATAGGAAGGAGATGAAATTTGGTAATAAGCTGTGCTCGGGAGTAGCTAACCTGTGTACAGGGAAAATCCTAATTTCCTCGAATGAAATTGTTATTTTAATGATTTTTATTATTACAGTTGATTTGATTTCACCATTGGGTGATGCACATGGTTTCTGTTGATACAGTTGATGCAATTGTGGGTTCCATTTCTGTTACAACCTGAAAATACGAGGTTATGCCATTTCACACATCATATAGGCACTTCATTAGAAATCACATGCCATGCATTATTCCATGACATCTAGGATGAATTAGTTGATGCCTGCTGTTTTGATAGGTGCTGTGGTAGTTATTCCATGCTTCTGTGATATAGCATGTTTCTATGTTACTGCTTTCGATAACATGCTAGGTTCAGTTAATATGGAATTGATTGCTTTGACCAAATTAAATGATTGCAATTACAACGGGAGCCAATTTTCAGTTGTAAGTTGTATGGGCACCTTATGGCTGGGAAAGGGTAACCTGTGTAATTAGATTTCTAGAAAAAAGGGATGCTAAAGTCAAATTGTAAAAGGAGTTTGGGTTTGATTAAAGGGAGCCAAATGCAAAATTGTAAAGTGTATGGGTGCTTTACAGATTGGTAGGTGGCCACCCGTATGACTGGATGATTTCTTTGAGCATGTTTATCTCTGGAATGTAATTTGTTTCCTCTAATGGGGGCCAAATTTCAACCCATAGAGTGTATGTGCGCTTTATGAGTTTAAAAATGGAAACCCATAATGAATGTGATGGAAGCATGCTTTGAGAAATGCTTATTTGTGTGAAAGATGTTTGGAACTGATCTGATGTGAATTGGCTTGTTGGGACCCTCGTAGGTCTCCTGAGTTGTTTCAAATGAATTTATTGTGATAAATTTCCAGAATAAGACGGGATGTCTGATAAATGTTTAATGGTTCAAATGGAGTTTGTTGAGACTTGCCTGCTTTTCTTTGAGCTGTTTGTTAAAATAAATGATCAAGTGCCTAGTGATTTTTGGTTTTGAAATTTTACTTGTAGTTTTGAATTGAGTCTTTTAAATTGATTAAAAGAATGAGCATGATTAAATATAAAGGGATCAGAAAAGGAACCTGTAGTGTTGTCCTCCTTTTAAAACTCATGTGAGGGTAAGTTTAGTCTTTATTGTGAGTGCCTTGAGAAAAAAATGTAGGTGTTTTCCATGGGAATTTGTTTTCTTTTGGAAAATGAATTGAATGTTAGGCTTGAGATCAATGAATTTTGTTAGGCATGACTAAGTGCTTGGGTCGATGCTTGTTTTACATGAGGGGCTATCCTGTGGTAGGTATAACCCTTAGTGTTTCAGTGTCTTGCTTGTGCGGTGAGCTTCCAAACGTTTGGTATCGTTCGAGTGTTGTTTCCCCTTGTAGGACTTTTAGTTTTCAATGACGTCCTTTTTTGGACAGGTGGTCTTGCTTCTTTTGATCTTGTTATGGAATTGAGCATCGGGTAATGCTCTATAGACATGCCTTCAACATGGTTGGTTGCTTGTTGGTCATTTGACTCCTTATGTAATGGACGATTGGTAAGTCATCGTCCATTTTAACGGTCGTATAAGGTAATACGAATTTCGGTTAAATCTCTTATGCTGTTGTGTACAGTCTTGGGTCATCTCCTTGGTAGAGAGACCTGATCATTTGAGAATCAAGTTATCCCAATGCTCAAAATGATTTTTTTTTCAAAAGATTCGGGTGGTTGACTCACCGGTCTTGTTGCTTTGGTTTTCATGTGTGTTTCGACGTGGTGATCATGGCTCGGAGGAGAGACACACGTCCGTTTAATCGTTATGAACTAGTTCACTAATGAGAAGATGGTATTTTATTCTTTTGGTGACACCGACGCTTCTAAGGTGGGAAGCGTTTTGTCGGTTTAGTGAAGCATGTTCTTCCGGGTAGAAGGAACACATCAAGAAGGACTTTGATCTGGTTGGCGGTGTATGAAACCCCTTTTAAGAAACATCGTTGGTCGTGGAGGACTTCAGTGGTAAATTGTGAATGATCACGGAATGCCTTGTGTGAGAGAAAGGCATTGTGATCGGTTTAGAAATATTGTTGTGTCAGCAGGTGAAGCCGAGTTTCTTCTTTAGAGTCAACCTGGGGTGGTTCGACTGTTCTTCTTTCCAGTTTTTGGGTATAAATAACTAGAATCCGTCTCAATCCTCTTAGTGTACTCTGCTACGTGACGAGAATTTCCCCTATATTGATTTCGTCTTGGATGCACTAAGAGAGAGTCGGTCTTACGCTGCGTGAATGTTTTTAAAAGCTATTGAGCTCTTTTGGTTGTTCTCTTTCGGCGTTGCACGCGGAATGCGTGGTTTCTCTCGTGGTTTGATCTTAGAGGCATCACTGGGAGTTGGGTATGAGATTCGGTGAATGTTCTCGTGGTAAGTGTGAGATACCTTGGGAGATGGTATCGTTGTTCAACTTATAAAGTGTCGGCTGTTTAAGCCAGGCGCCTTCCTGAATAGTCAGCCAGAGATGGCTTGACTCGTGGTTCTTGTTTAATGTCTGTAGTCGGTGGCATAATGTTCTCTGGCATGTCGTCAGGTATACGTGAGTGCGGTTTGTGTCGGCCAATGTCTAATATGAACAACCGGCTCAACTTATTCCTTGAGGTCGATGAGGAATCAATCGTTTGATCTGTTTCAAATCACTCTAGGAGCGTCGTGGGAACGCTTGGGGTGTTCTTTGAAAGTTAATTCCAACGGTGGTCCGAACCATAGTTTGGTTAAAGTTAAAAATCTAAGGTGGGAAGTACCTATGGTTGGATGCCTGGTGAGACAAAGATGATGTTGTGTCTCTGGTATGATGGGCTCGAGTAAGAGTCATCTTTCTGTTTCAGTTGGAAAACGAGCGTTGGCTCGGGTGTTGACGTCTTAAGAGCCATGTTCTTAAGTGGATGTTCGTTGGTGTGTAGGATGTTTGGAAACTTAACAGGATCATTTGAACGAAGCTTCATGACCCTTCTAGGTTAAGTGAAGTATGTGTTGTTTCTGATGGCTTCTCGGGGATGAGAAGTTCTAAGGTGGGAAGGTTGTAATGACCCGCATTTTTAACTGGGTTAAAAAGTGGGGGAAATTGAACTTTTTCAATTACTGAACCAGATGTTTTTAGAATTGGGCTTCAGAACGAGGTTCTGAAGGTTTTAACCCTTCTTTTTAATGTTTTTGGGGTTGGGCGAAGGCCCGAGAAGTTTCCTGAGTGTCTTGAGGTGTTTTGGGTGTGTCGTACCTGAAGGAGGCTGGTTTTTAAAGAACAACAGAAGGCGCACGGTTGGCACACGGTTTCCCAAACCATGTGGCCCAAACCATATGGATTAAAATTTGAAGGCAGAGGAGTCCGCATAGCCTGCACATGGTTTCCCAAACCGTGCGACTAGCCCATGCGGGGTGCCTGGGGTGTCCAGTAGAGGCCGCACGACCTGCGCACAGTCTGGAAAACTGTACGGGTCAAACCATGCACGACCCTCCTCTTTGGGTTTTTGGGATATTTTAAATGGTTTTAAAATTAAAATAAAAACCTAATTAAATAATCCTCTCCCCTCTTCCTCACAGAACCTACATGAACCCCTCCCCCTTGGAGCCTCTAGCCTCGCACGCAAGCCCCCTTAGCCGCACCTCCTTCCGCCTTCGTTTCTCCTTTGTTCTTGGACATTCTTCTTCCGAATCTCCATGGCAGGTCACTCCCCTCTTACCCTATCCTTCTTGTCCGATTTTCCCTCTTCCCTTTGCTCTAATCTAATTCAGCCGAACACCCACGTTTAGGGTTTGTGGTTTTATTCTTTTCTTTCTTGTTTCTTCGTTTGAAAAGGGGTGTGAAAGGTCCCTCAGGACCTTTTTGGTGTGCGTATGATGTCTGCCGCCAAAGGCGAGGCAGATCACAGTTGTTTCAGTCCGCCGGGTTGATTATGAGGTAAGGGTTTTGCCCGATTATTGTTTGTGCATCCTCTAAATTAATGTCTTAGGTTGTTAAAGAGCTCTGGGTATGTTTCGCCTTGTGTGTTAGGATTTTGGAATGATTTTTCTTTGCCATAGCTTAGGCGGATTGCCTGTGTAGTCTTAGAACGTATGTGAAATCACATATGCATCATGGGGGAGCAACAGGAGCTCTTAGTTAGAATTCTCTAAGAGCTGGAGTGGACGGATGGATCCACCTTGAGGTAGGGTCCCTCTCCTTGTCCTTTTATTTAAAGTGAAGCATTTAAAGAGTTTAATACTACATTGTTTTAGTATTTTTATTATGAAAGTTTATTCGATTAAATGCTTCTATGAAAATCATGTGAACTGCAGGAATAAGATAAAAGAGGTTGTTTGGTCACTAAAATAAGGATTTAATGATAAAACCCCTAGATCATAGGTGCATTGTCTTCAAGATAAAAGTAGTAAGTCGATTCTAGTTCTTTCTTGCTAAATTCTTGTTGCACTTTGGTGATAATTGATGATGTCATATTTCCTCTGAATTGTACCAAATGGTTAAAGCATGACAATTGTGCCCTTTTGATGAAGACTTAATGTGGAATCCCTTAAGAGTGGAATTCTGGGTGGGTTGTTTTGAAGGTCGAATGCCGATTTTTGGGATGTTTTGATTTTCGAATCTGGAATTTTGTAAGGTTCCCACTTTCCCATAAAGTGGATATTTGGAAATTAAAAAAAGGATTTGGCTTTAGAAGAGTGGCCTTAAGTATAAGTGTGATGATGATACTTGAGATGGTTTTCCTTAGGTATATTTTTTTGGATGTGATTATAACCATTTACATGGATACGAGCTGTATGATTGTTTGTGATTGTGATATGACTTCTGTTATTGAATGTCATTTACTCTAATAATACCACTGTGTTACTCTGACATGAGGGTATAGTCTCCCCACTATCACCTCCTGAGACCCTCGCTTCTATTCGGCAGCCTCTGGCATACGGGGGGACGCACTTGAGGCCATGTGACCTACCGGTCCGACCACCTGTTCGATGGTAAGCTGGGTCGAGATGTTACAAAGTGGTATTAGAGGTGTTTCTTTTTTCTAGTTTGTTTTACTATTTAGCGACAGTAGATAGGGATAGGAAGGAGATGAAATTTGGTAATAAGCTGTGCTCGGGAGTAGTTAACCTGTGTACAGGGAAAATCCTAATTTCCTCGAATGAAATTGTTATTTTAATGATTTTTATTATTACAGTTGATTTGATTTCACCATTGGGTGATGCACATGGTTTCTGTTGATACAGTTGATGCAATTGTGGGTTCCATTTCTGTTACAACCTGACAATACGAGGTTATGCCATTTCACACATCATATAGGCACTTCATTAGAAATCACATGCCATGCATTATTCCATGCCATCTAGGATGAATTAGTTGATGCCTGCTGTTTTGATAGGTGCTGTGGTAGTTATTCCATGCTTCTGTGATATAGCATGTTTCTATGTTACTGCTTTCGATAACATGCTAGGTTCAGTTAATATGGAATTGATTTCTTTGACCAAATTAAATGATTGCCATTACAACGGGAGCCAATTTTCAGTTGTAAGTTGTATGGGCACCTTATGGCTGGGAAAGGGTAACCTGTGTAATTAGATTTCTAGAAAAAAGGGATGCTAAAGTCAAATTGTAAAAGGATTTTGGGTTTGATTAAAGGGAGCCAAATGCCAAATTGTAAAGTGCATGGGTGCTTTACAGATTGGTAGGTGGCCACCCGTATGACTGGATGATTTCTTTGAGCATGTTTATCTCTGGAATGTAATTTGTTTCCTCTAATGGGGGCCAAATTTCAACCCATAGAGTGTATGTGCGCTTTATGAGTTTAAAAATGGAAACCCATAATGAATGTGATGGAAGCATGCTTTGAGAAATGCTTATTTGTGTGAAAGATGTTTGGAACTGATCTGATGTGAATTGGCTTGTTGGGACCCTCGTAGGTCTCCTGAGTTGTTTCAAATGAATTTATTATGATAAATTTCCAGAATAAGACGGGATGTCTGATAAATGTTTAATGGTTCAAATGGAGTTTGTTGAGACTTGCCTGCTTTTCTTTGAGCTGTTTGTTAAAATAAATGATCAAGTGCCTAGTGATTTTTGGTTTTGAAATTTTACTTGTAGTTTTGAATTGAGTCTTTTAAATTGATTAAAAGAATGAGCATGATTAAATATAAAGGGATCAGAAAAGGAACCTGTAGTGTTGTCCTCCTTTTAAAACTCATGTGAGGGTAAGTTTAGTCTTTATTGTGAGTGCCTTGAGAAAAAAATGTAGGTGTTTTCCCTGGGAATTTGTTTTCTTTTGGAAAATGAATTGAATGTTAGGCTTGAGATCAATGAATTTTGTTAGGAATGACTAAGTGCTTGGGTCGATGCTTGTTTTACGTGAGGGGCTATCCTGTGGTAGGTAGAACCCTTAGTGTTTCAGTGTCTTTCTTGTGCGGTGAGCTTCCAAACATTTGGTATCGTTCGAGTGTTGTTTCCCCTTGTAGGACTTTTAGTTTTCAATGACGCCCTTGTTTGGACAGGTGGTCTTGCTTCTTTTGATCTTGTTATGGAATTGAGCATCGGGTAATGCTCTATAGACATGCCTTCAACATGGTTGGTTGCTTGTTGGTCATTTGACTCCTTATGTAATGGACGATTGGTAAGTCATCGTCCATTTTAACGGTCGTATAAGGTAATACGAATTTCGGTTAAATCTCTTATGCTGTTGTGTACGGTCTTGGGTCATCTCCTTGGTAGAGAGACCTGATCATTTGAGAATCAAGTTATCCCAATGCTCAAAATGATTTTTTTTCAAAAGATTCGGGTGGTTGACTCACCGGTCTTGTTGCTTTGGTTTTCATGTGTGTTTCGACGTGGTGATCATGGCTCGGAGGAGAGACACACGTCCGTTTAATCGTTATGAACTAGTTCACTAATGAGAAGATGGTATTTTATTCTTTTGGTGACACCGACGCTTCTAAGGTGGGAAGCGTTTTGTCGGTTTAGTGAAGCATGTTCTTCCGGGTAGAAGGAACACATCAAGAAGGACTTTGATCTGGTTGGCGGTGTATGAAACCCCTTTTAAGAAACATCGTTGGTCGTGGAGGACTTCAATGGTAAATTGTGAATGATCACGGAATGCCTTGTGTGAGAGAAAGGCATTGTGATCGGTTTAGAAATATTGTTGTGTCGGCAGGTGAAGCCGAGTTTCTTCTTTAGAGTCAACCTGGGGTGGTTCGACTGTTCTTCTTTCCAGTTTTTGGGTATAAATAACTAGAATCCGTCTCAATCCTCTTAGTGTACTCTGCTACGTGACGAGCATTTCCCCTATCTTGATTTCGTCTTGGATGCACTAAGATAGAGTCGGTCTTACGCTGCGTGAATGTTTTTAAAAGCTATTGAGCTCCTTTGGTTGTTCTCTTTCGGCGTTGCACGCGGAATGCGTGGTTTCTCTCGCGGTTTGATCTTAGAGGCATCACTGGGAGATGGGTATGAGATTCGGTGAATGTTCTCGTGGTAAGTGTGAGATTCCTTGGGAGATGGTATCGTTGTTCAACTTATAAAGTGTCGGCTGTTTAAGCCAGGCGCCTTCCTGAATAGTCAGCCAGAGATGGCTTGACTCGTGGTTCTTGTTTAATGTCTGTAGTCGGTGGCATAATGTTCTCTGGCATGTCGTCAGGTATACGTGAGTGCGGTTTGTGTCGGCCAATGCCTAATATGAACAACCGGCTCAACTTATTCCTTGAGGTCGATGAGTAATCAATCGTTTGATCTGTTTCAAATCACTCTAGGAGCGTCGTGGGAACGCTTGGGGTGTTCTTTGAAAGTTAATTCCAACGGTGGTCCGAACCATAGTTTGGTTAACGTTAAAAATCTAAGGTGGGAAGTACCTATGGTTGGATGCCTGGCGAGACAACGATGATGTTGTGTCTCTGGTATGATGGGCTCGAGTAAGAGTCATCTTTCTGTTTCAGTTGGAAAACGAGCGTTGGCTCGGGTGTTGACGTCTTAAGAGCCATGTTCTTAAGTGGATGTTCGTTGGTGTGTAGGAAGTTTGGAAACTTAACACGATCATTTGAACGAAGCTTCATGACCCTTCTAGGTTAAGTGAAGTATGTGTTGTTTCTGATGGCTTCTCGGGGATGAGAAGTTCTAAGGTGGGAAGGTTGTAATGACCCGCATTTTTAACCGGGTTAAAAAGTGGGGGAAATTGAACTTTTTCAATTACTGAACCATATGTTTTTAGAATTGGGCTTCGGAACGAGGTTCTGAAGGTTTTAACCCTTATTTTTAATGTTTTTGGGGTTGGGCGAAGGCCCGAGAAGTTTCCTGAGTGTCTTGAGGTGTTTTGGGTGTGTCGTACCTGAAGGAGGCTGGTTTTTAAAGAACAACAGAAGGCGCACGGTTGGCACACGGTTTCCCAAACCGTGCGGCCCAAACCATATGGCTTAAAATTTGAAGGCAGAGGAGTCCGCACAGCCTGCACATGGTTTCCCAAACCGTGCGACTAGCCCATGCAGGGTGCCTGGGGTGTCCAGTAGAGGCCGCACGACCTGCGCACAGTCTGGAAAACTGTGCGGGTCAAACCATGCACGACCCTCCTCTTTGGGTTTTTGGGATATTTTAAATGGTTTTAAAATTAAAATAAAAACCTAATTAAATAATCCTCTCCCCTCTTCCTCACAGAACCTACATGAACCCCTCCCCCTTGGAGCCTCTAGCCTCGCACACAAGCCCCCTTAGCCGCACCTCCTTCCGCCTTCGTTTCTCCTTTGTTCTTGGACATTCTTCTTCCGAATCTCCATGGAAGGTCACTCCCCTCTTACCCTATCCTTCTTGTCCGATTTTCCCTCTTCCCTTTGCTCTAATCTAATTCAGCCGAACACCCACGTTTAGGGTTTGTGGTTTTATTCTTTTCTTTCTTGTTTCTTCGTTTGAAAAGGGGTGTGAAAGGTCCCTCAGGACCTTGTTGGTGTGCGTATGATGTCTGCCGCCAAAGGCGAGGCAGATCACAGTTGTTTCAGTCCGCCGGGTTGATTATGAGGTAAGGGTTTTGCCCGATTATTGTTTGTGCATCCTCTAAATTAATGTCTTAGGTTGTTAAAGAGCTCTGGGTATGTTTCGCCTTGTGTGTTAGGATTTTGGAATGGTTTTTCTTTGCCATAGCTTAGGCGGATTGCCTGTGTAGTCTTAGAACGTATGTGAAATCACATATGCATCATGGGGGAGCAGCAGGAGCTCTTAGTTAGAATTCTCTAAGAGCTGGAGTGGACGGATGGATCCACCTTGAGGTAGGGTCCCTCTCCTTGTCCTTTTATTTAAAGTGAAGCATTTAAAGAGTTTAATACTACATTGTTTTAGTATTTTTATTATGAAAGTTTATTAGATTAAATGCTTCTATGAAAATCATGTGAACTGCAGGAATAAGATAAAAGAGGTTGTTTGGTCACTAAAATAAGGATTTAATGATAAAACCCCTAGATCATAGGTGCATTGTCTTCAAGATAAAAGTAGTAATTCGATTATAGTTCTTTATTGCTAAATTCTTGTAGCACTTTGGTGATAATTGATGATGTCATATTTCCTCTGAATTGTACCAAATGGTTAAAGCATGACAGTTGTGCCCTTTTGATGAAGACTTAATGTGGCATCCCTTAAGAGTGGAATTCTGGGTGGGTTGTTTTGAAGGTCGAATGCCGATTTTTGGGATGTTTTGATTTTTGAATCTGGAATTTTGTAAGGTTCCCACTTTCCCATAAAGTGGATATTTGGAAATTAAAAAAGGATTTGGCTTAAGAGGAGTGGCCTTAAGTATAAGTGTGATGATGATACTTGAGATGGTTTTCCTTAGGTATATTTTTTTGGATGTGATTATAACCATTTACATGGATACGAGCTGTATGATTGTTTGTGATTGTGATATGACTTTTGAATGCCTATGAGGTAATGCCATAAGTATTATAATATAAACATGGTTGTAATGTGTGTGCGCACATGCTGATGCCACATGGTGATGATTGCATGTCTGGATGGGATGACGTTATACTCCAATGCCAGAGTGATGAGTGTGACAGATATGTGGTTGGATGGTAGGTAGTTATAACCCATGCTAGTGTGATTACATGTCTAGAAGGGAGGCATTCTTACCCCTTTCCAGTTGACTTCTGTTGATTATTACATGTTTGGATGGGAAGAAGTTATACCGCATGCCATTATTATGAATGTGACGGATGGGAAGCAATTATACCCCATGCTGGTTGAATGAATGTGATGGAATAGAGGCATTCTTACCCCTTTCCAGTTGACTTATAGGGATGGGAAGCATTCTTACCTCGTCCTCGATAATCTCAATTAACGGGTGGGAGGCATTCTTACCCCACACCATCTATGATCTAAATGTTTTTATATATATGTATGGTGACACGATCAGGTTACTTTACCAGTAACGAGCTGAAGCTGGTATATCTGTCATGTGTCCCTTGGGAACCTGGATGGGTGTTATTTACTTATGTACTTCTGCTTACTTATTTCTCCACACCCGCTCACTGTTTAATTATTATACTCTGTCTGGATTGGGTTTGACACTGGTGGTGATAGCCTACTGAGATATATATCTCACACCCTACTCGAGCCGCCATTACACTGGCGTACCCAAGTAGAACCTCTTGCTTGCAGGACCTAGGTTGTGTGTTTTTTTGTTTGTACCTGAGGAGTTAGGAGCAAAGGACCAAGCGGGATCTTGGGATGCTTAGGAGATTGATCGTCAGGCCTTTCTGTCTTTTATTTATTCTTTTTCATTGTATTGTAAGCATGATGTATTGTTTCTTGTTTTCACCTTGTATCATTCATCATCCCTGTATCGTGTAAACTGGCTTTGGTCACCTTTTATAAAAATGGTTATTACATGTCTTTTGCTTTTGCCTTTGAATTTTTTACTGCTTCAGTTATTGAATTTCATTTACTCTGATAATACTGTTGTGTTACTCTAACATTAGGTTATAGTCTCTCCACTATCACCTCCTGAGACCCTCGCTGTTAGTCGGCAGCCTCTGGCATACGGGAAGACGTGCTTGAGGCCATGTGACCTACTAGTCCAGCCACTAGTTCGATAGTAAGCTGGGCCGGGACGATACAATAACATAAGTTTCCCTTGGAATTTACAATCACTTATTAACATGTGTAAAATTTAAAATAATCTATATGTATTCAAGGTTCTTCATTAATGGAGATATCTATATGTATTCAAGGTTATCCATCAATGGTTTCCTCTCACATACCATTTATAGAATCTTTTAATCAACGTTATAATGATACTGGTTTTTAAGCCACTCAGTAGGACACTCTGGAATTTATTATCATCTAGGGAGATGAAGGTTTGTTTTCATATTAGGATTGTACCCATAAATTTGGCTACCTACATATTCTTTTGAAAGGAATAAGAACCCTAGTAGTTCAGTGCCAGTAAATGGGTCATATCATACCTTTTAAGGTCATATGATAAGGACCTAACCATACAGTTTAATGTCATGTGTTAAGGACATATAAGTGAAAGGTGCTTAGTCAATGTTTTGTGTTGGACTAATTCCAAAGAATACCAATAAACGTTGAAAGGATATGGGTTTCTAAGTAAGATTAGAACCTTTTGGGAATATGTACCAAGGAGAAAAGGGTTGATTTGAAGTGTTGGGTTTGAACCTCAAAGAGGCTTCCTACATATCCCATGTGGGTGGGAATCAAAGCCCTTTTAGTTTGATGAATATCATAAGAGAGTGTAGTACTTTGAGAGAAATGGGTTTGGGATTACTTCTTGAAAATGAAACCTTGATGATTTGGGGGTTTAATTTGGGACTTATTGCTAAGGAGGAAGCCCGTATTAAAAGAATTAAAGTTGGATTCTTGAAGAGTATATCTAGTGAGCTCGGGCCCTGAAAAGGATTCATACATATCCCATTTATGGTGGGAATCAGAGTTCTCATACTTCGCTAAATTGTGAAAATATTGTGATCATTAAAAATCTCTAAGCCCACATGGGTCATGCTTGGTGTGAGAAATAAGAGGATATCAATGATTCAATAAAGGCACTCCCACTTTTCCTCCTTCACTAGTGGAAGAGGGTGTAATTACAACAGCTACCATGGAAGAGGGATAGGCTATGCAGAAAGAGGGTGAGGTGATGATCCCTCCCTATGTTCTCTTTACATTGGACAAGGGTCCTTTAAAAGGAAGGAGTGATGAAGTTTAGTGGATTACAATGGGATGACTGCCCTAAAATTGATCCTGGTAGGGGAGGGAGACTTTTCTTTTTCTTGAATGGAAGGGAAATTGTGAACCGTACCTTCCCTACCAGAGACCCGAGGTTTTGGGTCTTTGAGAAGGGAGAGGTTAGGACCCAAACCCTAATCCTCCAAGCTAGGAACTTCCCAACACTATTCCTTGGAGAAATTTCCTTGTGAATATGGATATATAGACCCACAAAACTCTCTATGAATCCTAACCCCATTGTGAAAGAAATGTGGGAAAACTCTGACTATAGATATACAAACCCAAATAAGAGACATGTTGATGTGCATTTCCCAGAGGTTTGATAAGTTAGGAGGTTTTAGTGGAGGTCTCAATGAAATTCCTTTTAGAAAATGGATCCAATGAAGAAGAATCCTTTCCATGAATGGATTTGAGGAGGGCTTGGCGGATTTTAGACTAAAGTGAGTATGTGATTCAAAGAGGGGCGCCCAAGTAGGTACTGGCATGCAAGTATGGGTGTGTAAGAAGCCTTGGGAAACCTATTGTTCAATTAGGTTATGAACAACCTATATGTTAATACTTAGTCAAGACTTAACTCAAGCCTTCAAGAGTATTCACAGATATTCCCAGAAATGGGGATCTCAAGTTCCTATGAAAAGAATAGGTGGCGCGTAAGTGTTTCTGATTTGGGGAGGTTATTCTCTTTAGGCGTGAAAGTGTTATAAATTTTAAACAACAAAAGGACTTGGGTCCTATGATATTCCTTCAATTACTATGATTAAGGTGTTAAATAACTACCTTCAAAGCTTCAAAAGACTCGAGAAAAGCACTAGGGAGACCAAAAATGCAATTAGGATCAGGGAAATTAGTCCGTAAAAATGAAGACCTCAATGGTCTATTTATAGGAAAAAATTGGACCTTGGGAGAAATGAAATTGGGCATGCAAGTAGGCTATGTTCTAGATAGTGGTGAAAAAGTAGGTTGCGCGTCGATGACCCCTTGGTCTGACTAGGGTGATCCAAAGCTCATGCCTTTGCAAATCTTTATTTTCTTCGTGTGTTTTCTCCACTTTTTTATAAGGAATTCCCCTTTGTCATTTTTTAGAATCTGTGATGGAACAAAGTGTCAAAAAAATCCCCCCCTCAAAATTGGATCCAGAATAAAAAGAGGATCCTATACTGAGGTAAAGTAATGAATGAGAAAAATGAGAGTACTAGGGAGCACAAGTTTTAATCACGCAAGGAAACTGGTCGCGCAGGATTCTGGAACGTAGGGTAACTTTCTTCAATATATACAATGGTTCACTTCTATGCAAATTATCACGACTTTTGTAATTTTAGCTCTTGGAGTGAAAGCTATTTCTCGCTCAAAAGCTTCTGTTTAGTTTTGCTTCTACCGAATGTTTTCGATTTGTGCACTATAACTGAGGTATCACACTTTTGCATTGGAGTACACTTGTGTGCTTTAATGCCTCTATCAATTTGTTTCACTTATTTTGTCAAAATGTCAAAAATTAACTTAATTTAAAGATGATTTTTGATCTTTATTCATGTTCAATGGATCCCAAAAGAATTGGAACTATTGACGAACTGGCCAATAAGAGGATTGATGACTTGATGAACATTGTTAGTCATGACTACTATGATGTCTGCGACACCAAACATCCAGACGTGGCTTAATATATAAAGAAATATCACTTCAACTTTCCCTAAAGCACTTATTTTCCTATGTATAGAATGGTCATCTGCAGGAATTCTATATTCCAGACCTAAAGAACTATATCCCACTCTCTCAGTTTCAAGATTATACCACTTTCTCATCTGCCAACGTTTCTGTCGGGGGATCATTTTCTAATGCTGGGACAATAGAAAAATCTCATATCATGTATCACAACCCATGTGCTCTAGATTTGAAACCACACACACTCAAGCTATAACCACACTTCTATTCATCCATCTTCTGAAATTCTTAGATGGATCAATCCAATGGCTGGAAGAAAAGTTGCGAATTTTTTCCAGGAGGAGGTGTAAAACCTATATAGATGTGGGTATATTGGGTGCGTAGGACGTGTGCAAAATTTACAAAATAATTAAAAGGTATTGGGATTTTTGAGGCTGTCTGGTTTGGGAAAACCTTTGAGTACATGAATTATGATTTTGTTCCAGAGTTACTAAGCTACTGAAGCCCAAAAAATAACTCCTTTCTTTTAACACATGGAGATGTAGGCATTAGCTTGTGGAATTTCTACAAGATTTTTGGATATCCAATCCTTATAGATATGTACGATGTGTTTATTCCCCCCATGGTGACATGGAATGAATTGGAGAAGACACCATCTTTGGTACGTGAGTTAATGAAAATATTTAAAAAACTCAAGAATGTGACCACCAAAAAGTCCCACACAAGAAGGGATATTCATCCAGAGGAATGGATAAATATATTCCTCATAAAGAAGATTGAAAATGGTCCCACCTACACTTGTCTGACCATCTTTCCAAAGGCAGAGAAAAGAGGTACACCTGAAATCTTTTGGCCAACATTAGAAAAAGGAGAGTTCGATAAGTGGGGATATAAAGTCAATTCAAATATTTATGCGAAGACACATTTTAAAGGTTTCTTGACCATGTGGATCAGCATGTACTTGTTTTTAGTATGAGATTTCAAAGGAGGTGTGAGGCCAAAAACTTTTGTTATTGTGACCAAGATGGATGAGATAAGGATGGTAGGGTTGGCCACTCCTATTTTGGAAAAGATTCATAGGATATTCTTGCATATTTATAGAGGGAAGTCTCCTTTTAGAATAGCGGGACCATTCCAGGTGCTATGGGTATGGATAACTACTCACTTCATAACTTATTCTATACAAAGTGGGGTGAAGATCTTTGGAAGTTCTTTCTAACCATCTGTTCAGGATTTCTATGAAATCTCACCCTTGTCTCAAAACTCTTACGATATCAAGGGAAGGTTGAGTATGTTTAAGGAGTTTCATCTCTTTCCTTATGGGAATATTCCTTCAGGGCGATTCATTGATGATGGGACTGTCAGTTTTGAGTTAAGGGCATACATGTTAGCTTGTAGAGATGGCGTATTGGACACCAGGATTGATGGAGAAATCATATGTGAGGCCTATGATCCTTATATATATTTGCAATTAAATAAATATTTTTATAAAAAAATACTGTATCTCCCCTTTTGCATGTCAGATTAGAGCAATATCCGATGGTTTCCCAACAACTATGGTTTCCGAAATCTGTGGAGAATACTGGAGTAGTATTTAATTTACCTGTCGCTGATGCAATAAGCTGATTGAATATATGGTATGCTGAAAATAGGGACACATCTTACCTTGAAGGGGTATTAAACCATGTTGTCCTCCAAGTAGGGGGTAAATAGAAGTAGCAGGAGGAAGCCCCTTTGTTTGTAAGGTAATTCTCCGTCATCAGGGGCTAACTCACTAGAGTCTTAGGGTAGAGGTCATGAGGCTCCAAATTCACTAAAGCGGCCTCGTTCCAGATATAATACACCTGCCATAGTTAAAAGAGCCACCCCATCAATCCCTATAGAGGCTATACTAAGAAGATCTAGTCACAATCATTCTGAAGAGTGATGTGTCCCATTTTCTCATCCCCTATCTGTGACTGTAGGAGTTTGAAGGAAACTTAAATCCAAGAATTTAGGATCCTTTTCACAACCCTCTATCATGTACTATGAATATTTAAGACCAGAGGTTGTTAAAACATGGAAAAGTTTTTATTATGATGAAAAAACCACATGGATGTATTTGGGTGAAGGGATTCATATTACAGGTGTAGGGGATCTATGAGCCTCTTCTGAAATTATATTTAAGGACAACCCCAATTAAGTGAGAACTTGTATACAAGATTTGGAAATGATCATATATGAAACTGATGAATCAATTCCCACCACAAATCGGGTGAAGTAAATGATAGATCGTGGTACCACTAAAGGTATTAGTCCTTCATTAGATGAAGAATGGAATGATTTTTTGGATCCTGAAGATGTAAGTTTACTTTTTCTCAAATTCTCTACTACTTTGCAATTTGAATTTAGTCAAAGCTTTGTTACTCAAGGAAAATATCATATTAACTTGAATATGGTTAAATTAAAATCAATTTAAGTTCTATCTCCATGATATAGCCCTGGTGGAAATGCTCTTGGATATACTAGACCACCCTGTGAATCGGGAGAAATATCTCTAGGCCAACAGTCCATGGAAGATGAGATGGAAATGTTATTTTCATCTCCAATACCTATATTTGGAGATGATGATGCAAGTCCTCCTAATATGGAGAAGGAATAAAAACATCAAAGAAATAAACCCATGGTTAAATGCTTTATTAGTAGTGGTAAGACTTCCTGATAATCATGAATTTTAGCCTTTATTCATGAAAAAGTGTTTAATATTCCTAGAATTATAGGGGATTCTTCCATTTCTTCCTTAAAAGAAAACACTAATAAGATTCAAGGAACCATGGAGAGTTCTATTGAACATGCATAAATTCATGCTAACCCAGTGGTTCTTAAAGAGGCATTGAGGTCAAAGGAAGCAACGTTTGTTCCCAGCATTGCCCCTGTTCTTTCTATTAGAAGAGAGGAGGCCTTTAGTAAATCAACAAAGATTTTTAGGACATAAAATTTAAAAATAACTAACTTCCATCCTATGGTACTTTAGGTTTATCATATGCACTAGAACATCTGACAACAACTGATACCGACCCAACAAAAATTGATAATGAAGCTATTCAGGGTCAAAGGTTGTCAGAGGAAGGTTGCAAAGCAAACACACCAAGTGCTCCCACGAGCAAGACTAACATGAGATCTAGGATATCATTGGATGATATGATGAAACTTGAAATTCACATTGAAGAAGTATTTGAACATATTAATATACCAAGTGTTTTAGAAGATTTTGAATTTCCTTGTATATAATTAATTGGATGGGACTTTTTTATTATTTGTCATATTAATCTTCTTATGATTAAATTTATAACCATGGTTGGTTGAAATATGCAGTTCCATTTAAAGAAAATACTGCTGTGACGATGCTTGAAGGAAGTATTGAAATTAATTTCAATACTATCATTACAGAGACATTGGATCAGGTGAATATTGGGATAAGATATCTTCCTGAGATTCATTCTGAGGATCCTGGGAAAATTAAAGAGAAAATTCCCCACCAGAAACATCAAACAAAACTATTAAACCTAAAAATATTGGGGAGGAGTATTCTCAAGTTGCTGATCTAATATTAGGTAAGAAATACTGAAATTGTGATTGTACTCAATTTTGTTATCCCTTGAAACTAACCCTAGCCATAATCCTTAATTGATCATGTAGGGATGTCAACTTTGATGGCTAGGTCTAGAGGTGAAGTCTCTACCTCAGCTCGAACAGTATTAGAAGGTGAAGAAGTCATCATCAAGGAAGGAGCAGAATATGGACCTTCTTTATGTGGGTTAATCCCAGAACATGTCCCTCCTTATGATAGTGACTCTGAATTAGACCCAGAACTGCAAAAGGACCTTCATATTTCACATCGCAAAGCATAAAAGAATATATAGAAGATTGTATCTGAAATTACCCTTGAGGAAATACCTTTATGAATTTCATTATTTTCATCTCTATTTATCACACTGTGATTTGGAAGTTTTGAATACTGTGAAATTCATATCGCAGTGAAAGAGATTATCCGAAAGAGGGAGGAAGAGAAAAATATTTGACCAGACTTGATAAAATCTAAATTTTTGATCAACACTGACGAATTACATGTAGCATTGTCCCATGATATAGCTAATTATACTGAAAAGTTGAAGGAACTGAAGAAAAAGATTAATGAAAATACTGTTCAGTAGCTGCATCTTCAACAAGAATTAGATATCATCACAGGGGAGCTTGACCTACTTTATAACTCATTAGGAGAATTCCAGAAGGATGCTGAAAAAGCTATTGCATATGCTAAATAACCACTCCATAATGATGAAGAGAATGAAGCTGGTTGGATGAAATAACTTCAATGGGAAGCTTATGGGGCTCAAGAAGTTGTTAACCAGATGATAAGTTACGTATAAAACCTTTTTTGATTTCTGATTAAAGAGAGACTCCAATTTGTAGATTCTCCTTTGCAAAATTTTTATCATAAATGAAAATCATTTCATCTTCAATCATTAGTGTTTTCATTCTCATTATCTAATTTTTTTACCTAATCCAATGGGCCTAGTAAGAGTAGTTTGATTTTTTGTAGGGTTATACTGGAAACCCCACAAACATTGTATATTTTGACTTTTTATTGCTCAATATTACCTAAATCAAACAAAATGTACGTTTAGTGAGTTGGGAATATACTTTTTTTTAGAGTTCCCTTTGCGGGTTCTCAATATAGTGAGTACCACATCTCTTGTTGTTGGTAGTTTAGAGTCATGCATGTTGGACTATAAAGGGATATTGTTTAAGGTTGAACATATTTGACCATAAATTTTGAAATTAAATCCCAAAAAAGACTCAGTGGCTAAGAATTGCTCTAATATTCTTTAAATATTTCCAAGTGGAATCTTGAATTTTTATTTTTTATGTCACCAAATATAAAACTTGTATAGACATAAGGGATGTCTCTTCCATGAGAAAAGTTACCATTATTTGACAAACCCGTTATGGGGGCTGTATTATGCAGGGCCAACTGGGGAATATACTGCATAGCCAAGTATTAACATCTTTTGACCAACATGCCTATTATGTAAGCAACTTATGAAAGTCCACCTAAGGGCACATACTACATATTCAGAAAAAAGAACTCTCAGAAGTTTGATATTTTACTATTGATAGGCAAGGGAAAATAAGATTTGGGTTACTCAAGACCATAATAGGTGGTTTTTCCAAGGAAATGGATTTTGAGAATAAATAGTTATTTATGCTAACATATTCCATGAATATAAAACCATTTCGATACAAATTTGGTGTATAATAAATAGTTATAAATTTATTAGAAAAGATAATTTCTAATATTATAATGTGAAGTTTTAAGTTATATAGTGCGGAAATTGTACTGTGTAGTTTTAAGTCATGTAGTGAGGACATTTTACTACTTTAATTTAAGGTCTTTAACTTTGAACAAAGGTATTAAACTCTCCTAATTTCTTGATATTTTTTTTTGGAAACGTATTACCATATTGAGGTATGGAAGGAAAAATTGTAAACTGTGATTTGGGAATTTCTGGATCTGAAGAATGATATGTGAAAATGGATAAAGTCATTAGAGGAATTCATTTCCAAGAATAAAGTTACCATTACTTAACAAACTTGTTATGGGGGTTGTATTATGTAGGGGTAAATGGAGCATATACTGTATAGCCAAATAGTAGAATCTTTTGACTGATGGGCCTGTTATGTAGGAAAATTTTATGCAAGGCCACCTAAGGGCACATACTATATAGTCAGGAAAAAGAGCTCTCAGAAGTTTGACATTCTATTGCTAAAAGCCGAATAAAGTTTATGGAGATCCAAAATTTCCAAAACATATAGTTTTGTTTATGAATAATGGTACCTGAATAGAGAGAGGGTATTTACGATCATGATTTCCAATGAATTAGAGGAATAGGATTTTGACGAAGGTCTGACCCAAATGTAGAAAGTGTGGTATCTGTAGTTTTAGGTCATATGACTAGGACCAGAAATAAAAACAATATATGATATGTGGTCAAGTGATACAAGGTTATTTCATATTACTTTGAACACATGGAGAGAGGGAGAAGTGTAAACCATGGTCTTGAATACTTTTATATTGAGAGAAATATAATTGGACAAATATACATGAATGACTATTTTAAAATACAGATTCTTATATTTTGTCATCAAAGTTTGAAGGGGACAAAGACATTATAACCAAGAACAAAATTACCATTATTTGAAAAACCCATTATGGGAGCTGTATTATGTAGGGAAAACTGGGGAATATTTTGCATAGCCAAATAGTTTAATCTTTTGACTGATAGGCCCATTATGTAGGAAACTTATGCAAGGCCACCTAATGGAACAGATTGCATAGTCAGTCAAAACAGATCTCAGATATTAGAAACTCTGTCATTAGAAACAATAAGAAATATTATGAAGATATTAAAATATTCAAGATTAAGAGTGTGAAATATGGAAGGGTATAATGCTCAATGCTCATGAGAAATATTTGAATCAATATTGGACATGAGTTTGAAGTCCTTTACATAGATCTAACTCAATTATAAAATGGAGACTCTCTTTGTTTCATTTGAATCGATATTATGCCATGTAGTTTAGAGTCATGCAACGATGACATTGTACTGTGTAGTTTTAAGTCATACAGTGAAGACCATTGATAACCCCATAAGAAATTGAGACACCTTATTTATACAGAGAATCTTTTTTACCCAATTCATAATCCCACATGAGCTATACTCAGTGTGAGAAACATGGATCAGTAAATTATTCTTCTGTAACAAAAATATTACACAAGTGAAGAATAGGGGTATTATGATTAAGTGACAGCTGATCCAAGGCATAGGAAAGATACTACTACGTATATCATTGGAGAAAGAATCAATCCAAATGTAGTTCTTGTATTTCCATGCAGTTTAACATCATACAGTAAGGAAAAAGATGAACCAATGTGAAAAGAAAGAAATATGGTAGCTGGACTAAGGGAAAAACCCAAATGTCACTACGTGTCTTGATGGGGGTAAGAATCAAGGAATATTTAGTTATTTAAAAATTACCTATACAGATTTTGATTCTTATACAAGGAATAAAAGAGGTTTTTTTATCATGGTTGGGCTCAATATTGGAGATTTGGGCATCTCTACATATCTCATATATATGATAATCAAGCAGTAAATATTTCTTGAAACATTATTTTCCCACTCCAATCGAGTTTGACATGGGAGATGGGGGATTTTAACACATTATATAAGAATGATTAAATTTAAGACACAAGATGGTATGAAAATAAAACCATTTATCTTAAAAGAGCACTATGTATAGATCTAGTTCATATGTAGGGGAAGAAATTGGAAATAAAAAAATGGTTTCTTATGACAGGGACCAAGATTAGAGATCTAGGAATCTCTATGTATCTCATAAGAATAAGAATCAAGCCACATTTAGTTCTTGAAATGAGGTCCCTATACAGATTTTACTCAAACATTGGGAATAAAAGGACTCATGTGCCACTAAGGAGAAGCAATGATGTCAATGATTATTGCATATGAAAGCTCCTAAAATGAAGTAGAGAAGACGTTATCCATAAAGTTTAATGTCATGTAACGAGGAAAAATGATGTCATGTAGTTTAATACTGTGCGACATGGAAAAAGATGCTACACATTTTATCTTCTTGCAATATGGATGCTAATGATTATTATGTAGTTTAATGTATTTCAACTAGGAATTTGTGTTGTATAGTTTAGAGTGATGTTTATAGGACATATGTGAAATTAAACAAAGTATTTCTTCAATAAACTCGCATTGGTTAGAGTTGTAATAATCTCTTAATCCATTTAGATTAGGGCATAAGCTCCATTCGAGTAGACCCTATGTATGGAATAATGTCCTTACCATTTTGTCTCATGATTTGAAGGTTTCTTTTCTGGTATCATTGGATTCCTGAGGACCAATACCAATTCTCCTTGAAGAAATGAATGGAAAAAAACTTTCTTGTTAAAGGATTGCATTATTCTATTCTGATATACTTCTAAATGATGAAAAGTATGCAACATTTTTTCGTCTAATAATTCCATCTCATCAAACCATTTTTGAGACTTTTCATCTATAAACTACTGATCACAGATTGAAATTATAAGTGAAGGTAATTTAATTTCAATTGAAAAAAGTGTTTCTGTTTCATACACCAATGAATAAGGGGTTTCTTGGGTGGTTGTAGGGGTAGTAGTCCGATAATCCCAGAAAGCTTCAAAAAGTTTAACAGGACAATATTTATTATCTTTATCCACCAATTTATGGAGTATATTTTATAGGGTTGTATTGAAAGCCTCTATATATCCATTGGACGCCACATGAAGGCATGATGAATGGTTGGATTTGATATTATGCTCCTGAAATAACTTATTTACCTCAACAGAATAGAAATTGGTGCCATTTTCCATCAATATAGTATGAGGGAAACCAAATCTGGTGATGATGTTAGTTTTGACCAAACTAATAATTCTTTTGGATCTGATTTATTTGAGAGGAATTTTCTTATCCCATTTAGAGAAGAAGTCAGTAGCAGTAAGAATATACTTGAACTGCTTATCCATAGCTAAAGGATAAGGCCCTACTACATCCATTACTCATGTGGAAAATGGCCAAGAGTATTTAGATTTATATAAAAACTCTGGGGGTTGATGAATGAAATTGGAATTCACTTCTTAGGGATGACATTTCTTGTTGAAATCTGTGCAATCCTACATCATTGAAGGCTAGAAGTATCCAAGCCTTCAGATTTGATCATAAAGTCTATGCCTTGACAGGTGAGTACCACAAGCTCTTGAATATACTTATTTTATGACAACTGGAGTTTCTTCTCCATCAATACACCTAAATAGGATTCCATCAACTCCTCATTTTAGAGGATATTTTGGTGGTCTGGACTATCATGATGCGTAAAATTGGCCGCTCGTCATCGGATGTATTATTTTTTCAGGCCTATCTAGTGGAAGTACTATATTTTTAGGGTATTCCATGATGAGTGTTCTCCATCTCAGGGTATAAACATATGGATTAGAAATATGTCTAATTTAATTAATTTCCTCCATTCAAGTTTGAACTGAACGTGAGACCACATGACGATGGGCTATACTGATGACCGTCTCATCCCAGTTTGGATCTTCCAAGGCTGTACCAACATTATCCAGTGCATCAGCTTGGACATGTTGTGATCATGGAACATAGGAAAATTTCGGCTCTTAGGGAAATTCAACCATTAACCCTCTAACATAATCAAACAAAGGGATAAACTCTTCTTTTCTGATAGAATAATCCCCATTGATTTGTTTGATTACTAACTCTGAATCACCTTTAACTTTCAAGTGGTTCACTTGTACCTGAAGTGCCAATTCCATACCTATAATGAGAGATTAATATTCTACCTCATTATTGGTTCCTCCTTCCGAAAATAGGAAGGAATAATGCAATAATTCTTTTTCTGGTGAGATAAGTACAATTCCTAACCCAACATTTTTGAGTTTAGGTTTTTCCATTCTCTTCCCTATTGGAATTATAGAGGCACCATCAATGTACATTTCCCATGTTTGGGTACTATCTTGAATATAGAATACCTCTTCAGTAGGAAATTTATTATTCAATGATGTATCTTCTACAAATGGATGTTCAACAAGGATGTCGGCTAGAGCTTGGCCCTCTATTTCATTGTGAGGCAAAAACTGGATATCAAACTATTTCAAAATAACTTCTCACCATTCCAGACACCCTGTAAGCATAGGACAAATGAGGATAAATTTGAGAGGGTTATTACAATACACTAATTGGACCTCATGATGTTCCAAGTAGTGCATCAATTTTTGAACTACAAAGATTAATTACAGGAAACACTTTTCAATACTTGAATACTGTGTTTCTACATCAATCATAGTTCAACTAAGATAGTAAAGGTTTCTTTCATTCCCAACATCATTATTTTGGGCAAGGAAGGAACCTAGTGAACTCTCTAAAGCTGTCACATAGAGAATAAGTGGTCTTCCTCCAACAAGTGACATTAATACAAGTGAACTCAAGAGATATTTATTGAGGGTATCAAATTCCTCTTGGAATTATTCAGTCCATTGATAGGTGATTCCCTTCTTCATTAATCTGGTGAAGGGTAAACACTTGCCTACCAAATTAGTGATAAAGCACCGAATATTGGCCAAGTGTCCTTGGAGTCCTTTAATTATTTCAAAATTCAAGGAGGTGAAATTCCAAGGAATGATTTTTTTTTTCTCAGGGTAAACTTCTTTACCACGATGGCATACAATGAAGCCGGGGAACTTCCCTAATGTTACCCCAAAAGCACATTTCAAGGGGTTCATCTTTAAATTATGTTGTCGAATGTTATTGAATATGGTTTCTAGATCATCCAAGTGATTGGAACATTTTCTAGATTTAAACACCAAATCAACCGCATAACATTTGAAAAATTTCCCTAAGAAGGGTTTGAAGATATGGTGTATGACATGTTGATATGTTTCACCTGAATTCTTTAAGACAAAGGGAATCAACCGATATAAAAAAACACCTTGAGGGGATATGAAGGCTGTATATTCTTCATCCTCTAGGTCCATGCAGATTTGATTATACCCATAGTAACCATCCATAATGTAAAGATCTTCATATCCCGCTGTTGCATCAATTAAAAGCTATGAGATCAGAACTCGAAAGTCATATTTTGGAAAATGATGGTTAAGATCTCTAAGAATAATGAAAACAATAATTTGACCATTCTTATTTTTCAATAGGACAATGTTGGAAATCCATTTGGGATGTTGAACCTCCATGACAAATTTATCCTTTATAAGCTTGTCAACTTCAGCTTCAATTTTAGAGGCATGATTCAGGCGTGTTCTTCTTGCTGCATGCTTGAATCCTCGATGTTCTTCTAGAAAACCCAAATTATGAATGGATACATTAGTATTAAGACCTATAATTTCAGTATAATTCCAAGAAAATATATATCGATGTTTCTTTAGAAATGAAGTATATGTATCTTTATCTTCATAAGCCATGGACGCACTAATTAGCGTGGGTCGTGGATCTTTTTTTGTACCCATATTTATTTCTCTGAGCTCATATAAAGTGGTAGAGAAACCTTCCTCAAATGATGTAGGAGAATCCTTGAGATATTCATATTCTTCTTCATTACATGTTACATTTTTTGTTTCTACGTTCATAGTAGATGAAAAAGTAAAACTTACAGAATAAGGGTAGGAGTCAGTATTTGAACTTCATAAAGAAGAGGCCACCATTTCTGACTTTACTGATGATGAAGGGTCTTCCTAGGGCAATAAAGAGGAGATGATGGATTAGGAATCAACATCCTTGTCTTCCTATAGTATTTATACAAAATAATATAATCTAATTAATGAAGTAGAGAATTTTTGAAGTTAAGTAGAGGAAATAAAGAAATCTCCATTTAAACTTTCTTCTCTGCTTCATGAACCAACAATTTCTTCCATACTGTCAGGCTCGATTTCTGTAATTAACATTATGGAAGTTACTAGATGAGTGCTTGGATTTGTGTTTACCCTTTCTATTTGATTGATAGGTAACACATAATATGTACTCAAGTGTATGAATGGGTTTTTTGGGATATTTTCCAAGACATTAGGAGCATTGATTTTGGTTACCCCCTTCTTCATAGACCTCATTCCCTTCGTGTGATAAAATTCTACCTCAATGTATTGAGATTCACATGTTTTGAACAGATCCCTGTCACCATAAAATTTCCTGAGTTTACCATTAAATCAATACTTGAGACATTTATTGTATGATAAAGGTATGGATGCATGTTGATGTATCCAAGGCCTACCATGTATAATGTTAAAGGCTATGTCATGAAAAACGACCATGAAATCTAAATTAGACATGAGGTCTCTGAACTGAGTTTTGAGTGTAATCTCTCCTAAAGGTTATTTCTCATTCTTATCATATCCTTTAAAAATTAAAGTATAAGGATATAAGTCATATTTATTAAGGCCCAATCAATGAAGTGTACGAATAGGAATGAGGTTTCCTGTCGAGCCATTATCAATTAAGGCTCGTCAAATGACTAGGTCATTGATCCTTACAGATAGATACAAGATCATGATATGACCATGTACAACATCATTTTGATCTTTATCCATAAAAGATATAACTATATGACCTTCTGCAGGATCATTCTCTATACGGTAAACCTCAACAGCAGCAACTTCGGTTTCAAACTCTTAAGGACTTGAAAAAGCCCCAATAAGTTCTTGTAGAAGCTCTTTTGACAAATTCAAGGCATTAAAAATTGAAAAATTGGTCGGTATATGGGACAAATGTTTCAAGACATAAAACTTTTGGTCCATAGGTCTACATTTCTGAGCATGGAGATGTGGTTTTGTAGGTGCCTTGGAAGTTCGCGCTCCTGATGTAGATGTACCCTATGTCGCTGGAAATAGTCCTGGATTTGGTAGATTAGACCGACTAGTTCTATTTTATTGCCGAGAGGAAGATATTGTGACCTATAATAGGTATTCAAAAATAATCATGTCAAGACTAAACTTGTCATGCATTGAATAATATCCTTGTTCTTATTGAGCCCGCTGAAGGGATCCCCCACGAGTTTCCGCTGCATATACTGTTTGAGGAGGGGTAGATTTAAAATAATGGCTTATAGAATACCCATGTCTTCCCCTGTATCCTCAACCTTGGTCTCTTACTCTAGTTACCCAGTTAGGTATAGGGAACTTAGGCTCATTATAATCAAAATCATCATTGGCATAGGGATTTGTTAAGTGAATCACATTGATAGAACCAATGATCAGTTCTTCATCTGATAAAGATTCTGCTTGACAGGACATTTTTGGTTGTGCTGTTTGGCAGGGCGGTCCTCATGCTTTTGAAATAGATGGAATGAAATCTAATAGAGTCAAAGACAAATTTGTTCTTGACATGATCTCATATACTTCTGACTACTCTTTTCTCTTCTGATCACGTCACTTCTTTGAGGATTGACTTTTAGAGGATTGATGTTTTGATGAGTGTAGATTTGTTGTGGAAAGAGTGGTGGAAGACACAATAAGTTGATTCAACTATGTTAAAAAAATGTCATGAGTTTAGTTGATCATTTTCTTGATCACCCGATCCTTATATTTCTGAGCATTTTTTACTTTTGACTTCTTTCAATTCTCCTTCTTCCTCTGTATCAGTAGTAGTAATACATGCTACTTCTACTGAATAACTTTTCAGTTTTACTTGTCCAGATTGTACCATTTTTTATATGAGGTATTTGAAAACAAAACACTCCTAAATTGGATGCCCCAACATCCCATGAAAGAGAAAATAATTTTGTAGATCTTCATCTTCTTCTTTGCTTGGTTTCTTCAGCCTTGCCAACTGAACCAAATTATTTTTTAGATTTGAGAAGAAGTAACCGGGATCTTATTCATTCTAGAAAGAATAAACTTTTTTCTTTAACTCCTCAAATATTTTCCGCCTTTAATCTCTTTGATTATCTTGATGATGCATTCATTGCTGATAATGCTATAGAGGTGGAGCCCTTCGATATGATGATGGTTTTGAAATGAAGTAGGTACAAGTTCTTGCTTAAGTGTAACTGTAGCATCCTCAGCTTTCCCTGTTCTCATCCCTAGAGATGATGGAATTACATGAGTTTTAGATTTAATTTACATAATGGAATCTTATATCTGTTGAGTAATTTAAGAAAGGTCTCAAAACCCTCCTTTGTATTTCACAGGGATCAATGGTGTGCGTAACTCACCACACATATTTTCTACACAAATTGGTAGCAACTCTTCTTGAGGGAGTGATATATTAAAGGAATATGTTAATCCTTTCCATCGAGCAATGAAATATGAAACTCTTTCATTCTACCTTTTTTTTCAATTTTAAGATCAAATACTATTGTATTTGGTAACATTGAGTTGAATTGAAGAAGGAATTTTTGAAGGAGATCTTCCCATCCAGTAATTGATTGAGATTGAAAAATTGTATACCATATAAAAGATGGTCCTTATAATGACTGCACAAAACACCTAATCTTTACTGCTTCTTGTGGTTGAGGAGTTCCCATCGTGGGATCACAATGAGAAACAAAATGTGTTAAGTGTTGTTTTTGATCACCCGAACCATTAAATATTGGGAATGTGGTATTCACAAAATTTGGTGGGGGAGGGATCAGGTCCACCCACTCAGGGTAAGCTTTATTTTCACGCCGAACTGGCGCACACCATTATTCCATGGCTTAAAATATGTTTGTTAATGCCTCAATTGTGTTCATAATCACTTGGGGAATATTTGGATGATATGGGACCTGTATAGTTACAACAGCTGAAGCTTCAACTGGTGCAATAATAAAAAAAACCACTAGTGGTGGTGTTGATATTTGCCTTGGATAACCCCCAAGAACATGCTTATAAGGATGTGTTTGATCCTCCCCTCGCTGTTTACCTAATAGAGGGAATTCATTATCTGCATTTGTAGTTACCACAAACCCTCTTTACTGAGGAGCTCTTATAGGATGTGCATGTTGAGGATCTACCTAGGGAGTATGTCTAGAAGAAATGATGCTTCGAAGTAACTATGTATTGAGTCTTTTTAACTCTTTTATCTCATCTTATTTATATTAAAATCTCTCTTAAAGTGGAAGATATTGAACATATACAGTGGGAAAGTGAGATGCAATCTGACTATTACCTTTCCCCTTATTGGATGCATTTCAAAGGGGTGAGAGTTGGTTATTTGAAGGCATACCTTGATTCTAGATAAGCCTACGATTTCAGTTACGCACACATCCTTCATTTGATTCAATGTGTACCATGTTATGGATATGAACTTCATCTTCTGATTCCCCTGAGATGGACTCATTTTTTGGAGTATCTTCTGTACTGGTGTTAATAACATTCACTAACACATAATGAATTGATGGAATTATGTTAGTATCTTTGTAAGATCATCTCCTTCTGTATCATCCATGAGACTCTAATCTATTATATGATGGAATCTTAAGATTTGTTTAATTGATAGTAACCAGAAGGGAATCCTCAGATAGTTCCATCGGGCACTCTCTTTTTGTATTATTCCCTAATTGGGAGAAAACTGACTTCTTTTGAGGAGGGAATTTCAAATGTGAAAACCCCTAGCTCTGCAGGATGGGTTTATTCCTATTCTTCTTCTTCAAACGTTTAAACTTTGTTTAATGAATTTTAAGGTTGAATTAAATAATTCCTTAGAACTGTAAGCTGGGGTGGCTCTTGAACTTCTATGGATGAGATTTGCATAGTTTATCTACTGATTTTGTGAATTTTGGATTGAACATTAGCTGGGTGCATTATCCAACAACCACTTAAATCACCTATTTCAGAATATTGCTGTGCTATTTTAGACATTTGTCTTATCTGACTGGTGAAATACTCTAAGAGGGAGGCCTGATGAAGATTCTCAGATGCTTGATGAAAAAGTAACTCAACAACTTTTTTTCTTTGGGCCTGACTTTGATGAGAGATAATTGATGCCTTTTCTTGAGTGTACATTTAATTACATAAAAAATCTATTGATTGTAGCCAACCATGGGAAATAAAATTATATGAGACCACTTTTGGAGGGATTTTCTACTTCTAGAGTGTAGTGACATGAAATGATCCATGTTCACTCCATCCTCTTATACGAACACTAAATTGGGTGTAAAAAATTAATTGGCATAGCCTCTTTAGAGCATTGAGTCATGCACATTGAAGGGTTTATTGATGATTTTCAACCTTCAGATGTTGGGAAACTGAGAGAGATTCTAAGTCAATTTGGCATTGAAACCCTTCAATTACCTTAACATGATTTTGATATTCATAATATGGTAATACATTGGTTTTCAAATGATGAATATTCTTCTATAAGTTGAGGTGGACATCATGAATACAATCTTCTGCCATCAATTCTAGAATGTTATATTGAGAATTTTCCAAAGTCCAGAATATGCCTAGTATTTATCCTTTATACAATTGTTTTATCATGTTTATCATATCTTCATCATCCTTCACTAGAGGTTTCTCCACTTGGTCTGAACAAAGTGGTTGCTTCTTGATTGTTTTATTAAAAACAATGGAATCAGTCACCTTTTCCTTCGTTGTATTAGAAGACAAGTGACCAAAGGGAGGTTCAGAGAATGACTGTTCCCTTAAGACATCTTCTATTTGGGAAAATACTTTACTTATTAATGAAAAGGCATCAGACATGACTGGCCTTGTATTAGAAAGTCCTCTAGATAAGAGGGTTTTCTCCTTACTACATTGTCAATTATAGAATTATTTTGACAATGCGAAAAACTACTGTGGATATAACTTTCATAGAAAATACCATCATGGGGAGGAACACCATGGTGGATTACTGTAATGGATACATCCTCTTACTCCTTGGTCTTCTTTCCACACAGAAGGTTCTTGTGGCTCTGATTCAGAGATAGGCTATCTGGATTGACCAAATTTCTATGAAGAAAGCCTTATCGATGATGTATCAGATGGAGAACATCATAATTAATACTACCACTCCCATAATTTAGTAATGAGAGGGTTGGATCTTGAGCTGAAACAGATAAATGTATGAGGGATTCAAGAACTCCAGCATTAAGGGGAGTCAGATTATAGCTTCAACCTTGATTTTCTAATCGTGTTTAGCATTATTAATTTTTGGATGCTCTCTTAAACTTAGTTGGGGACACTTTATGGGAGAATTGGTTATCATGGGAAGGTGTATGTTCCTAACTTGTAGCAGTCACTAAAACATCCCGATTACCTCCAATTGGAAAGGGTGTATGTTCATGATCTGGTTATCCATATGATATCGGGGATTATTCCCCATGACCCTCCTAGACTAGAGAAAAGGTATGTATCTACTCTGAGATGGAATGTCGATGTTTCATTATAGGTGTGGGGACAGATTTATGTGTCTGTTCCCTTGGTACTGTTGAAGTAGTTGTTATAATATTCTGACATGCTTCCAGAATATGGGTAGGGATTTGTGTCTTCCCTTTCAACATTGATAATATGTGTTTGGTGACTTTAGTGGATGGAATTGGAATATAAATACATTCCATATCTAGAGTAGGTGTATGTGCCTACTACAATCCTCCTTTTCCTATCAATGGGTTTTGACAATACTTTTGTATGGGGGAAGAGAGTTGGGTTTGCCCCAGATTTGTCATCGGAGCTTTCTGAGTGACTTCTCTGGGTGCTTACAAACAAGACTGTTGGTAGTATTGATGAATGTTGGAAGGTGTATGTGCCTAATAGTTATTTTCCTTTAATAATGGTTGACAGAATTCCTTCAATACTAGAAGATGATACTGTTGAAAAAATTGGTGATTGTAAGCAGGTGTATGTTCTTGTTTACCATTTTCCAACACATTGGATTGGAGGGCTTCTTTAAATGCAGTAAGACGAGCCTGCTTACTGGATAATAATTTGTAAATAGGTGTATGTTCTTGTTCATGGTACTCCACCATATTTTTCTGGAAGGATTGGTGTGTTGCTGCTAGATGAGTCTGCTAGCCAGTGAAATTATGATGGAAAGCTGTATGTGACTGCTCGTTGTTTTCCATAAAGATAGGTTGATGGACTTATCTATAGGGGGAATAGGTAAGAACATGATCCCTATTGACCGGAAGTTGTCTTCGATAGTTCGTGTTGCATGAACAGGTCTAAGACACCTGGGCCAAATGTCCAGAGGCAACACCCCCATCATGTTGGGGGTTCATTGACAGATGATTTTTCTGGCAACGATTGTTGGTGGGAGTCCTCAAGAAGGACCCATGAAACTTTGAATTGAGGCCCTGTGTGACCTCTTGATCCACCTCCCTATAGTATAATAGGTACTGGTTGTTGTATTCTTTGGATAAAGACCCAAAATGGTTGAAGATGATGGTTGACACTATCTGCTTCTTGATCAACGGTCATTGTTGGCTAGGTGATCGAGGATTGTTATTAACATAGAGGGCCTTTCGGGAAACCTACAATGTTGGGATTGTACCGTGCCGATGGTACTCCCTTACAGAACATTAGAGACCCAACATTGAAGATGCTGGGTGGGTGATGGAATAATTCCCATGGATGAGGATCCAGCTTGACCAACCATCGAGAAGTTCATAGATGTCTTCTTGAAGAAAGCCATTTTGGACAGAAGGGAGTTCTGAGAAAAAACTTAAAAACAACAATAAAATCCATTAAATTAACATATTTTATATGGATACATTCGTTATTGATTCCTTTGTTTTGGCCTTCCTTTATCAATTGATAGTGTCTAGATAGGTGGGTAACAATATTAACTTGGTTAATAATTCACGTCGGGTTCACCATTTTTGTTTTGTAGTTCCTTGAAATGTGTGTTCTAGTTTTAAGAATAACTATTTCCAGGAGGTTTCCATTGGATTTATTCATGGAACTGGAAAAACACAATAGTTCTTTATCCAAAAGGGACCTTCTTTCCAAAGGAAAGAATTCTTTAAGTTTAAACTTTACAATACTTAGGAACATGCATTGGTCGAGAGGATGAGAGGTCTGACTCATCACACCCTTTTTAGGGAATTATTGTATACTACAGGAATATCTTTATAAATTTAAGATATTTTCATGAATCCTTATTAATTTACCAAGTATAATATATGTTTCCCTTCTAATTTTCAATCAATTATTAACATGTGAACAATTTAGAATCATTTATATATATTCTAGATTCTTCAATTATAGAGATATCTATATGTATTCAAGGTTATACATCAATAGTATCCTCACATATACTATTTATATATTCTTTTAATCATCGTTATGATGATACTAGTTTTTAAACCACTTAGTGGGGCACTCTTGAATTTATTGTCCTCCAGGGATATAGAGGATTGTTTTTATATTGAGATCATACCCATAAAATTGGATACCAATCCTTGTGAAAGGAATCAGAACCCTTGTAGTTCAGTGCTGCTTAATAGGACACATCATACATTTTAAGGTCTTGTGATAAGGACCTAACCGTATAGTTTAAATTCATGTGGTAAGGACATATAATAGAAAGGTTCTTAGTCAAAGTTTGGTGTAGGACTTATGCTGAAGCTTCCCACAAAACATGGAAATTATATGGGTTTCCAAGTAAGATTAGACCCTTTTGGTAATATGGCCCTAGGAGAACATGGATGATTTGAAGTATTGGGTTTGAAGCTCAATGAGGCTTCCTACGTATCCCATGTGGATGGGAATTGAAGTCCAAATAGTTTGATGAATCTCATAAGAGAGTGTAGTCCTTTTAGAGAAATGGATTTGGGATTACTTTTGGAAAAGGATTCCTTTCTGATTTGGGGGTTCCATTTGTGGATTATTCCTAAGAAGGATGATCTGATTAAAATAATTAATGTTGTATTTTTAAAGAGGATATCCAGTGAACTTGGGACCTAAGAAATATTCCTACGTATCCCATTTATGTTGGGAATCAAAGTTCTTGTAGTTAATTAAATTGTGAAAATGTTGGGATTATGAAAATATCTAATCCCACGTGAGTCATGCTCGGTGTGAGAAACAAGAGGAAGTCAAAGATTCAACAAAGGCACTCAAACTTTTCCTCCTCTTTTAGTGGAAGAGGTCACACCTACAATGGTGGCCGTAGAAGAGGGTGAGGTGACATAGGAAGAGGGTGAGGTGATGATCCCTCCCTATATTCTCTTTACATTGTACAAGGGTCCAATTAAAGGAAGGAGGGATGAAGTTTAGGGGCTCACACCCGGATGGATGCCCTAAAATTAATCCTTTTAGGGGTGGGAGAATTTTCCATTGCTTGAATGGAAAAGAAATAGTGAACTGTACCTTCCCTACCAGAGACATGAGGTTCCAAGTCAATGAGAATGGAGAGGTTAAGACCCAAACCCTAATCCTCCAAACCAGGAACTTTGTAACACTATTACTGGGAGAAAGGTCCATGTGAATGAGGATATACAAACCCACTGATTCTCCATGAATCCTAAACCCATTGTGAAACAAATGTGGGGAACCTATGACTGCAGATATACAAACCCAAATAGGAAATACATTGATGTGCCTTTCCCAAAGGTTTGATATGTCAAGAGGTTTTGGTGGAGGTCTCAAAAAAATCCCTTTTATATAAGGGATATAATGAAGAAGAAAAAGCCTTGACACGAATGGATTTGAGGAGGGATTGATGGCATGTAGATTGAAGAGAGTATGTGAATCAAAGAGGGGTGCCCAATTAGGTACTGACATGCAAGTATGGGTGCACAAGAAGGCTTGGGCAACCTGATCTTCACTTAGGTGATGATCAACCTGTATGTTAATACTTTGGAGAGACTTAAATCAAGCCTTCAAGAGTATTCATAGGTATTCCTAGAAGTGGGGCGCTCAAGATCCAATGAAAGGAATAGGTGGCACACAAGTGTTTCTGATTTACGGAGGTTAGGCTCTTTTATCACCCATGTGTTGTGGATTTTAAACACAAAAAGGACTTAAATACTATGATCCTCCTTAAATTTCTTCTCTTTAGGTGTTAAAGAACTACCTTGAAAGCTTCAGAAGACTTGGGCAAAGCACTTGGGAAAACAGAGCAATAATTAGGATTCAGGAAAATTCATTCGTACAAATGAAGGCCCCAAGGGTCTATTTATAAGAAAAATCAGGACCCTAGGAAAAATGAAATTGGGCGTACAATTAGGATGTGCACCGGATAGGGTTGCACAAGTTAGCTGCACGCTGACAACCCCTTGGTCTAACTAGGGAAATCCAAAGATCATGCCTTTGAAAATATTGATTTTCTTTATGCATTTTCTCTACTTTTATTTGATGAATTCCCCTTTTTCATTTTTAGACTCTATGACAGAATGGAGTGTCAATAGGGTTATGTTCCCTAATTTTTATTTTTCGTAATCTAGTTCCCATGGTGTAGACTAAAAGTCCTCTAATACTAACAGTTATGACCGTGATCCCAGTAGATCGAAACCAATGTATTATTTATTACATTGGTATATATATAATGGGTTAAATCTAAATGGATTAATTAGTTTAGTATTTTTTGGAGAACAAAATACACACATGATAACCATTTTATATAGGGATATAAAATAAAAGGCATAGAAATGGAAAATATTTGGCATACTTAAACTCATTAGAAGAATTATTCTTCATATCCATGGGAAAAGAAACAAAATAAGAGTGAGATCAAATTTTTAGTATGAGTTATGTACAATAGAAGCTATCTTGAATCAATATGGTAAGGTAAATAACCAAACAAACATGCTATTTAATTAATAAATTGAGAATGAAATATATCTCAAGATAATATCATTGTGAAAATATCATGGATAATAAAAAATAAACTCTTAAAGAAGGAAATTATTAATTATTAGATGTCATAATCTCATGCATCATGATACCTCTACTTTTAAAACCTTTCATAAGATGATTTAAAAATATTGGTAGAAACTCCTTTAATTTGACCAACTAATTTGTCTTATGAGACCCACTGATGCATTGAGGGGCTATATAATTCTAGGAACCACCCATCACTATAAGTCCAAAGAATTCCTCACATATCTAACGATAGATTTAATTCATGAATCAATATTCCTTATCATTAAATATCTTTATTGATTAAAATATACATATTTATCAATATTTCTACGGTTAATTAAATAATTTTAATAGTAAAAACCATATGTAAAAATGGTATACAGTTTAAGAAATAGTAATATACATCATAAAATAATATGGATATTTAATATAAATGTAATTTATAATGAAAAACGATCCCAATGAAGTGATTATTTCAAGATAAAGTTAACAATTACAAAAGAAAGTGAAATTTTACAACAACTTTTACCACTTGGTAATTTTCAAGTAAAATCCCATTAGATTAAATAAGTCAAATTAAAACATAAAATAACATAAATTATTAATGAATCATGATCTTACATTATTAAGGGTGAGTATATACACCATATTAAATAAACTAGGTTTATAACATTACAATATGCCCCAATGAAGGGAAATTGAGACGTAGTCCCATACCTCATGCTTCCTTTTGGATGAACATGATTTAACCTCTTATATAGTGATTTTAACCTTGTTATTAACTAATAAAAAATATTAATATTTATAATATCATATATGATCCTTTTATAACATCTTATCACCTGTTCATTAATAATCTTTCATTATTTTCATTATTTCGGTTGTTAATTGCCCTATTTTCTCATTCATGCTTTGTCATAAAAGTTCCAGTTCTTGTGAATATTATATACTTTCATTATATAAAAAATAATAATCATGAAATAATTATCATACTTATACATTAATTATAATTTTAATACTATTATTGAAATATGAATTTTAAAAATGAAGTACATTACGATCATGGAGATGGTAGGCCATAGATACACATGGGTAACGTTTTCATTTTTCAATGGTCATTATAGAAATGTGGTAAGTAAAATTTTAGCTTTAAATAATGATAATAATATCATAAATAAAATATTATTTTTTTAAATATACTTATATATATCATCCATGTGGTGTGGTGATGAAAAGAGAGTCACATCACTTCGTGAAGGCGGTAGTCCACACATACATGAATGCTTTTATCAACTTTAAGTGAGTGAAAAGGTAAGAACTAAAATGATATAATAATTTTATAAAATGTTAAATATTTAATTAGTATCATAATTATGTCATATATATCACATATATTCATTAAATGTATCCTTATTACCTTCCATGTAAATCTTTATTGAAAAACGAATCACATTGTTTCGTGAGGCGGTAGTCTGCCGTACAAATGAGAGACATTATTGTATCTGATATGAAATGGAAAGTAAAAATGTATATATAAGATTTAATGACTCTAGTTTTATAATTATTTTATAAATATCATATATATAATTTATATCCATCATCATTTCCAACCTTGAGAGGTGGTAATGAAAAAACGAATGACATTGGTTCATGAGGGGGTAGTTCGTCGTACACATGAATGATGATTTCCTAACCCATTTGATGAAAGTAAGGAAATATTTAGGTCATTAACTTAACATTATAAGATATAATTATATTTTATACACTATGGTTATTATATTGTCATAAAAGAATAAGATTTAAGGATGTGAAAGAAGAAGAAAAAATGAAAAGTTTGGAATTTTACCTCCTCTCAGACAACCTCTTTAGGATTATACCTAAAGTATTACTAGAAGGGTTTTATGAAAAAAAATTATTCTTGGATTAGGGGATGAAAATTTTTATGTGATTTTGGTATGTATTTTTTTAACCTAAAGGGTTTTAATTTGCAAAGATGATAAGATAGGTGGTGGCATTTTATAAGTGAGGTGAGTGGCACACTTGTGTTTTTTGGAAATGAAAAGGTGAACCCTCATTTTTCACATGAACAAATGGTGGAAAATAGAGAATTATAGAGGCTTATACATTTTAGGGTCTAAATGTTACAATAAAATTGATTTTAGACAAGTTTTTAGGTTATTTTAACATTTATCTTTTTTGTTTGGCCCCTGGTAAACCCATTTTTACCTTAGTCGTGGTAAATAATTTTTACTTTTTTACTATTCATTATGTACATAAATTAAGTTTACCTTATTAGATAATATAAATTATTCGGAATCTAAATATTTAATCCATTTTCCAAATCCAATTTATAGAAGTGGGAAAATTTAATTTAAAATTAATCCCACATTCACGATAAGAAAACTAATTTTCAAAGAGAAAATGTTCAAAAGTTTATAATGTTTTTAGATCAAAATTATATATAAAAATGATTCCAATAAAATAAATTATATTATAATATATATATATATATTATAGAAATTATTTTACTTTAATAACTATTTTAAATATAATTTAACTTTATAAATAATTTAAATGAAAATGTAATTTTCAAATAAAATTTAGTATATTTCACTATTCATTGAAAAATTAAATATTTCTAGAAAAATACCAAAAAATGACCCTATGATAATTTTTGATATGATTATTTTAATAATTAAGTTAATTTTATAGAAATACTTTTCTAAAAGTGGTAAAAATTAATTTTAAATTACGTTTGCAAAGCATAATGTTGGGAAAAAATCTCTCAAGGTATCATTGATGCATTTTTGAGGTGATTGTGTTTGTTGAAAAAGTGGACATCTGTATTGTGATTGTTGACAAAGCAAACCATGAAATAAAAATTTATTGACAAAGGAGATTTAATGGTGGCATTTTGAGTTCAAGGGATGTGGTTAACGATCCATGTTTGATTCAAGAACGTTGACAAAGGAATGTATGATCTGGAGGCGGTACAAAAAGAGAAGATACAAGGTGGAACCATTTTCCAGTGTTTGCCAAATTTTTGGGCCTAAAAATCGACAAATGAAGAAAACTGGTTTTTAGCAAAGGGACTTGTGTTCTGTGTACTTGAAGGAGATGAAACTTGTGCGCCTAATTTTTTTCAAGATCAGAACATCAAAATATGGAAAAGGGACAAGGGGATCCCAAGTTTTAGGGTTGGTCTCGCAAGTGACTTATGCGGTTGAGACTTGGGCGCTGAGGGGAGACTTCCGCGCCATCGCGTAGGGTGTCCAAATGCCTATAAATAGAGGTTAACCTTTCCTCATTCGATTATGAGTTAAACACTTAGAGAAAATCAGATCTCCTGTCGCGCAGGTGTGGTGGTCGCGCAAGTGGTGGTGGGTCACGCAAGTAGAAGTTGTGCTCCAGGTGATAGTTGTGTGTCTAAGGTGGTTTGGGCAAGAAAAGAAGTGAGTCGCCCAAGTTTTGAGTTTTAGAAGGAGGTGTCACGCAAGTGGTTGAGGGGGACTTGCATGCCAGATTTTGAGAAAGCACAAAAGTTGATGGTTGCCCGCCAATATTGGTTTGGGCGTAAAAGGGTGTGAGTCGCGCAAGTTTGGAGTTGCAGAAGCTTGTGTCGTGCAAGTGGTTGAGGTTGACTTGCACACCAGTTATAACTTGCGTGCCAATACTTGCGTGCCGACTTAGAGAAGGGCGCCAGGTAAGGTTGATTCACAATAGTGATTCAGGGCTGCGTGAAAGCTAGAAGATTGCCCGATACCTTCGGTTTAAAGTGAGATTCATCTAGGGTGAAAGTTGGACTTCAACAGAGCATCTACATACAATAGAGTATTTATTCATTAGTGATAATGAAGAGACCTATAGGTCTATAAACTGTGAGTTGATCCTTTCCAGAGTAGTGAGAAAAGTAAGAGGAAGAAGGTGATCCTCTCCATCGGCAGTGATCCAAAGAGAGAGAAACAGGGAGTGACCCTTGGGAAAACAGTGAGCTAACCCTAAACATTGTAAAGGCCGTGAGCCTGGGAATAAAAGTGATCTATCCCGAACCTTGTAAACAGTAGTGTGATTATAGTGAATTTTGTACATCGACACATTGCCGGTGTATTCCTCTTGGACGTAGCCCAGTGAGGGTAAACCAAGTAAAAATTTCTCTATCCTATGTATGCTTTACTTTATGTTTATATTGTGCAACGGGAAAGAGAGAGAAGTGTGTTTTTTTAACAACGAAACAAGACCAGAACGAGATTTAATTTTAAATTAGTCATACCCTAATTCACCACCCTCTCAGGGTATTCAGCCTTGTGGACCTAATAATTGGTATCAGAGAAAAAGGTTGATATTAGTTCTTCTCTCAATGGATGTCACCAATCATAAAGGGAGTACGATCTTCGATGGGAAAAATTTTTAGCTATAGAAGAATCATATGCAACAATACTTCCAATATTTGGGAATGGATGTATTCACAGCAGCAATGCATGACATAACAGCTGATATTAATAGTGTTGCATTATCAAAAGATGAGCGTAGAGAGTTGGATACTGATGCCAAAGCAATCAATGCCCTAGGGGGATCCCTATCCAAACCTATATATATACAAAGGTGATGTCTTGAAAAACGTCACATGCCATGTGGGAAAAGTTATTGATTATATATGAAGTGGATACAAAGGTTAGGGAGGCAAAGCTGCAAGTGTTGTGGAACAAGTATGAAGATCTGAGAATGAACCCGAATGAATTTGTTGATGCATTTTCGGATAGGGTAAATACTGTAGTGGATGACATGAGAGTTCATGGAGAAGTTATTGAAGATATAAAAATTATGAAGCACATCTTAGGAAAACTCCCAGCTTGGTTCAATCAGAAAGTTTATGTTTTGGAAGATAATGAACCGAAAGAGCTGACATTGGATAACCTATATAGAAACCTTATTGCATATGAAATGAGAAATGATGATAACAACACTGTGGAAAAAGGGAAATCCTCAGAGGTGGCATTTAGGGTTATAAAGAATCTCATCATTGAAGATTCTTAGGTGGATGAATAAATAGATGAGGTAATGTCATTCCTCTCCTCAAATCTTCAAATAGGAAAAGGAAAGTTCAAAGGGAAACTTCCACTTGCTTTCTTTAGATGTGGAAAAGTTGGTCATCTTGCCGCAAGGTGCCCCAAATATTTTCAAGAAGAAAATGATGAGATGAAGTTGAAATTCCCAAGAAGATATCTTCAGCCTATGTGAAAGGGAAGAATCAGTTTAATAGAAATTTCTTTAAGAAGAAGAATCTTCTTTCACAAGAAATAGATAGTTCAGATGAGTCTGAGGTTGAAGAGGTGGAGGAGATTGAAAATTGATAAGAACGTGGAGAAAATGATATGGTGGCAGTCATCGGTAGTTCTCAAGAGAAGAAAAAAATCGAAAATGATGAAGAAGAAGAAGAATTTGAAGGAAGAATAGATATGCAAGCTGAGTTAGAGGCTGCTCTTGAGGAGATAGATGTTTGGAGAGCCAAAAAAAGAAAGATAACAAAGTTGTTCGTAATGCCAAACTCTATATGCAATAGCAGGGAGAATAGAAGTTTGAGTTGATGGAAGAAATTGAGAAACTCAAGTTATCAACACCAGAGAACTCAGAATCAGTTAGTGATTATAAGCTCATGATTGAAGAACAGAAAAGAGAGATCGATGGCTTGAATAGAGAAGTGAAAGATCAAGTCAAGTGTATCAAAGATCTTGAAGAAGAAGTGGTCAGTATGTGACGAAAAATAAAGGATCAATAAAAACTCTTGACTCCCAATATGATATCAAAAAAGCAGGTCATTCAAAGGACATAAAAGATGATAGAGGAGGCTAGTAGTTCAGCAGGATAGAAGCAGAAATCGAGCTCAGATGCTAAGGATGAATTGGGGTCTGATCGAAAACAAAAAACTATGAATATTGATGTCAGACCACAAGAACCCATTCCGAGAGTGAAGGTATATTTGGGCATGAAACCAAATATTAGTAGATCACAAGGGAAAACTAGCAGTGAAAAAGTGACACACAGGAATGCTCCTTACATTAGGTGCTATTGCTGTGGAAATATGGGACAGTCACAAAATGTGTGTTCTATAGCCAAGAGATACCGAAGGGCACAAGAACAACAATGAAAGCCAAACAGAGCTCAATAATATAGAACATCCTTTTAAGGTCATTGTTTTTGGTGTGGAGGATTTGGGCACATGGCTATATATTGCACATCAATCATATAAAGGAATGTGCCAAAGCAAAACTCGAGTAGTCATCAACAGCAATTTAGGGAATCGTCAAGTGAGCAGAAAAAACAAAATCGATTTGAAAATCTATAGGATGAATATGGTCTATCACACTCTAAAGAAGATCAAGTTCTCCAAACCACACCAGGTGTGAAGTTGAAGACATTGATCAAAAAGAAAAAGGACGAGAAAGAAGTAGTTGCCAAAATTTCCCTTAAAGATTTAGATCATTCAGGAGTATGGATCCTTTACAGTGGTTGCACATCCCATATGAAAGGGAACAAGGATCTCATTACAGGCATAAAATATGACAAAGAAGGAGTTGTCAAGTTTGGGAATGACGAAGGACTGAAGATTGTTGGTTCCGGAAAGACTAAATTTTGGTGAAAAGAAATGAGACGTGCTGATGTCTTGGTAGTAGAGGGTCTTAGTCATAACTTGCTCAGTGTCAGTAAATTATGTGACTCTAGGTATTATATCTGATTTACCAAGAAGATGTGTGTTTTGAAAGGAAAATATGGAGCAGTTGTTCTACATGGAAAAAGGACAAAGGGAAATCTTTACCTTGTAAGTGGGGAAGAAGATACATGCCTTTTATCCAGAGAGGAAGAAAACCAGCTATGGCATAAGAGACTTGGTCATCTATGACAACCATCCATGGAAGAACTTGTAATGTGTGATTCATCTAGATACCTTCCCAAACTATCACGTGATCGTACACATACATGCGATGCTTTCAAAAAAGGGAAGATCGTCAGAAAGACATACAGTCCAAAGGAACAGAAATCAACCAGAGTGCTCGAATTAGTGCATGCTAATGTATTTGGACATATCTTACCACGTGCTATAAATGGGCAAAGGTAATATGTCCTCTTCATTGATGATTATAGAAGAATGGCCTGGGTATTTTTCATTACCCAGAATTCAGAGGTGTTCAGCTGCATAAAGCAGTATAGGAGGGAATCAGAAAGGATGCTTGGGCAGAAAATTCTAATGTTTCGTACTGATAACGGTACCGAATTCACAAAAAGTCAAGTTGAAGACTATCTCAAGAAACATGGGATAAGGCATCAAGTTTCATCAGTGAGAACTTCCCAATATAATGGAGTGGTTGAAAGGAGAAATAAGATCGTCAACAACATGTACAGAATGATGCTTATCGAAAAGAACATACCAGAGAAATTTTGGAAGGGAGCAGTTTTGACATCAGTCTATATTTCGAACATGTCTCTATTGTGTCTGAAGGAAGGGAAGACTCCATATGAAATGTAGTACGGAAAGAAGCCAACATTGAAATACTTTCGAATCTTTGGAAGTAATTGCTTCATTCTCAACAAATAAAATCACAGGAAGTTTGATTCATGAGGAGATGAGAGGATATTCCTTGGCTACTCTAGGAAAAGCAAAGCATATAAATGCTTCAACAAAAGGCTGTGAAATTTTTTGAGAGCAATGATGTCACTATAGTTGAAAATGAATAGAATACTCGACCACCCATAGAACAGTTTTTGGATGAAAGTGATGAGTAGGTAAGCAACACAGGGGGAGTAGAAGTGGTAGAGGCTGACTCAGAAGAAGATACTGATGATGAGCAAGAGGAAACAAAATCTGAATCTGCTAAGAAGCCAAAGAGTCGAGCTGAAATTGATAGGAAAAATATCATTGGTGATCAGACAAATCCTATTCAGACTCGAGGAATGAAATCATCACAGAAAACATCGTTTTTTATCTTAGGTGGAGCCAAAATGTTTTTCTGATGAAACTAAAGATTAGTATTAGGATCAAGATATGAATGAAGAATTAGAATAGATTCAGAAGAATCATACGTGGGAGATTGTTTCGAGGCAAGAAGATTATAACTTCATCAGGACTAAATGGTTCTGTTGTAACAAGATGAATGATGATGGAATAGTGGTTCAAAACAAAGCAGAACTAGTGTGAAAAGGATACTCCCAGATAGAGGGAATTGATGTTGATGAGACATTTTCACCGGTTGCAAGGCTGGAGACAATCAGATTATTCCTAGCCATTGTAGTGCAACGAAAGTTCAAAGTGTTCCAGATGGATGTCAAATATACATTCTTGAATGAGGTTCTAAAGGAGGAAGTATTTATTGAGAAACCATATGGTTTTCTTATTCATGAGGATGAGAACAAAGTTTGCAGACTGAAGAAGGCGTTCTATGAACTGAAACAAGCACCAAGAGCATGGTACTCAAGGCTTGATCAGTACTTGAAGAAGTTTGGTTTCTAGTGTGGGGGAGTTGATCACAATCTCTATTTCAGCAACGATAGTAATCAAAGGATTATGATGTTGGTTTATGTTGATGAAATAATATTTGGTGGATCAGATGAAGCTCAGAACAGACAGTTTTCCAAATTCATGAAAAATGAGTTTGAAATGTCAATGATTGGAGAGCTAACATTTTTCCTTGGTCTACAGGTGACACAAGGAATAAATGGAACATTCATTTCTCAATAAAAATATCCCAAGTAGGTTTTAAGAGGGTTTGGAATAGAGAATTCCTAGGAGATAAAGACTCTGTTTTCTACCCAGATGAAATTATCAAAAGATGGGGATGACAAGACAGATAATATCACAGAATATAGGAAAATTATTAGAAGTTTGCTGGACATGACCACAACAAGGCCTGAAATTGTTTTTGCCACAAGAAAAGTAGAGAGATATTAGATCAATCCCAAGGAAAGCCACATGATTTCAATGAAAATAATACTTCGGTATATCAATGGCACGGTGGAATTTGGCTTGAAATATAATGAAAAATCTCAGACAGAGTTATTGGGATATACTGATGCAGAATGGGATGGTTCAGTAGATGATAGAAAATCAACATCAGGTGGTGCATTCTATCTTAGTGGACTATGTATTTCTTGGTTAAGAAAGACGCATGATTTCATTTCATTAAGCACCGCATAATCTGAGTATATTGTGCCCACTCAAGCTTGCACACAGATTGAAGATATGGGAGTTAAAGTGAAGTCTCTGATCAGAATCCAGTACGATAACTTAAGTGATATCAATATTAGAAAAAATCTCATCCATAATTCAAGGACAAAACACATTGAGATAAAGTATCATTTTATCAAGGAGAATGTTGAGCAGGGAATCGTGAAGTTGGAGTATGTGTTCACAGAGCTATAGGTTGTAGACATTCTGACAATGACCTTACCCAAGGAAGCTTTTGAGAGACATAGACTTTCTCTAGGAGTTCAGTAGACTCCCAATACTTGAAAGAGTGTGGATGTGGAACACTCCCCCTCTCCCCGAGGTATGATGTGTTTTTTCCTAATGTGCTGATATGTGTTCTCTACTATGTTACAGACTTCAAAGGAGTGACCTTTGGGTTCGTTGACAAAGAGGAAGAAAATAGTGATTGTTCAAGGGGGAGAAAATGTGGCAATTTGATAAATCATGATTTATATGGGGAGAATATGACAAGTGGAGCAGCGAAATAGGGGGAGAAATGAGAAAGGGGGAGCTTATTAAATCAAATGATGCTAGAAGTGATCAATCAAAGAATAGATATCACGACATCTGAGGATCGTGATAAAAGCAAAAGAGTGGTTTGGGAATGCGGTAAGAATATGTCCAAAAATTGGTATCAGTTTGGTGTCAACAGTGGATTTCAGAGTTGAATTGATTCATTGATGAACTTTTCATTTACTCTTGTTTCTCACGCCGAGCATTGCTCATGTGGGCTTAGAGTTTGTTGTGAGTAAATCCTTGATCGCTATCTGAATAACAATAGGAGAATAGTGGATGAAGAATTAATGACGTATCTTTTTATGGAAGAGTTGTCAACAAACCCAAAGGGACATATTGTTGGGAAAAAATCTCTCAAGGTATCATTGAAGCATTTTTGAGGTGATTGTGTTTGTTGAAAAAGTGGAAATTTGTGTTGTTACTGTTGACAAAGAAAACCATGACATGCAAATTTGTTGAAAAAGGGGATTTCATGGTGGAATTTCAAGTTCAAAGGCTCTAGTTAATGATCCATGTTTGATTCAAGAACATCGACGAAGGAATGGATGATCTGGAGGCGGTACAAAAAGAGCAGATACAAGGTGGCGCCCTTTTCCAGTGTTTGCCAAATTTTTGGGCCTGAAAATCGACAATTGAAGAAAAGTGGTTTTTGGAAAAGGGACTTATGCGCTGTGTACTTCAAGGAGAGTAAAATTTACTACCTAATGTTTTTCAAATTAGAACATCAAAATATGGCAAGGGGATAAGGGGCGGCCAAGTTTTAGAGTTGGTCTCGAAAGTGACTTGCGTGGTTGAGACTTGCATGCCAAGACTTGAATGCCGAGGGGAGACTTGTGCTCCATCGCACAGGGTGTCCAAATTCCAATAAATAGAGGTCAACCCTTCCTCATTCGGTGATGAGTTGAACACTTAGAGAAAATCAGAGCTCCCGTTGCACAGGTGTGGTGGTCGCACAAGTGGTGGTGGGTCGTGCAAGTAGAAGTTGCATGCCAGGTGATAGTTGCACATACAAGGTGGTTTGGGAGAGAAAGTAAGTGATTCTCCCAAGTTTTGAGTTGAAGAAGGAAGTGTCATGCAAGTGGTTGAGGTGGAATTGTGTGCCAGATTCTGAAGAAGCGCAATAGTTGATGGTTGCGCGCCAATATTGGTTTGGACGTAAAAGGGTGTGAGGCGCGCAAGTTTGGAGTTGCAGAAGCTTGTGTCGTGCAAGTGGTTGAGGTGGACTTGCACACCAGTTATAACTTGCGTGCCGATACTTGCGTACCATCTTACAGAAAATTTCCAGGTAATGTTGATTCATAGTAGTGATTCAGGGCTGCATGAAAGCTAGAATATTGCATGATACCTTCGGTGCAAAGTGAGATTCATCTACGAGTGAAAGTTGGACTTCAACAGAGCATATACATACAACAGGGGATATATTCATTAGTGATAATTAAGATACCTATAGGTCTATAAACCATGAGTGGATCGTTTCCAGAGCAGTGACCAAGGGAAGAGGAATAAGGTGATCCTCTCCCCCGGTAGTGAGACAGAGAGAGAGAAATAAGGATTGACCCTTAAGAAAGTAGTGAGCAAACCCTATACATTGTAAAGGTAGTGAGACTGGGAATAGAAGTGATCTTTTCCGAACCTTGTAAACAATAATATGCTTATGTGAATTTGGTATATCGACACATTGCCGGTGTATGCTCCTTGGACGTAGCCTAGTGAGGGTGAACCAAGTAAAAATTGGTGTTTCCTGTGCGTGCTTTACTTTCTATTTATATAGTGCAACTGGAAAGAGAGAGAAGAGTTTTTTTTATTAACAACGAAACAAGATCAGAATGTGATTTAATTTTAAATTAGTCATACCCTAATTCACCCCCCCTCTCTGGGTATTCAGCCTTGTGGTCTTAACAATTGGTATCAGAGGAAAAGGTTGATATTAGTTCTTCTCTCAATGGAGGTCACCAATCGTAAAGGGATTCCGATCTTCGAAGGGAATAATTTTCATCTATGGAAGAATCAGATGAAACAGTACTTCTGATCTTTGGGAATGGATGTATTCATAGCAGCAATGCATGGCATAACAATTGATATTAATAGTGGTGAATTATCATAAGTTGAGCGTAGAGAGTTGGATGCTGATTCCAAAGAAATCAATGCCTTAGGGGGAGCCCTATTCAATCCTCTATATACAAATGTGATGTCTTGAAAAACGTCACATGCCATGTGGGAAAAGTTATTGAATATATATGAAGGGGATACAAAGGTCAGCGAGGCAAAGCTGAAAGTGTTGTGGAACAAGTATGAAGATCTGAGAATGAACACGAATGAATCTGTTGATGCATTATTTGATAGGGTAAATATTTTAGTGGATGACATGAGAGGTCTTTGAGAAGTTATTGAAGATATAAAAATTGTGAAGTACATCCTGATAAAACTTCCACCTTGGTTCAATTCGAAAGTTTCTATTTGGGAAGATAAAGACCAAAAAGAGCTAAAATTGGATAACCTGTATAGCACCCATGTTTCATATGAAATGAGAAATGATGATAACGATGTTGTGGAAAAGGGGAAATCCAAATAGGTGGAATTTAAGGCCATGAAAAAGCTCACCATTGAATATTCTCAGGAGGATGAAGAAACAGATGAGGTAATGTCATTCCTCTCCTCAAATCTTCAAAGAAAAAAAGGAAATTTCAAAGGGAAACTTCCACTTCCTTGCTCTAGATGTGGAAAAGTTGGTCATCTTACTGCAATGTGACCCAAAAAGTTTCAAGAAGAAAATGAAGAAGATGAAGTTGAAATTCCCAATAAGAGATCTTCAGCCTATGTGAAAGGGAAGAAGCAGTTCAATAGAAATTTCTTCAAGAAGAAGAATCTTCTTTCACAAGAAATAGACAGTTTAGATGAGTCCGAGGTTGAAGAGGTGGAGGAGATTGAAAATTGCAAAGATCATGGAGAAAATTCTATGGTGGAAGTCGTCGGTAGTTCTAAAGAGAATAATGAAATCAAAGATGATGATTAAGAAGAAGAAGTTGAAGGAAGAATAGATATGCAAGCTGAGTTAGAGGCTGATATTGAGGAGCTAGATGTTTGTAGAGCCAAAACAAAGAAAGATAACAAAGTTGTTCATGATGAAAAACTCTATATGCAGCAGCAGGAAGAAGACAAGTCTGAGTTAATGAAAGAAATTGAGAAACTCAAGTTATCAACACCAGAGAACTAAGAATTAGTTAGTGAGTATAAGATGATGATTGAAGAACAGAAAAGAGAGTTCGATGGCTTGAATAGAAAAGTGAAAGATCAAGTCAAGTGTATTGAAGAGCTTGAAGAAGAAGTGGTCATTTTGTGATGAAAGATGAAAGATCAAGAAAAACTCTTGACACCCAATATGATATTAGTAAAGTAGGTCATTCATAGGACATAAAAGATGATAGAGTAGGATAGTAGTTAAGTAGGAAAGAATCAGCAATCAAGCTCAGATGCTAAGGAAAGATCAAAGGGAAACTTCCACTTGCTTGCTTTATATTTGGAAAAGTTGGTCATCCCGCCGCAAGGTGCCCCAAAAATTTTCAAGAAGGAAATGATGAAGATGAAGTTGAAATTCCCAAGAAGATATCTTCAGCCTATGTGAAAGGGAAGAATCAGTTCAATAGAAAATTCTTTAAGAAGAAGAATCTTCTTTCACAAGAAATAGATAGTTCAGATGAGTCTGAGGTTGAAGAGGTGGAGGAGATTGAAAATTGATAAGAACGTGGAGAAAATGATATGGTGGTAGTCATCGGTAGTTCTCAAGAGAAGAAAAAAATAGAAAATGAAGAAGAAGAAGAAGAAGATGATGAAGGAAGAATAGATATGCAAGCTGAGTTAGAGGCTGCTCTTGAGGAGATAGATGTTTGGAGAGCCAAAACAAATAAAGATAACAAAGTTGTTCGTGATGCCAAACTCTATATGCAACAGCAGGGAGAATAGAAGTTTGAGTTGATGGAAGAAATTGAGAAACTCAAGTTATCAACACCAGAGAACTTAGAATCAGTTAGTGATTATAAGCTCATGATTGAAGAACAGAAAAGAGAGATCGATGGCTTGAATAGAGAAGTGAAAGATCTATTCAAGTGTATCGAAGATCTTGAAGAAGAAGTGGTCAGTATGTGAAGAAAAATGAAGGATCAGTAAAAACTCTTGACTCCCAATATGATATCAGGAAAGTAGGTCATTCAAAGGACATAAAAGATGATAGAGGAGGCTAGTAGTTCAGCAGGATAGAAGTAGAAATCGAGCTCAGATGCTAAGGATGAATTGGGGTCTGATAGAAAACAAAAAACTGTGAATATTGATGTTAGACCACAAGCACCCATTCCAAGAGTGAAGGTATATTTGGGTACGAAACAGAATATTAGAAAATCCAAATGGAAAACTAGCAGTGTAGAAGTGACACACATGAATTATCCTTACATTAGGTGTTATTGCTGTGGAAATATGGGACACTCACAAAATGTGTGTTCTATTTCCAAGAGATACCGAAGGGCACAAGAAAAATAGTGGAAGCCAAAAAAAGCTCAATATTATAGAACATCCTTTGATGGTCATTGTTTTTGGTGTGGAGGATTTGGGCGCATGGCTAGATATTGCACATCAATCATACAAAAAAATGTTCCAAAGAAAAACTCGAGCAGTCATCAGTAGCAAGTTAGAGAATCGTCAAGTGAGCTGAAAACGCAATATCGATTTTCAGTTCTATAGGATGAAGCCGGTCCATCACACTCTAAGGAATATCAAGTTCTCTAAACCACACCAGGTGTGAAGTCGAAGACATGGATCGAAAAGAAAAAGGACGAGAAGGCATTAGTTTCGGAAATTTCCCTTAAAGTTTCAGATCGTTCCGGAGTATGGATCCTTGACAGTGGTTGTACATCCCATATGAAAGGGAACAAGGATCTCATTACAGGCATAAAATACGACAAAGAAGGAGTTTTCAAGTTTGGAAATGTTGAAGGGATGAAGATTGTTGGTTCTGAAAAGGCTAAATTTGGGATAAAATAAATGAGATGTGCTGATGTCTTGGTAGTAGAGGGTCTTAGTAACAACTTACTCAGTGTCAGTCAACTATGTGACTCTAGACACTCTATCTGATTTTCCCGGAATATGTGTGTTGTGAATGGAAAATATAGAGCGGTTTTTCTATAGGGAAAAAGGACAAAGTGAAATCTTTACCTTGTATATGGGGAAAAAGATACATGCCTTTTATCCAGAGAGAAAGTGAACCAGCTGTGGTATAAGCGACCTGGTCATCTATGCCAACCATCCATGGAAGAACTGGTAAAGTGTGATTCTATTAGAGACCTTCCCAAACTATCACGTGATCATACTCATACATGCGATGCTTTCCAAAAAGGAAAGATCATCAGAAAGACATACAGGCCAAAGGAACAGAAATCAATCAGAGTTCTCGAATTGGTGCATGATGATGTATGTGGACCTATCTCACCACGAGCTATAAATGGGCAAAAGTACTTTGTCCTCTTCATTGATGATTATATCAGAATGGCCTGGGTATTTGTCATTACCCATAATTCAGAGGTGTTTAGCTGCATAAATCAGTATAGGAGGGAATCAGAAAGGATGCTTTGGAAGAAAATTCTGAAGTTTCCTACTGATAATGGTACAGAATTCACAAACAATAAAGTTGAAGACTATCTCAAGAAACAAAGGATAATGCATCAAGTTTCATCAGTGAGAACTCCCCAACATAATGGAGTGATTTAAAAGAGAAATCGGATCATCAATAACATGTCCAAAACGATGCTTATTGAAAAGAAAATACCAGAGAAATTTTGGAAGGAAGCAGTTTTGACATTGATCTATATTTTGAACTGGTCTCTATTGTGTCTAAAGGAAGGGAAGACTCCATATTAAATGTGGCAAGGAAATAAGCCAATGTTGAAATACTTTTGAATATTTGGAAGTAAGTTCTTCATTCTCAACAAAGAAAATCATAGGAAGTTTAAGTCATGAGAAGATGAGGGGATATTCCTTGGCTACTCAGGGAAAAGAAAAGAATATAAATGCTTAAAAAAATTCTAGGAAAAATTATTGAGAGAAATGATGTCACTGTAGTTGAAAATGAACAAAATACTCAACGACCTAGTGAACAGTTTCTGGATGAAAGGGATGAGGAGGTAAGAAACATAGGGGGAGTAGAAGTGGTAGAGGCTGACTCAGAAGAAGATACTGATGATGAGCAAGAGGTAACAAAATCTGAATCTGCTAAGAAGAAAAAGAGTCGAGTTGAAATTGATATGAAAAATATCATTGGTGATTAGATAGCTCCAGTTTAGATTCGAAGAATGAAATCATCACAGCAAACATCATTTTTGTCTCAGGTGGAGCTGAAATGTTTTTCCGATGCAACTGAAGATGAGTACTGGGTTCAGGAAATGAATGAAGAATCAGACCAGATTGAGAAGAATCATATATGGGATATTTTTTCGATTCCAAGAGATAAGAACATCATCGGGACTAAATGGGTCTATCGCAACAAGATGAATGTAGATGGCACAGTGGTTTGAAACAAAGAATGACTAATGTGCAAAGGATACTCCCAGATAGAGGGAATTGATGTTGATGAGACATTTGCACCGATTGCAAGGCTGGAGAAAATAAGATTATTCCTAGCCATTGTAGTGCAAAAAAAGTTTAAAGTGTTCCAGATGGATGTCAAATCTACATTCTTGAATGGAGTTCTGGAGGAGGAAGTATATATTGAGCAGACAGATGGTTTTCTCATTCATGAGGATGAGAACAATGTTTTCATACTGAAGAAGGCGTTGTACGGGCTGAAACAAGCACCAAGAGCATGGTACTCAAGGCTTGATCAGTAGTTGAAGAAGCTTTGTTTCTAGCATGGGGGAGTTGATTACAATCTATATTTCAGCAATGATAGTAATCAAAGGATGATGGTGTTGGATCAGATGAAGTTCAACGTAGACAGTTTTCCAAATTCATGAAAAATGAGTTTGAAATGTCAATGATTGGAGAGATAATGTTTTTCCTTGGTCTAAAGGTGACACAAGGAAGGAGTGGGACATTCATTTCTCAATCCAAATTTTCCAAGGAGGTTTTAAGAAGGTTTGTAATAGAGAATTACAAGAAGATGAAGACTCCGGTTTCTACTCGGATGAAATTATCAAAATATGAGGATGACAAGGCATTTAATATCACAGAATAGAGGCAAATTATTGGAAATTTGTTGTAAATGACTGCAACAAGGCCTGACATTGTTTGAGCCACATGCCAAGAAGTGAGATATCATAGTAATCCCAAAGAAAGCCACATGATTTTAGTGAAAAGAACACTTCGGTATATCAAGGGCACTATGGACTTCAGATTGAAATATAATGACAAATTTCAGATAGAGTTATTGGGATATAATGATGTAGACTGGGCCGGTTCATTAGATGATACAAAATCAATGTCAGGTGGTGAATTCTATCTTGGTGTACTGTGTATTGCATGGTTAATCAAGAATCAGGATTGCATTTCATTAAGCACCACAAAAGATGAGTATATTGTAGCCACTCAAGCTTGCACACAACTTGATGATATGGGAGTTGAAGTGAAGTCTTCAATCGAAATCCAGTGAGATTACTCAAGTGCTATCAATCTTAGAAAAAATATCATCCATCATTAAAGGACAAATCACATTTAGATAAAGTATCATTTTATTAAGGGGAAGCTTGATTAGGGAATTGTGAAGTTAGAGTATGTGCCCACAGAGCTACAGGTTGTAGACATTTTGACAAAGGCCTAACCCAAGGAAGCTTTCGAGAGACATAGACTGGCTATGGGAGTTCAGTCGACTCCCTACACTTGAAAGTGTATGGATGTGGAACACCCCCCTCTCTCCGAGGTATGATGTGTTTTTCCCTAATGTGCTGATATGTGTTCTCTACTCTATTACATACCGCAAAGGAGTGACCTTTGGGTTCATTGACAAAGGGGAAGAAAATAGTGATTGTTTAAGGGGAGACAATATGAAAATTCTATAAATAGTGATTTATATGGGGAGAAGCTGACAAGTAGAGCAGCGAGATAGGGGGAGCAATGAGAAAGGAGGAGTGTATTAAATATGAAGATGCTAGAAGTGATTGATCAAAAAATAGATATCACGATAGTTGGGGATTGTGATAAAAGTAGAAGAGTGGTTTGGGAATGCAGTAATAATATTTCCAAAAATTGGTATCAGTTTGGATTCAACAGTGGATGTCATAGTTGAAGTGATTCATTGATGAACTTTTCAATTACTCTTGTTTCTCACGCCGATCATTGCTCATGTGGGCTTAGAGTATGTGTTGAGTAAATACTTGATCGCTATGAGAATCGCAATAGGATAATGGTGGATGAAGAATTAATGATGTATCTTTTTATGGAAGAGTTTTCAACAAACCCAAAGGGGGATATTGTTGGGAAAAAATCCTTCTAGGTATCATCGAAGCATTTTTGAGGTGATTGTGTTTTTTGAAAAAGTGGACATTTGTGTTGTGGTTATTGACAAAGCAAACCATGATATATAAATTTGTTGACAAAGGGGATTTCATTGTGGCATGTCAAGTTCAAGGGTTGTGGTTAACAATCCATGTTTTATTCAAGAACGTTAACAAAGGAATGGATGATCTGGAGGGGGTACAAAAAGATCAAATACAAGGTGGCACCGTTTTCTTGTGTTTTCCAAATTTTTGGGCCTGAAAATAGAAAAATGAAGAAAAGTGGTTTTTGGAAAAGGGACTTTCACGCCGTGTACTTGAAGGAGAGGAAACTTGAATGCCTAATGTTTTTCAATATCATAACATCAAAATATGGAAAAAGGATAAGGGGTGCCCAAGTTTTAGAGTTGGTCTCGCAAGTGACTTGCGCGGTTGAGACTTGTGTGCTGAGGGGAGACTTGCGCACCGTCGCCCAGGGTGTCCAAATGCCTATAAATAGAGGTCGACCCTTCCTCATTAAATGATGAGTTCAACACTTAGGGAAAATCAGAGCTCCCACCGCATAGGTGTGGTGGTCGCGCACGTGGTGGTGGGTCGCGCAAGTAGAAGTTGTGCACCAGGTGATAGTTGTGCGCCCAAGGTGGTTTGGGTGAGAAAGGAAGTGAGTCAGCCAAGTTTCAAGTTGAAGAAGGAGGCATCGCGCAAATGGTTGAGGTGGAATTGGATGCCAGATTTTGAAGAAGCGCAATAGTTGATGGTTGCATGCCAATATTGGTTTGGGCGTAAAAGGGAGTGAGTCGTGCAGGTTTGGAGTTGCAGAAGCTTGTGTCGCGCAAGTGGTTGAGGTGGACTTGCACGCCAGTTATAACATGCACGCCGATACTTGCGCGTTGTCTTAGAGAATGGTGCTAGGTAAGGTTGATTCACAACAGTGATTCAGGGCTGCATGAAAGCTGGAAGATTACTCGATACCTTTGGTGCAAAGTGAGATTCATCTATGGGTGAAAGTTGGACTTCAACAGAGTATCTACATACAACATAGGATGTATTCATTTGTGATAATGAAGAGACCTATAGGTCTATAAACTATGAGCGGATCCTTTCCAGAGCAGTGAGCAAAGGAAGAGGAAGAAGGTGATCCTATCCACCGGCAGTGATCCAAAGAGAGAGAAATAAGGAGTGACCCTTGGGAAAGCAATGAGATAACCCTATACATTGTAAATGTAGTGAGCTTGGGAATAAAAGTGATCTATCCTGAACCTTGTAAACATTAGTGTGCTTATAGTGAATTTGGTACATCAGCACATTGCCAGTGTAAGCTCCTTGGACGTAGCCCTGTGAGGGTGAACCAAGTAAAACTTTTTGTGTCATGTTCTTACTTTACTTACTGTTTATATTGTGCAATGATAAAGAGAGAGAAGAGTGTTTTTCTCAACAAAGAAACAATATCAGAACGAGATTTAATTTTAAATGAGTCGTAACCTGATTCACCCCCCCTCTCTGGGCATTTAGCCTCGTGAACCTAACACATAACTAAACCGTCTTTTAGAAAAAAATACAATTTTTTAGGAAACATTTATTTTTTAAATGATTTTTATTTTTATTTCTAATAAATGGATAAAAAATTAATGTGTTTAAAATATATATTTTTTATAATTTATATATTCCTACTTATATCCGCTAATTTAACAATGAGTTAATAATGACCATGTTTAAATAATATTTTAATATATTTTGATGTTTTTTCTAAACCCGATGTTGCGTGCATCACAAGATATAGATGAAATTAAATTTATTATAAAGGAAATATATTGATAATTATTAGGGTGTTACAATCCCTATAATATAAAACTTTTAAAATGAAACATGTTTTCCTTCCATGATAAATCTTCATGACTTTTAACTTGTCTTCTTCTTTGTTATTATTAATCCTTATACCATGTGATTTTTTTTTGAAAACATGGGATAATAAAAAAATATCATTAAGGTATATAAAAATAATAAAGAAACCTATTAGTCCATTTTTAAACCATGAGATCATTAAATATATTTTTCCTTTAACATAATATACTTTGATCTCAAATAATCATCGTACTTACACTGGAAAATAACCCCACTCACCAAATATCTTAATGAAACTCTTTATAATGAAACATAAAGTAAAAATCATAATTTTGATGGTTTCTTATAAAACATGAGAAACTCTATTTTTTTCTTAAAAACATGCCTTTTTCCCTAAAAGGGAATAATAACTCCTTTAAAATATAATATCATTATATTACACTATAAAATCAAATATTTCCATAAAACCGTTAATAAGAATAGATAAATCATACAGGTAACTTGGTATACTATCTCCATATCACTCTTACAATCACTCCTAAAAATGGAATGACCTACATGGTAAATTCTAATAATCACTTAGGAGAAACCTAATATGTTAACTCCATCAGTTTACACAATTCGTTAGAGAGATATATCAGGATATCATATTATCATAAACAATTCCAAAGAACCATAAAATAATCATAATACATGAAATGTTTCATTTCCATCATCATACTCTTAAAAATATTCTTTGCACCCATAAGTAAGAAATTTATAGATATTGAAATATCCATTCTATTTAAGACCTTATTTAATGATACCCAGAAAAAATGGAATGATGGATTTTATTTGAAAAAAATCATGGAATCTTATAAATGAATCAAAACATAAAATATTATTTACAGTGGTGGGAAAATCTATTGATGTCATATACATAAAAATAAAACATTATTTTTTTTAAATGAATGTCAATACATTTCGAAAAAAAATTCCTTTTAAAAAACTTTGAAATAAATGAAAATTTGAAAAAAAATTTCCTTTATAATTAAATTATGTCTATAAAAATACATCTATAAAATAAATTTAATAATATGGATATAGAAGAAAAATATTCAGAAAATAAACCTTTAAAACATTTAAAACGACGTTTAAAGTAACGTGTTTATTACCTTGAGTTTGAATAATCACTTAAGTTATTTATATTCATAAATAATAAACTTAGATTAATTATTTAATTTCTCAATAACCATTTTCAAATTTATTATTCATTTTATTTTATTTAACATCACTTTATATTCAATTACTTAACCAATAAAGTTTATATCATATGTTTTGATGATTTTCAAATCATATGTCCAAATTGAATTTGGTAGGTTGAATATGGTAAAATAGTTCATTATTAAATCATTTATATAATAATAATCATGTAATAATTATCATTTTTTACATCAATTATACTTTTAAAACCAACCATGAAATATTTTTATGAAAAATTAATCATGTTACAAACATGAAGACGGTAGATCATACATATTCATGAGTAACGTTTCCATTTTTTAATGAACTTGAGTGAAAGAAGGTGATGAAAAATTATTTTATAATAAATTATTTTATAATAAATATCATATTATATTTTTAAATACACTTATATATACCATCCATGTGACATGGTGATGAAAAATGAATCACATCGCTTCGTGGAAGTGGTAATCCACACATACACATAAACGATGTTATAATTTATTAATAGATGGAAATGTATGAAGATAGATGATATAATATTATTAAATAATACTAATTATATCATTAAAATAATATAAATACTTTGAAACCCTCATTATAACCAACCATGAGAGGCGGTGATGTAAAATGAATTACATCAATTTGCAAGGTGGTATTCCGCTGTGCACATAGATATTGGTTTCATTTCCCATTTGATATAAGAGTAGAAATATATAGATTAAGTCATTAAAATAATAACATATCATTATATGGGATATAATTGTGTTATTATATTACTATAGTTATAATATCTTTTAGGGAGGAATATGAATAAATAAAACTAATACCTTTGGTTAAAAGCTATACCTATTCTTTAGACAACCTCCTTTGCTTTATAACATAATCCCACTAAGGAAAGTGTTATTCTCAAACAAATACCTCTAGAATATAGGGATGGATTTTACTAAAGGGATTTTAAATTTATTGGATGAAATATAATTCTAAAAATTTGTGAGTAAGAGAGGATAGATGGTTCCATTTTATAAGCGAGGGGAGAGAGATGCTTGGAATTACATAAAGTATTAAATTAATATAAATTAATTTTCATAAAAAAATGAGAAAAATTATATTTAAAATATATGATGATGATTATTTTAATAATATCATACAATAAAATTTGGATCATTTTAGGTGATGTTTTCTCCCTTATCAATTTGTTTTAATCCCCCATTAACTCTTTTGGTGAATACTGTGATATCAAAGTGTTTTACTATTTAGAGGTAATGAAAGTTACTGTAAAATATAAGTTGAACCATAAGTAGATGATGGTTGATTTTTTAAATTATATCTAATTAAATTTTCCAAATATAACATTTTTATAAATTTTAAACCGTTTAATAAAATATTATTTATTATTAAGTATCATTAATGTCATTTTTGAAACTATTCATTTACTTTGACTTTAAATTCATCAAGATAACAATGAAATTATAATATATAATTTTAAATCATTCCTAATATTCTATATATATATATCTATAAAATTAAGGTAACACTATAAATCACCCAAAAAATTAGTTTTCTATTTTTTAAATTATTTAATTTATTTTTCTACTGCTTTTACAAGCACTGCGTTTCCATTGCATAAATATTTAAGGGAATTATTTCTCTACTAAAAATTAAAAATAAAATAAAATAGAATAATTAAATTAATTAAGTTTAATTTAAAATTTTATATTCATTAAATATGTATATTTACCCACATATATGTCATGAAAACTTTTTAATATGTCATTTTATAGTTTTTAGCCATGCACAAGAATTACACATTAATTAGTATAAATAACTTATTATATAACCCAATCATTCACATATATCCATAAAAATAACAAATAATACTTCATATTCCTTAAAAAATTATATAAAATACTTGTTACTTCTAAAATATCATTTTTAAGACAACAAATTTAGCTTTTCTAGCGCCACACAAGCATTACATCGACACTGAAAATGATTTTCATATTTGTCATGAAATAAATTATATTTTATATGTTTTGAATTATTTATTAATATATCTATACTATATTATCATTAATTATTTTTTTTCAATTTTTTTTAGAAAATTTATACCATATTTATGTATTGACGATATCATAAAGATACCGTATTTCATAAAAACTGTATTTTTTTTAATATTCACTGAAAAATCAACATTTTAATAAAAAAACCAAAATTTCACCCTAATATAATTTTGATCTGATGATTTCAAAAATTATATCATTTTTTCAAATAAAATTTCTAAAATTGGTATAAATTAATTATAATATTCCTTCATAAAAGGCAATAGACAATATTTTTGAATAAAACATATTTTTAAATAATAAAATGACTTTAATAAAAATTGAGTAATTATTTCCTAAAAATTAATCAATAAAATTTTATTAAGTTGTAACTTTATATATGTTTCATGACATGGTTAATTTTATTTATACCCTCCAATTCAATGGCTAGGTTATAATAATAACATTTAAATAATAATATATCGTGGTTTTTTTAAGTTAGAGGTTGCATGTTGTATACATTATCAAAAATATTTTTGTTTTAAAATTTAATAGTGTTACATTATACCCCATTTTATAAATTTCATCCTCACAATTTGAACCCTATCTCAATAATCAAGGGTTTTACATTTTAAAATACCTTTGTTGAAACCCACTTCATAAAAAGGTTTAATAAAACCTCCTTTTGAAAACAAGGAAAGTGAAATATTAATTTCATATATAATAACACATAACTAAGTTTCAAAATAGTATGATATTAGTGGGAAGTGAAAATATGGGCATGGAGAAAAAATATTAATGTCTAAACAGTGACAGAGAGTAACAAAGAACATTGATCACAAGAAAGTGAATGATCATAATAAAATCCATGACCACATAAACATAAATAAAAGATGTGAAAAAACAACGAATTTATCTGGAATGAAGGTTATGGAATAATATTTTTGTTTAAATATCCTGTTATTATTGTTGAGAAATTCCTTTACCATTTAGACTTTGAAGATAATGAAATATAATTAATTGATTTTCTTTAATTCTATAAATACAATTTCATCCTTTGGATGCATGTTTTAATTAGTTTCCACTTAGATCTCATCTATTAATCTAAGAAATAAATATTCAAAAATTAAATTTTCATCCTCGAAGCGCTAAAATAAAATTGTAATAGATCAAAAGAGACCCAAAAGTATAATAGGTTATTCCTCCCATCTTTAGTCATTAACCAAAACCAAAATTATTTAGCACAAGATAATATAATATCCAAAATGATTGAATCTTCATATGAAGAAATGGTACATTAATCTCAAAAAACTTAAGAACAAAAAAGGTTAAACATAGATCATTCTATATACAAATATCCCTAAATCCCAATTAATCTCAATAAAAATAATGTTTTAACCTCAAAGGTTGTCTCATAACTTTCAGTTTTCATCCCCATAAATGTAATATAATTATTATGAAATAACCATTCATGTTAAAACTAAGTGTTAAATATATCTAAACCTAATATAAAATATATATAAATATAATTAATCATCATAAAATCCCAAAAAATCAAAAATATTGGATCCCATAATATTCTTCACAAAAAAATGAATATACCTTAATGAAATATTCTATAAAAATATGAAATATTTTATCTTAAATAACATGGATTCCACAAAATTTTTATGCCTCCCATAATCAAAATATTATTTATCCATAATTTTTTTGATTTTTAGTAAATAATTTCATACTAACAAATAAATTATGTAGAATAGTGGTAGGAAGTGCACCCTTGTCACCCTTCGATTGTTGGTTCAAGCCCCATGACTTTTCCAGATGTGATGAGTTGTCGCACAACCTATGGGTTATAATTTTTCTAAAACTATTTTAATATAATTACATTATAAGTAGAAAAACATATATAATAATTATATTTATAATTCACCTTGATCATATAACATTACCAAAAAAATATATGATTAACATCCTCAAAAAATAGCTTTAATCAACAAATCAATTTTTAACTTCTAAGGTTTTTTTTTAAAATTATTTTTACACAAAATAATATTTTACTACTATTAACTTAACATCATGAACATATTAACCCAAGGGTGTTTTTATCCCTAAATCAAATTTACTTAAATGAATGTCACCAAATATTGACACATTTTCACTACACCACTTTTCAAAGGTATCAATTCCATCTAACATATGATTCCAAATTTTGAAAAAAACCTAATATAGAATAATAATTATGTGTCTCAGGATTATCATAACATTTATAATATAACATAATATCATTGATAAAATACTACTACATCATAATTTTGAAATCTTAATATATAAATACATCATTTATTCAACTTAATTATCCAACCTTTAACCATGCATTGTCATATTATTTCTTAAAAATTTATTCATACAATTTAGATATATGAATTATGTCTTTTTTATTTATCAATATCAACATAATCCATTTTCTTAAGTTAAAAATAATAAAATAATTTGTACCTTAAATCTAGACATCGGGTTTTTCTAGATATTCCCTTTATCTTTTGGTATAATGACCAATTTCTAAAAAATAAATGTGAAAGTCATTTTTGGTATTTCCATTTTTGATAGAGATGAAATATTTGAGATTTTTTAATCAAATAAAAAAGATACCATGACATATAAAACTTTTAGAGTGTTGGATAATTCAAACAGTTTTATACAAGTGATTTAAATACTTAAGAAGTTTTCAAAATCATTTGAACTATCTTATGAAATAATTGGGATGATAAATCAACTAGAAGGGATAATAAGGTTTTGTATGATATATTTCCTTCAAACCATATAAAAAATCCTTAATATTTTGAACGAATATAATTTAAACAAGAAATGAATTATTAAAATCCAAATAATCTATAAGGATAAATAAAATACCATATAGATTTTATAATACCTTAATCTTAAAAGTACTTTATATCTTAGCTTATTTAAGTTGTTATCCAATTGGCTAAATTACTGTAATTTTTGTTAGAATAATAACCATAATTTTCCATAACACACTAAAATTTTTGGTTATAGAGGAATTTTATCTTATGCTCAAATAAAATCATAACATATAAAGTTATATAAACCCTTCCTCTATTACTAAATATAAGAACCCAACCTTAAAATATTATACAATCTTGAGTTTTAAATCAATAATTAATTTTTTAGAATTCCTGATGTTCTTTTTCAGATTTAGAGTTTTAGATGATTAGGTCATAACTCTTATTTAAAAAACCCATACATCAAAAGTAGGACACTTCCACTAAGTATCTATTTTTCTACAGTATAAAACTTTTAAATCGAAACATACACTACCAGAAAATAGGTCTATACCCACGATTTTGTGCCCAACCATGGGTATATCCCCCCCTATACCCACAGTATCCCAAAACCGTGGGTATAGGGATAATATGGGGACCTATACCCACCATTCTCCAAAACCGTGGGTATAGGTTCCCTATACCGATGGTTCTTAGAAAAACCATGGGTATAGGTTTTTTTTGAAGACCTATACCCATAGTTTTGGAAAAATCGTGGGTAAAGGTGTTGTTCTGCATACCTATACCCACGATTTTTGAAAACCGTGGGTATAGGTGGTATTTCTTTCAAATACCTATTCCAACGGTTTTTCAAAACCATGGGTATATCTTTCCCATGTTATGGCGGGAAAAAAAATTCCACGGGATAGAATTTTTTTTGGTGGGAAGATGATGTCGAATAATATAATTTTATGGATAGAAATATTAAATCGTATAAATTTTTTAGGTTGGTTGGTTTAGATCTTCTATTTACATGAATAAATCTCACGATTGAATCCCACGAATTCATTTTTTTTCAAATATATGAGTAATATTAATATAAGTAAAGATATGTATATATATAAACCAATAATATTCTTAGGTTAGTTGGTCAGTCCGTGAAATCCTTCTGCACAGGTCGCGGGTTCAAAACCTGGAGGATCCTCATTTTTCCATTATAGTAGTTATATTAATATATTAAAATAAAAGTATCCATATATATCAATAGAGGTATTAGCTCGGTTGGTCACTGTGCGTCTGCAGGATGCAGGAGGTGCGAGTTTGAATTCGTCCATCCGTGATTTTCATAATTTTTTACCTATAGTTTGAAAACTATAAATACAGTATTGTGACACGCTGTTAAATCACTGTGACCACAGTTTAGTAAACCATGGGTATAGGTGAGGACCTATATTGTGCTACCTTTCCATCCCATGTTTCACAAAACCGTGGGTATAGGCTATACCCATGGTTTTGGGGGCTATACCCATGGTTTTGAACCGTGGGTATAGTCCGTTTTTCCAGTAGTGATATTTTCTTTCCATGATGTTTTTTCATGACTTTAAACTTGACTTCTTCTTTGTCCTTTATCATCCTTATAAAATATGAAAAACATTTGAAAATGTGATATGGACACAAAATTCTTAGAAAGGGACATAAAAATAATAAAGAGACATATTATTCCATTATAAAACCATGAGATCATAAAAGAGAGTTTTCCTTTAACATTTTAAAATTTGAGCTTAAATAATCATTTTACTTACATAGAAAATAGACCCACTAACTTAATATTTTTGTAAAACACTTTATTAGAAAACATAATGCAAAATAATAATTATGAAGGTTTCTTAGAAAACATGAGAACCCATAAAAAAATATTTTTCTTAAAAACATACATTTTACCCTAAAAGTGAAAACTTGTTACTTTAAAATAAAAGATATCGAGATTACCGTTTGAAATCAATTATTTTCATAAAACCCATAGAAATAATAGATAAATCATGTATGTAACTTGGGACATCATTTCCATATTGTAAGAACACAATTGTTATTTGAGGTACATATCTTTATTTTTCTGTCAATTTGTAGTTTAACTGCTTAATTATGAAATTTTGTTAATGCCTGTTGAGGTTGTGGAAGGATTTGGGGTGTCCGGGGCTGGTTTAGATCCTATAACCCAAAGTTTGGGTGTTTTATTCCTCACACATGATTAGTTTAAACCGTTTAGGGAAGGAATCATGGTTTGACTAAATGATGAGAGACTAGTTCGATGAAATCATGTGGAAGGAGCCACACAATCGTGTGACCAGTGCTGTTGTTTTTCAAAAACTTGATAGAGGATATACACACAATTTGTAAATTGTGTAGGTAAAATGTGTGATTTCCAATTCCTCTTACAGTGACCATGTGAAACAACACATGATTATCAAAATGGTGCACTTAAATCGTGCGACACAGTTAAATTGGTTAATTTTACTATTTTGACCCTGAAATGTTTATAAGATAAAAATCTATTTTTATTCTCATTTTTTTACAGTAGTGGAATAGTGAGAGAGCTCCCTTTGGATCCTATTCTCCCTTTTCAGATTCCCACTCCGTCCGTCCTCTAATTCGAATGCGGTTTATCTCCTTGGATCCGCAATGGTAAGACGACAATTTTTTATACACATTCTCTATTCTTCTGGTTATCAATTGCACAGTTTGGAGTGTTGTATGCCCATTTTTGGGGTGTCACATTGAATCATAATTTAACCCTATCATAACATATTGTGGTTTAGATAATTTAATAGGTGTTTTGACGCATGTTGTTGGTTGTATACCTAGAATAAAGGCCACCCCATGGGTGAGTTTTCTTAGATGACCTTTAATGGCTGTTTGGTCTAGGATGCCTGTGAGGCATGCCTTTGATTCCTTTTCAAGGTTTGTTAAAAATGAATTTTATTATTAATTGAATAATATTTTTTTAGATTGAAATTTAATTGTTTAAAGGGTATGGGATGGTTGAATTTCCCCGTGACCCATGTATTCCATTGATTGTTTAAGCAAGTTTGGAGTGAATTTATCTGTCTTTTAATTTTTCTGTGTGAGTTGAATAATGTTAATGCCAAGTAATAATTTAATTTATATGTGTTTATTATAAGGATAAATATCCCCAAGTGATTAAATGGAAGGCTAAGACTTATGATGTTGGTCCTTTCTTGAGTTATCATTGTGAGTTGAGTTGTATTAAATGCTTTTGATTTTGAAATTACCATACCTAATAAAATGATTAAATGAATCTCAATTGATGAAATGGTTAATATCCTTGGGTGAATCTTGGATTTAGTTTAGAATTCCATAGATGGGATCTTATGACTACTATACTTGGTACCTTGAGTGATCCATGGATTCAGTTTATAATTCTATGGATGGGATCAAAGGGTTAAATGTGTTTAATCCATGAGTGAACCGTGGATCCATTGAAAGATTCCATGGATGTGCTCATAGAGGATGTACTTATATGTCGAGTGAATCATGGATACATTGAGGGATTACATGGATGGTCTCAAGATGAATTTTTCTATATTTCATAATTGATGCTTGGGGCTTCCTCATAGGGCTACCAAGTGTTTGGATGGAAATTCTATTATGAAGACACAAGAGGGGTGGTGAATTGTGTCCTTTTAAAAATTTATACAATTATGTTCATTTATATCAACAATAGATAGAGATGGTGATGTTTATTTATGAGAGTATGTAACGACCCAAACATTCATTAATGGAAATTCCTCTTTATCCAATTAAATTTCTTATTATGGTTATATAAAATGTGAAATTAATTGGTGTTATGTTTTTGGATTTTAAAATAATATTAAGAATTATGACCATTGCTAATATAGACGTTGAATAGTGGTCACCATATTAGTATAAATATAGGGATTTAACAAATCCAATTTACTTAGACAAAGGAAGCGATGACCTCATCCAGAAGAATTGCCCCGTACGAAGCCAATTTTTCAGAGCCTGGAAAGGAGGTGGCGTCATTGGGATTCACTCTTGACCAATCCCAATATGAGCTAGAACACGTTAAGTTTGAGCGGAACTGAATATGGGAGAAGTGTAAGTTAATAGAGATTACCACCCAAGTGATGTTATCCGCACCACCCTAAGAGTCTGTCACCATCAAACACCTTACCCTTTGGTCTTATGTAGGTGTTATAAGGGGTTATGTAAAAAGACTTTAGAACTTTGATTATGTGCAATATTTTTATATATAATAATGAATCTACATTCATTTTATTATTGTTACTTCATAAATAGTTTTTAAAGCACAAATAGTATTTTTAGTTAATATTCAACTAAGAAATCTATTTTTATGAATTAAGGGATTTATGAATTAAATATTATTTTAATAAAATATTAATAAATTACTTTTTTCAAATATAAATGATTGTTTAATTTTTATGAACGCAATTGTAAATTTTATTAAGGTTTGAAAGTTGTTTTGGTCAAAACCCATGAATTTTCGATAAATATCGGTTTTTATTTTAAAAGTAAAAATTGACATATTTATAAAATTATTTTAAATAAAATGAATATTATTTTTGGAATCAGGATGTCAAAATTATCCAAAGGTGATTTTTTTACACTTTTCTGAGACCGTCGAATTTTTGGGTAAAAATTAAATACCATTTAAATATATAATGTGTTTATGACATCATAATGACCCAATAGTGATGTAATAAAATACTAAAAAAATCATGTTATGAAAATATATGTTTTAAAATTAATATAATATTATTTTTTTTGTTTGATTTATTTTACAAAGCTTTAGTGGACCCTTTAAGGCTTATAAAACATTTTTTCTTTTTAAATTGTTTTCCATGAGAGTGTGACTCACCTCCACATAAGAAAACATATTATTTTAATAAGTTAGGCCCTTGGCCTCATAAAATATTTTTTCCACTCCCCTTTTAAAGAAAACATGGGAAAAAAACATGGGTTGATTTGTGGTTTTGATTTGTTTAATGTGAGGTGTCCCAAAGCTTAATAATAAATAATTCCCCCTCATTTCCTATAGAAACCAACCCAAGATCGCACTTCCACTTCACTAAAATACTTTGGAGTTCGACTAAATCCTAACCTACTATCTATATAATCCTCTTAAAGATCCCCAATCTCCCAATAATCCTATTTAAAGACTCTCCCAAGCCTTTGGGATCAAACTTCCAGGTAAGGGATTTCTTCCTTTCTCTTTTTTATCCAATTTTATTTAAGTTGTTATGCCCTTTTTTTTTCAGTTAAAAATGTCGGGGTATAATTTTTCAGCTCCCCGTATTTCTCTATTTATGTTTGGTTGATGGGATACCCTTTTCTATCTCATTATTTCCTCCCATGTACACCCATTACCATGCCAAAATTTTGTGATAGATTTGTCTCTCCTTCTTTACATCCAAGTAATTATTTTGTATTATATATGTAAATTACATTATTTTTGCTGGGAAATGTATTCATATGACCCCATTACTATCCATTTCATGTAAATATGATGAGACACCCCTTTATCTCTCATCAACCATTTTTTATGATTTCTTATTTCACGTCGTTATGCTGCCGAAATTGCACTATGATTTTCCAAGCCAATGTCATTGTGTAGTGAATACTATGACCATTTATCTAAAAAGGGTATTCACCTTTATGCACATTTACTTATTGATTATAAATTTTAATATATGTATTCCACATCACTTTATCGTGGAATAAATTATGATTATTGATTCCATGTTGTATGATCCATGTTGCACACTAATGCATGAAATGAAATATTTAAGAAAGGGTGCACCCTGATAGCGCTCCAATGCATTAGGAAAAGTATAGTATCATGATAAATCATTTGAAATGAGTGTTTACTCATGCTAATTAAAGTGCAATTAGGGTATAATTGTGCTTCATGTGAAATGAGGGTTTACTCATGCTCCATGTGCAATGAGCCTTGGATCATGCTAATTCCATGTTAAGTGTTGTTGCCACATTTCCATGTTATGATTATCATGATTTATCATGACTTTATGTTCATGTTTCTATTTTGATCCATTCATATTACTATTGTCTTACATGTATTTTATCTCTCATTTCATTCCATGTTTTTCCCTTACATGTCTTTATAGGTCACCTTTTTCTTATTCATGTCCTCAGGTTATCTCATGCAATGCTAAGTACGGGGGAATGTAGTGGTAGTGTAAAGGAAGTTTTCAATAAAGATGTTGTATTTCATGTTTTAATTTTTTATGTAATTATGATAAGACCTAAGGACACTAGAACTCTCGATATTCTATTTCGTATCAAGTGATGTTTATGTAATAAATCATGTTTAAGTATGAAATAAATAGTTGGGTTGTCATAGTCGGTATTAAAGGATAAGTTTAGTTATTTTTGAGATTAGGATTAGAAAAACCTAGTGAAGCCTTAGAGATAAGACTAAGTATACTAAAAACATCCCTAAGTTTTGGTGGGTATTTTGAAGTGTTTTATTAAGAAAATACATCCCCATTTAGATACGAGCAGGTAGAGGCGGCTTTGACACAGATGTACCTAGGGGTGAAAACCCCGAAAAGGAGTTTCGGGCTTGACCCGGGGTATCTTGGTATATGACAATGGGCCTTGATTCACTATTGGTTATGACACTCCTGGTAGATATGCATTGGTAAATTCACAATCATATTATGAACCATTATTAAGGGAATAAAAAAATACCCTAAAGAATATATGTTAGAAAGTAGATCATGAATAGCATAGATTGAGGCCTATGGATTTATAAGTTAAGGAAATAAAAGTTATCTATTAGTTATCAGTTTATCCTTGGATTACCCTTTATGTGTTACCCCTAAATTTCCTTTTATTCCGGCCAATTGCCGGCAATAGGAGGACTCGGGTTAACAACCGATGTGAAGATCAATGTAATGACTGTGCTAATGAGATGCCCAATCCGATGAGTGCGGGAATCATGAACTTTGTCATTCTTCTCTATTAGTTAACTCAAGATTTGAATAGAAACATGAGGCAAGAGGAACGTTCAACCCCCCTAAGAAATAACAAGTTTCTATCAGGATCTTCATGAGACAAAGGCCTCCTACTTTTAATGGATCATCCGATCCCTCAATCGCTAAACAATGGATTAAATCCATTGAAAAGATCTTCTCCATCCTTAAATGTTCTGAATAAGGGAAGGTTATCCTGGATGCTTATTGTATAGAGGGTGAAGCTGATCAATGGTGGACGTTAATCAAAAATACAAATCCCGAGGAGGATATCGAGGCATTTTAATGAAAGGATTTCTGGAATATGTTTTTTCGATAAATATTTTCCACACACCCTCCGACTTAAGATGGAAAGGGACTTACTTTCCCTCAAGAAAAAAGACAATGAGTCTGTTGGATTATATGAGGAAAACTTCACAAGGCTTTCATGATATGCCTATGGATTTGTCATTACCCTGGAATTAAAGGTTGACTGCTTCTTTGGAGGGCTAAAACCTAGCCTACGGAAAGCCCTGGAGATTCGTGACTTTGACAGATATGTGGAAATTTTCCGATGTTCCCACATGGTCGAAATTGAGATCAGAGAATCCTAGGGGTATAATGGGGACAAGAAGCTTAAGGTGGACTTCAATGCTGGATATTCGATGGATAAATCCAATAGTTCTAAGTATTTTCAGTACCCCACATGACAATGGTGCAGAAAGAAGCAACCCGGAAATTGCCTGAATGAGAGGAGGAAATACTTTAGGTGTGGAAGATAAAGGCACTTAGCTGTTAACTATCGGCAAGAAAAACCTGCAGTGGTAACAGAGGATAGGAACACTTCATTCAAACATCAAAGCATTGTTTATTTCTACAACTGCAAATAACCATGGCATCTTGAAAATCACTTTCCTAGTATAAGGGTTTTCAGAGGCAACCCACAACCACCAAGGAAACAAGGGTGAGATTTTTCCATCACTTCTGCTTAAGTGAACCCCAACAATGAAGTGGTGATAGGTATGCTAGTTATTCATTAAAGAATAGTGAATGTACTTTTTGATTCGAGTTCTCACATTCTTTAACATCCCGAATGTTTAGTAGAACAATCCCAGCACCACCACAAATCATGGAAGTAAAGATGTCAGTGAGTATGAAAAATGGGGCAATAATTGAATCCCATGAATATAACTCCCCCCCTATCATAATCTATGGATTTAAATTCCCAGTGAACCTCTTCATACTCCCTCTAGTGCAATTTTATGCAATTCTTGGAATGGATTGACTTTCCTTATATAGATCCAACATAAATTGGCATGAGAGGGAAATCACTCTCCATGTGGAGAATAGACCCCCGATTCTGTACAAGTGAATGGAGGAAGATGAATCTTCCTTAGCTCCATCATCTCAAGTATGGATATTACTGCCCTATGAGCACGCCTATCTGGCTCAGATGATTGAGCCTAATGAGGCAACCATCCTTTAAGACATGCCTATTGTGAGGTAATTCACTAAAGTGTTTCCCGAGGAATTGTATGGTCTACCTCTTAGAAGAGATGTTGAATTCTCAATTGATCTTATACCTAGGGTGTTGACAATATCCAAAACATAGTATAGAATCGCTATTGTGGAGATTGAGAAGCTGAAGAAGCAACAATAAGAGAATCTGGATAAAGATTTTATATGCCCATGTGCTTCACCATTGGGTGAACCAGCCCACTTCTTCATGAAGAAAGATGGGTCAATGGGCCTTTGCATCGATTATCATGAGCTTAAAAAAATCACAATAAAGAACAAGTATCCTCTCCCACGAATCGATGAATTGTTCAATCATATATGTAGAGAAAAATAATTCTCCAAGTTGGATTTTCAGTTGGGATATTATCAAGTAAGGGTGAAGAAGGAAGATATCCCCAAGACTGCTTTTTTTACAAGATACAGGCACTATGAATTCATGAAAATTCCTTTTGGACTCACTAATGCTACAACAATATTCATGGACTTGATGAATATAGTCTTTAGGGATTACCTCGAAAAATTTTTGGTAGTCTTTATAGATGATATTCTAATATACTCTAAAACCAAGGTGGATCATGAGGAGCATCTAAGAATTGTACTAGAGACCATGTAGAAGGAGAATCTCTATGAAAAGTATAGAAAGTGTTGTTCTAGTTAAAGGAGGTCTTATTATTGGGCCATATCATCACAAGCAATGGGATATATGTGGATCCATCCCAAACAAATGCAATAGAGGGATGGCCGAGGACCACATCGGTAATGGATATCCATAGCTTCTTGGGGTAAGCTGGATATTATCTATGATTTTTGAGAAATTTCTCACGATTGTCCAACCCTCTTACCAAGCTAACTTGGAAGGGAGTAAAGTTTTCTTAGAGTGATGAATATGAAGAAAGCTTCAAGGAGTAAAAAAAAGGCTTATCACTATGCCCGTGATCACTTTACCAACAAGTGGAGAACTTTTTGTGGTATTCATTGATGTATCGAAGAAGGGAATGGGCTGTGTGTTGATGAAAAATGATAAATTCATTGCATATGCTTCAAAGAAATTGAAATTTCATGATCAGAATTATCCAACACATGATTTAGAGATGGCTTCAGTGATCTTCACTTTAAAAATTTGGCGGAATTAACTATTTAGGGAGAAGTGAGAAATATATACGGACCACAAAAGTCTCAACTATATATTCACATAGAAAGAGTTGAACATGCACCAAAGAAGTTGGTTAGTGCTGATTAAAGACTATGACTACTCAATCCATTACCACCATGGTAAAGAGAACAAGGTGGAAGATACTCTCAGTAGAAAGGACCCAAGGATTCTATCACTGATGAGAATTTAGAAGGATCCAATCTTATTATATTTGATGAATATAGACATGGGAATCATAAAGAAGGGAACATCATCAATCCTTTCAAAAAAGATTGCTCAACCATCTCTTTTGGAAGGGTTAATGGATGATCAAAGGGATGATGTAAGAATTTAGAAGAAAGTGGAAGCTATCAGAAGAGGGAAATCCTAAGATTTCAATGTTAATGAAGAAGGAATTGTGAGATTTGGGAAAAGAATATGTGTTCCATAATGTTTAGAGCTGAAGAAGAAACTTTTGGGTGATTCACATAGTTCATATTTCTCTATTTTCCCAGGAAACACAAAGATGTATCGAGATCTCTGAGATCATTATTGGTGGGATAATATGAATAAGGAGATCCCTGAGTATACAACAAAGTGCCTGGTGTGTCAGCAAGTGAAGGCAGAGAGGTATAAGTATAAGGGGATGATGAAACCATTGCCCATACCATCATGGAAATGAGAGAACATCACCATGGACTTTGTCACCAGACTCCTGAAGACATCCAAAGGTAACAATGCAATTTGGGTTGTTGTGGATCATCTTACAAAGTCTTCACACTTTATTTAAATTCAGGAGGATTTCTCATTGGATCAACTGGCACAAATATATATTAGGGAAGTGGTATGGCTTCATGGAGTACCACTATATATTATATGCGATCGAGATCCAAGATTCACCTCTATGTTTTGGAAGAGTATTCAACATGCTCTGGATACTGAACTAAACTTAAGTACGGCCTATCATACTCAAACTGATGGCCAGTCTGGTTGAACTATTAAACATTGGAGTATATGTTAAGATCATGTTTTATGGACTTCAAATGAGGGTGGGACTAACATCTTCCACTGGTTGAATTCTCCCACAATAACAGTTTCTACTCAATCATCCGAATGGAACATTATGAAGCCCTATATGAGAAGAGGTGCATAACACCAGTATGTTGGGATTTAGTCGGTGAGCATATGCTGTTAGGACAAAAAATCGTCGAAGAAATGGTGGAGATAGTGAAAACCATTCTACATCATATCAAGGTAGTCTGAAGTTGACAGAAGAGTTATGAAGATAGCCGTCGACGAGACCATGAGTTTAAAGTTGGAGACATGGTATTTCTATGCATATCTCCATGGAATAAGGTCATGAGGTTTGGAAAGAAAGGGAAGTTAAGTCCTAGGTACATCGTCCCCTTCAAAATTCTTGATGATTTCAGGGCCGTGGCCTATCGACTAATCCTTCCACCTACCATGGCCAAAGTACATGATGTCTTTCATGTATCCCTCTTAAGGAAGTACATACCTGACCCATCACATGTACTCCCTTCAAAGGTAGTATAGCTAGAGGATGATCTTTCTTATGAGGATCAACCAGTGAAGATCTTAGATCGTAGAGAAAAAGTTCTATGAAATAAGACAATTCCCCTCATCAAGGTGTTGTGAAAAAACCACATGTTTGAAGAAATGATGTGTGAATTGGAGGGAGTGATGAAGAAAAGTTACCCACATTTGATTTAGAGTGGGAAAAGGAAATTTCTAGGGTGAAATTTCTTAAGGGGGGACGATTGTAACGACCCAAACATTCATTAATGGAAATTCCACTTTTTCTAATTAAATGTCTTATTATGGTTATATAAAATGTGAAAATCATTGGTTTTATGTTTTTGGAATTTAAAATACTGTTAATAATTGTGATCATTGCTAATATAGCCACTGAACAGTGATCAACTGATTAGTATAAATATAAGTCTTTAACAAATCCAATTTACTCAGATAAAGAAAGCGATAACCTTAACCAATAGACTTGCCCCGTACGAAGTCCATTTTTCAGATCTCAAAAAGGAGGTAGCGTCATTGGGATTCTCTCTTGACCAAGCCCAATCCGAGCTTGAACACGTTAAGCTTGAGCAGAACCAACTACGAAAGAAGTATAAGTTAATAGAGATTACCACCTGAGCGATGTTATGTGAGCCACCCCATGAGTCTGTCACCATCGCACACCGTAACTTTCGGTCTTATGCATGTGTTATAAGGGGTTATGTAAAATGAACTTATCACTATGATTATGTGCATTATTTTTGTATATAATAATAAATATACATTCATTTTATTATTGTTACTTCATAAATAGTTTTTAAAGCAAAAATAGTATTTTTAGTTAATATTCAACTAAAAAATATATTTTGATGAATTAATGGATTTTTGAATTAAATATTATTCTAATAAAATATTAATAAATTAATTTTTTTAAATATAAATGATCGATCAATTTTTATGAATGCAATTGTAATTTTTATTAAGGTTTGAAAGCTGTTTTGGTAAAAAACCCCATGAATTTTCGATAAATGTCGGTTTTTATTTTAAAAGTAAAAATTCACATATTTAGGAAATTATTAAGATAAAATTAATATTATTTTTGGAATCAGGATTTCAAAATTATCCAATGGTTATTTTTTCACAATTTTTTGAGACAGTTGAATTTTTGGGTAAAAATTAAATACGGTTTAAATATATAATGTGTTTTATGACATCATAATGACCCAATAGTGATGTAATAAAATAATATAAACATTATTTTCGGCCAATATATGTTTTAACATTAAAATAATGTTATTTTTGGTTTGTTTTATTTATATAAAAAAGCTTTAGTGGACCCTTCAAATCTTATAAAAGATTTTTTGCTTTTAAATTGTTTTTCTTGAGTGTCTGACTCACCTCCACATAAGTAACCCTATTATTTTAAGAAGTTAGGCAATTGTACACATAAAATATTGTTTTACACTCCCCTTTGGAAAAAATCATGGGCAAAAACCATGGGCTGGTTTGTGTTTTTGATTAGTTTAATGTGAGGTGTCCCAAACCTAAATAATAAAGAATTCTCCCTCCTTTCCTATATAAACCCACCCAAGCTCCCACTTCCTCTTCACTAAAAGCCTTTGGAGTTAGACCAAACCATTCCCTCCTCTGTCTATAATCCTTCCTAGGTGACCCAATCTCTGAATATTCCTCTCTAAAGCCTCTCCCAATCCTTTGGGATCACACTTCCAAGTAAGGGATTTTTTCATTTCTATTTATTGTCCAATTTTCTTTAAGTGGTTATGCCATTTTATTTTCAATTAAAAAATATTTGGGGTATGATTTAGAACCTCCCCCATATTTCTATCTTTATGTTTGGATGATTTTATACCCCTTTTTCTCTCATTAATGCCTCCCATGTACACCCATTACCAGGCCAAAAGTTTGTGAGAGATTTCTCTCTCTTCTTTTACACCCAAGTAATTATTTTGTATTATGTATCTAAATTCCATTATGTTTGTTGGTAAATGTATCTATATAAACCCATTAATATCCGTTTAATGTAAATATTATGAGACACCCATTTCTCTCTCATCAACAATTTTTTATGAGTTCTTATTTCACGTCGTTATGCTGCTGAAATTGCACTACGATTTTCCAAGCCAATGTCATTGTGTAGTGAATACTATGCCCATTTATCTATCATGGGTATTCACCTTTATGAACATTTACTTATTGATTATTAATATTCATGTATGTATTCTACATTCATTTATCATGTAATAAATGATGATGATTGATTCCATGTTGTATGATCCATGTGGCACACTTATGCATGAAATCAAATGTTTAGGAAAGGGTGTGCCCTGATATTGCTCCAATGCATTGGGAAAAGTATAGTATCATGATACGTCATGTACAATGAGTGTTGAATCTTTCTAATTCAAGTGAAACAAGGGTTTAAACTAGCTTCATGTGTAATGAGGGTTTACTCATTCTCTATGTGCAACGAGCCTTGGCTCATGCTAATTCCATGTTAAGTGTTGTTTCCACATTTCCATGTTATGATTATCATGATTTATCATTCCTTTATTTTCATGTTTCTATTGTTCTTCATTGATATGCCTATTTTCTAACATGTATTTTATCCCTCATTTAATTCCATGTTTATTCCCTTACTTGTATTTATAGCTCACCCTTTTCTTATGCATGTCCTTAGGTTATCCCATGAAATGCTAAGTATGAGGGAATGTAGTGGTATTATAAAAGAAGTTTTCAATAAAAATGTTTTATTTCATGTTTTAATTTGTTTTGTAATGATCATAATCCCCAAAGACTTTATACCTATCCATCTTCTATGTTTTATCAAGTGAAGTTTATGTAATAAATCATGTTTAAGTATGAAATAAATAGAATGGTTGTCATAGAGTATATCATTAGAAAAATATACAATAGATCATAGAAATTTATAGTGTTTTAGGGCACAAAGATCCCCTAGTACACTCCACCAATCACCCTCTATGCGGGCTTGATGAATTTCACCAGTCAAGTAATCTTCTCATAGGATCAATTCAAAACTGAGTGCAGGAAGTTTTCACCCTTACAAACATGGCTAAAAACTAATCCTTCTGGTTCATTAAACAGAAAACCGAAATATCCACATCTTAGCACAAGAAGCTGATACTCCACCACGACTAAACCCGAGCAATGAATACTCAAAAGAATCAATAGATATTGATTTGGTAAAATCATTTAAACATCAGAGTTATAGTAACACACAACTGAAAGAATATGGATCTTCATCTTTAGAATAATAATAATAATTGATAAATGTATAAAGAGATCCAGTTGCACAATAGATCTTGTATTTTAAGAACAATAACCAAAAAAATGCATCACACCGCCAGTATTGAATATGTATATCTCCAAAATATAGTCCTTGTTTCTGGGATGTTCGATCCCTGTAGCACTATAAATTAATTTTCACAGTGAAACTTAAAGAATAAAAACTATCAACACAATTGGGAGATATCTTAAAAACATCTGATGTAGAAAGATATATATAATGATATATCTTACAGCAAGATTTTAGATACACAAAATATGCTTGAAAAGCTGAGAGAATTCAAATGAAAAAATATATCTTAGAGTTATCATAAGTTCCATTAATAATAGGAGAGAAAATCTTTGTTGAGTTCGATACTTCAAAGTAATTATAAATAGCTTTGAATTGGTCTAAATCATGCTTTAAATCGCCCTGATATTCCTTCAATACTATTATAGAAAAATCTGATAAAGTCATAAATTCCAATCTATAGTGTTGAAAAGTCAAACATAAGGTTCCTTCACAAAATGAAAAAAATACCAAATATAGGGTAAAACTATGTAGTGTTCATTCTCCAAATGTAAGGTTGAAAACATAAGGTTGATCACAAAATTAAGGTTGATGATCCATACATTTTTATCTCAAATGTAGGGTTCCATACTTACGTAGGGTTCTTTAACCATACTTTTTCTCTTTGAAAAATGAAATGTTTCATTCAAATGAAATGTTCTTTAACAATATGTTTCTTCCAACGTATGGTTGATAAAACATATATGATGATCTTTTATCATAATATTTAATAAAAATGTAGGTTATGATACTTACATTATGTTCTTTAGCGTAGGGAATGAACAGTGATTCCAGAAAAAGAAAAACCAAGAACAATGTTTCCAGAATACACACAAGAGAATTCCAAACACTTTAATGAATATTTCTCATGAATAAATACTTGAATATTATTCCAAAATAATAATTATAAATAATATAAACTTTCCAAAATATACTTAAAAATAAGATCATTAGTAAAACAAACAAGGTTTTTTTGAGCATCAAAATAAAAAATATTTAGAGATTATTTTTGAGACAATACATGCCCAACACCAAGGATGGGATCAATGACATGAACTTATACCACACTTAGAGTGATACCGGGTTCCTAAGAGGTTCACCAAGATGGGATTATAGGGTGTTGGTAGAAATTTCACCTGGAGTGATACTTGAATTCCAGATTAGGAATTTCAAGGAAATTCTTGGGTTATAATTTAATATTTAAATTAAATGTTTTATGACATGTATGCCAAGACAATGAAAAATCTTTAATTCGGTTTTCACTTATGCTTACTTGGATAGATTTCTAAGGAACATGTTGTACTTAATGTTATATGAGGGATGTTGAGATTGACACGAATATCAAGACTTAAAAATTCAATGTAATTGAATTATTAAATGGATAATGAAATTTAAATAATTAGAAACTAGTGGTTCTGGGTTGTTTACATTTGAGTAATTCCTAACTTACTGCTTTCATTATTGTACACTACATGTTATATATATTCACTGACTTATTAGAACAGACCTCAGGTGGTTACCAACTTGGATTTAGTCTCACACCCTATTTGGGTCATGTTTTGGACCCAATCAAGTTATATTATTGTAAGGTTTAATAAGGTAAAGCACCCTCCTACAGGCACTTGATATGCTGCTTAAGAGAGAGGGAGCATGGGACCAAGATAACACTTGCAATGCTACTAGGATTATTTTTGGACATTTTTTTAATTTTGGAGATTGTATTGTATTAGAATGTAGTGTAACCTATTTTGGTAGTTTTATAAAACATGTGAAATGTATCATTATCTTGTGTATGACATGACTCTAGTTTATTCATTCTATCAATCTTCCCCTGTTTACTTCTGTTGTATGGATTTACTACTTCTGATATTGAATTGTTTTTGTATTTTGTTGTGTTACACTATGCTAATGAGGGAACATTATCCCCAATATCACAACTAGACCCTTGATTATAGTTGGAAACCTATGGAATTTGGGGAGATGTGCTTAAAGAAATGTGGCCAACCAGGCTCGTCGCACTGTTATGTGGAATCTGGGTTTGGGATATTAAAAAGTGGTATTAAAGGATGTTTGTTTCTATTTTTTTTAATGTTTGGTGAAAATAGACCGAGATAGGAAGGAAATGGAATTTGTTAATAAAATTTTCCCGAAAGTAGCTACCCCACATATAGGAAAAATTCAAATTACCTTAAATTTAATTGTTGATTTTTGGATTTTGTGCTATTACAGTTGATTAGATTTCAATGCTTGGTGACACACTTGTGTTGTACTATTATTATTGATATTATTTTGGGTTCTATTGTGTTTCAACCTGTTGAGATAAGGGTATTACATAGCATGTATCATATAGGAACTTGTTAGAAATCACATGTCATGCATAATTGTCATGCAATTTAGAGATCATTACTGATTGCATGCTATTGTGCTAGATTCCATGATAGATATGCTTACTTTTGTGATAGGTATATTGATACATATTATGTAATGGATTGGATGGATGCCAATATTTGGTCCTCTAGGTGTATATTCCCTATTGGAATGGAATTTAGGGGATAATGTTCCATAATTAAAAATAATTGTGTTATAATGTTTTATAGGTGGATGTTAAGATTTGATTCATGGGGAGTATGGACCCCCATGAATTGAAGTTCGACGTACAATTGTTTAACCATTCTAAAAGGGGATGTGATAAAGTTGAAACAAACATGAAAATAAGTGAAACTGATATAGATTTTGATATATAACTTGATAGACCCAACCATAGTAGTGAGATTTTGGTAGTGTCTCTCATTTGTCTGACACCTAGACCTAACCCATGGGGTAGGTAGAGGGATAAGTTCTTCAAGGAAGGTTTTGACCTATCCTATTTGGTATCTTCACTTTTGAGTTGATAGATTGATAATGATCTTAAACTGAGGTGTGTGTTTGGAATTGTTGAGTCATGAAACCATGAAGACCTCTGGCTATATAGTAGGAGGGTGGAAATGATCATACCCCAGCGGTGGTAAGTCATTTAATACCAGTGGACCATCTAGTTGTGTCATTTTTGGCACCAGCTATTATACTGGATGTAAGTGTTGATACACAGTTCCATGAAGGGTTTATGAGGTTCATGAAAACCTTTTAGGGAGAACCAAAACCTGCCACATCTATGGAAGAGATGATGTGAGTGTTCTGGTAGCAGAATCCAACCATGTTTATGGGGAATTGCAGACCACATGCTACATATTAAATACTATAGGCCATGAGTTCGATCTTATAGTACTTAGGTACACTTATTGAAAGGAGGGTAGAGATTGAAACATATATGTCATGTGATTCTACCAAGAGATGGTGGGATGTTATAACTTAGGAGAATCATTGTGGGGATATGTATTGGGGAGATTTTCAGATATTATTAAATGATTACTTCTATCCTAAGATTCTGAGGGAGGATGGATCCCATGAGTTTATGCATCTGGAGTAGTGTGCACTATCAGTTATGGACTACTCGACCCATTTTACTAAGATCTACTGTTTCAAACCTATTCTAATGGATGACTATGTATCAAAGTCAAGGTGATTTGAGGATGGTCTCAGGTATGACATTAGATCATAAGTGAATGTATTCAGGTTGAATACTATATCTTTTATAGTGAATCATGTTCTAAACGTAGAGCGTAACCATAGGGAGTCTGAAGGTACGAGCCAGGGCAGTTCAATACCTAGATCTGGAACTGTCTTGATTGGTAGTAGGAAGCATTATCTAGAGCTTCCTTGTACTGATATTATAATTCATACCACATATTTTGGTATACAAGTGAGGTTCTACTAGTGCGGAAGGATGGGGCATATGAGGCGACAGTGTCCGCTAGACCCACTCGAGTGCTGATCTTGTGAAACAATGGGCCATCTATGGAGCTTCTACAGAACAGTTCCTCTAGTATCTAGTGAGAGAGGGTCTAAACTGACTCCATGTTCATGAGTGGGGTCTACATCTTCTCACTAGATAGGGAGCTAGAGTGCGTTAGACCATTCAGGTTGAGGTGGTGGTCGTCGCCATGGTTTCCAAACTCCAGGTTCACAGTGACATCAGGGTGTATCGGATTATGGTAGCTAGGTAGTGTCATTGGGCCATAGTACAGGCTAGAAATATGTACTTCCATAGATCCTATAGAAGTAGGATCCCATACCTTGTACTATCATAGGTACTATTCTAGTAGCCTTTTTTAGCTTCTATACTTTTTAATACATGGGATTCACATAGATTTATATTTATTCCCCTCTTGGAGATCCTTAGGCTCTATTTTTATACTTTTGATGGTGTGATGATGATAAAAACTCTATTAGGGATTAGGAAGAAAGTTTTGAATCATTTTAGGGAGTTCTCCCTTGAGATTTATGGGTGTCACTACATATGGAACCTCTACATTCTTGTGAAGAAAGGCTTTGATGTCATTCTTAGGATGGAGTAGTTGGTTCCCTTTCAAGACTTTATTGATTTCTATCACCGTAAGGTGAGTTTCATTTCACCAGAGGGAATATAGTTTCTACACAAAGGTGAATCAGATGTCCAGATGAGTCGAGCTGGACCCGAGCATCGTGGGGTTGGTGTGATGACAACCTATATTTTCGAGTTTATTTCTAGACGATCAGGGAACAAATCATGATTATTTCCCTCCAGTAGACAATTATTTTAGGGATGTATTCCCAAATGATTTTTTAAGATTACCTATGATGAGAGATGTATATTTTTCTATTGATATAGTTCTAGGTTCTTCATTAGTATCCATTACTCCTTATAGGATGACTACAATGAAGTTCAAAGATCTCAAGAGATAGCTAGAGGATTTTGAGGAAAATGGTTTCATCTGACCCAATACTTATATGTGGGGTTCTCTGGTCCTTTTTTCAGAAAAGGTGGATGCTTCCCTCAGGATATGCATGGATTATCAAAAATTAAACCAGTTTATGGTTAAGAACTGGTATCCTCTACCACAGATAGATGATCTCTTTAACCTGATCCATGGAGATGGAGTCTTTTCAATGATTCATTTGAATTCCATTTATCATCAGGTGAATATTAGACCACCAAAAATACCTCTCACAGTCTTTAGGTGTAGGTATGGTCTGTATGAAAATTTGATAATTCCATTCAGTCTCATGAATCGACCATTGGTCTTCACGTAACTGATGAACCCAGTGTTCTATCCTTATTTTTATGTGTTTATTGTGGTTTTTTGGATGATATCTTGGTGTATTCTCACATTCGACCCAACCATGCCAAACATCTTGATATCATTTTGAATACACTGAGGTAGAATCAGTTATATGATAATCTCACAATGTGACACTTCTAGATGAATCATATTCACTTTCTAGATCACATCATCTCAAAGACAAGACTACCAGTGGACCTAGAGAAGGTGAGAGCAGTATATTCCTAGGAGCATCCCAAGAACATATTTGAGGTGCAGAGTTTCTTAGTGCTGACTAGTTACTAAAAATGTTTCATAGAGTACTTATCATACTTAGTAGCACCATTGATGAGTTTAAATAATAATGGTTTGAATTATGTATGAAAAAATTTCTGTGAGATGGCCTTTTAGGAGATGAAAGGGAGATTGACTTCGGTGTTGATACTGATTTTTCTATATCTAGGTAGAATTCACACTATTTACTATGACACATCAGGTATTAGTTTACGATTAGTTCTTATACTGGGGGATTGAGTCATTATGTATAGTTCTCAGCAGTTAAGGCTACATTAGAGGAATTACCTAATACATGATTTCGATTTAGTTGTGGTTGTTCATGGTTTTCATTGTTAGAGACATTACTTATTGGTATATCATTTTGTTGTTTACATAGACCACAAAATCCTCAAGTACATATTTACACAACATGATCTGAATCTGAGGCAGTGTTGGTGTGTGGTATACATTCAATATTTTGACTTAGAACTAGCTTACACACTTGGTAAAGGCAATGCAGTAGCTGATGCACTGATCGAGAGGACTTACCTGATGCACTGAACTAGCTTATACTTAGCTATTACATATACCCTACTAGATATAGTGAGGATGAGGAAACTATTAGATTCTGAAGGCCTAGTTCTACGAGAGAGTGTGGATGGTGAGGACCCTCCTCCTAGTTTGACTATAGGAAAGGATGAGGTTCTGAGTTTAGATGATCGTGTGTGGGTATATTCAAACATGCGTAAGGAAATATTGTAATAATTTCATACCTCTATATGGGAATTGAATCCTGGTGTTACCAAGATGTATCAATATTTACATCATTAGTATTTCTGGCCAGGTATGACAAGAGATGTAGCTGGTTTCGTCATGAGGTATTCCACCAGTAAGCAGGTGAAGGCAGAACACCTGTGACCGGCCAGAATTTTAGGGAAGCTACCCATTCCTGAGTGGAAATGGAATGATATCATGATGGATTTTGTGAATGGTTTACCAAGGTCTCCTTGAGGTAATGATGTTGTTGGGTTGTTTCTAGTAGGCTCATAAAGGTTGCACATTTCCTTCCGATCAAGGAAACCTTCAGTGTTGATGAGTTTGGGAGGTTGTACATTCGTGAGATTTTATAACTACATGGGGTCCCACATTATATAATTTTAGATAGAGATGCCTGATTTAATTCTCATTTTCGGAAAGGGCTGTAGTGAGAACTAGGTATACATGTGCTTCTGAGCACGACTTATCACCCTCAGACATATTTCCAGTCAAAGAACTCAATTCTGGTTCTTGAGGACATGCTATAGGAATGTGTCCTAGATTTTGGGGGATCTTTGGAGAGGAAGATACCTCTAGTTGAGTTCTCATATAATAATAGATTTCCAGTTACTATTAATATGGATCCATATGAGGTTTTGTATGGTAGGCCATTTTGATAACCCCTTTGTTGGCTAGAGGTAGGATCTATAGCTATTCTAGGACCTCGTTTTGTCCTGGAGAACAAAAAATAGGTTTAGTTAATTTAGAATAGGATGTTTACTATACTCCCTTGTAAGAATTATTATGTCGATTTCTATAGATGAACTCTTGAGTTTGAGGTTAGAGATCAGGTTTTCCTACGTGTTTCATCAAGGAAGGGACACAAGATGATCGGGAGACAGGGTAATATTTTGCCGAGATACGTAGGGACATTAGCGACTTAGAAGATAGTCAGGCCAGTTTCCCATCAGTTGTAGTTACTTCAGAGGTACCGTGCTATGCATGAAATCTTTTACATTTCTCATCCATGAATTTAATATTTAGACCCATCTCATGCTTTTCATCCTGAGGACGTTGAGTTATAGGCCAATGCATCCTTTGAGAAGAATCCTATAAGAATTATGGAACATAGCACGAAGGTTCTTCGAGGCCAGTCCATTCATTTGATACAAGTGAAATGAAAGCATGGTTGAGTGAAGGAAGAGGCCTGGAAGAGGGAGGAAAATGTATGGTCAAAATGTCTGGAGTTGTTCTCAGATATCTATTCATCACAATTATAAGGGAAGTTCAGTGATTAGTTGGTTTAAGGTGGAAGTTTGTAATAAACTGGTTTTTCTTTGAAGTATGGATATTGACTTTTCCATCCATTCTCAATTTAATTTCATAAATATAACATATTGTGGATTCTCGTTGAAGCTGTGGAAGGCTCAGGGGTTTTTGGTGCTGGTTCGGAGCCCGAAACCCAATGTTTAGGTGTTTTATAAATAGATCACCGCTAGTTTAAACCATACATGGAAGGAAAAAATGTTTTAATAAGTCATGTGAGACTGGAAAATGGGGGAATACAAGCCACAAGATTGAATAAAACCATGTGGGATGAGTTTCATGACTGTATGGCCTGTTCTGTAGTTTTTTCAGAACTTGACAGATGATCCATACACGGTTTGTGCATGGTTTGTAAACTGTGCAGGTAAACTGTGCAAGTGACCCTTCCTCTTGTAGTGACCACAAAAAATGGATCATGGTTAGACAAACCATGCAACTAAACTGTGAGACCTAGTTAAATTTGTTAAATTTAACTTTTTCCCTTGAAATGTTTATAACCTAAAAATATATTTTACTTCTTACATTTCATAGTAGGAGAACTATTAGAGAGATCCCTCTTGAGACTATTATCCCTTTTCAAATCCCCATTCTGTCCAACCTATGATTCGATCACAGTTCATCTCCTTGGATCCGCAATAATAATACCTCTATTCCTTTTTAGCATTTCTTGATTATTTTGGTTATCGATTACACTATTTGGATTTAGAATTATATACCCTAATATATCATTCTTAAAACATTCTTCGTATTTATCCCAAACTAGGTTGAATCAAATATTGATACTATATGAGCTATATAGCATGATCCTAAGGTAGGTGGTATCATGACTTTCACTATTTGTTGAGCTGTTTATATATGTCGGAGTGTTGCGCGCCCATTTTTAGGGTATTACATGAAATAATAATTGAACCATATTGTCACTTATTATGGTTTAGGTAATTGAATTGGTGTTTTTATTCATTTTATAGGTTGTATACCTGGAATAACTGTCACCCCATGGGTGAGTTTCCTTGGATGAACTTTTATGGACATTTGGCCTAGGATGCCTATGAGGAATGCCTTTAATTACCTTTCAAGGGTTGTTAAAAATGAATTTTCTTATTAAATAAATTTCAATGTTTTTATATTTATATTGAATTCGTTAAATGATATGTAATGGTTGACTTGCCCCATGACCCATGTATGCCATTTCTTGTTTAAGCATGTTTGGAGTGAATTGATTTCTCTGTTAATTTTCCCACATGAGTTAAATAATGTTAATTCCATGTAATTGTTTAATTTACCTATGTTTCTTGTTATGGGAAGTATTCCCATGTATGTAAATTTAATTCCAAGCCTTATGATCTTAGTCCTTACTTGAGTCACCTGTGTGAGGTGGGTTGTATTAAATTCTTTTGGTTTTGACCGTATAACGCATCATGAAATGTTAAAATGAATCTAGAATGATGAAATGGTAAATATCCTTGGGTGAATCATGGATTTAGTTAATAATTACATGGATGTTATCATGTAACTATTATGCTTGTTACCTTGAATGAACCATGGATTCAGTTTAGAATGCCATGTATGGGCTCAAAGGGTTAAATGTGTTTAATCCATGAGTGAACCATGAATCCATTGAGGGATTCCATGAACGGGCACATAAAGGATGTACTTATATATAGAGTAAATCATCGATCCATTGAGTTATGAAATGGACATGGTCAAGATGGATTTTCTATATGTCCTCAGTGATACATGGGGATTCCTTATAGGACATCTAAGGATGAGCTTAGTGACATGAACTTATACTACACCTAGAGTGATATCATGTTCCTGAGAGGTTCTTTGAGATGAGATTTTATTGTGTTGGTGGAAATTTCACTTGGATTGATAATTAAATTCCAGATTAGGAATGTAAAGGATGGGATCAGGTCATAATTGAATATTGAAATGAAATTATTTATTATGCGTCTGCCAGGACAAGACATAAGCTTTGATTCAATATTTACTTATGCTTTCTTAGATGGATTTCTGAGGAATCTGTTGTGCTTAATGTTATATAGTGGATGACTGGCTTGAGAAGGATCTGAATACTTACAAATTTAATGTAACAGAATTATTAAATGGATAATGAAATGTAAATAATTGAAAACTAGTTCTTATATGTTTTTTACTTTTGAGTACTTCCTATCTTACTACTTTCATTATTGTACATTGACTAATTGGCACAAACCTTGGGTGGTCGCCTATTGGGATTTATTCTCAAACCTATTTTGGGTTAGGTTTTGGACCCATAAGATTATATGATTTCACGTGTTTATAAGGGAAAGTTCCCTCCTACATGTACTTGATATGATACATAGGGTAAGGGGAGCATGACATCAAGTTTAAGATTGTGATTCTACTAAGATTCTATTTGGCCTTTTTTTACTTTTGTAACTTATATTGTATATGACTATAGTGTGACCTATTTTGGTTGTTTTCTAGAACATGTGACATGTATCATAATATTTTGTATGACATGACTCTAGTTTGTTTATACTTTCAATATTCTGATATTTACTTATGTTGTATGGATTTACTACTTCCTCTATTGAATTTTTATTGTATTATACTATATTACACTATAATTGTAGAGACCCGAAGCTTATCGTACATGGACATTACATTAATTTTGCGGAATACTTAGTACATAACAAAAACACACACTAAAGGATCGTAATAGTTTAGTGTCTTTGGAAACTCGGAACGTAATCTTCTAATCGTGGTGAAAGATCTTCAATATCTCCCATAAATATCTTCCCTTTTTTTTTACCTAAAACCTTTATTTATATCCTGGGGAAAAGAAAACATAAAAGGGTGAGCTCAAATGCTCAGTAAGGGTATACAAAAGAAATAAAAATCATATCATATCTTTTTGAAAATCATAACCTGCAAAAGAGATCATAATATCTTAACATGGAACAAATCATAGAAGTGAAAATGAGATCACCATAATCATAACATGAAACTTGAAACTTTGTGGCATGCACACATAATCATGGAAATCATTTCTTGTTAGTCATGACTCATTGCCAAGACTATCTTAGTGGACAAAGTCCCTTTCTGAATCGAGTAATCCTCGTTTCAGTCCTGTTTCACTGAACCGGTATAACCTACCATTCCAGCCATGTCTATCTCATGAGATATGAAATCTTTACCCAATGCATTGGAGGGAGATATAGGTCCCACCCATCTTATAATGAATCCTTTCTTATGTGTGCCACATAATCATAAAACATACATCATCGCATAACACATGTAACAAAAATGGGATTCTTGAAACATCATGAAATCATAAAATCATATAAGGCAAATGACTTCATAAAAATAATTCCCTCACAACATAATCAAATCAATGTAATTAAAGGGATAAAAACAGAACCCTTTATTATCTTAGATGGAAAATAATTTTGATAAAACACTTGAACTCCATTCTTGAGGAAAATATCCTTTCTTTTTCAAAAACACTTTTCTTTTCTTAACATGTCATAAAATTATAAACTAAAAGAAGTTGATTAAAAATAAACTTGAAAACTTGTAAAGGAAGCTTCTTGGAAATAATGTTTCAAAAATCCATTCATGCCGTATAAGTTAAAAAAAAACATTCTTCGTACTTTTGTCGGAAAAGTCAAAAAGTACCTCGTACGGAAAAACGACAAAAGATTCCTTTCATATTCTTTACTAAAAACTCACCTAAGGGTAAAATTGGATTTAAACTATTGCAAGTGGATGGAAAAAATATTTCATATTGAGGGAACATGGATGTGGATGATAAAATACACCCCAGTAAATACTTACGAATAAACAATCTCGGATAAAAATGAGATTGTGATATTTCCCTTACCTTAGGTCCAATTTGCTTCGTATGTGTCCGAACCTCCTGTATAATGATTTAAATAATGTCATTGACTTATTACAGAATCATATTCATTGTTATGATATCATATATGGTTCACTTATGACATTATATTACCCGTTCTTTTGTAAATTCCATGTTAAAGAAGCGTTTTGGGTAAAATCGTTTCATTTATCGTAGGTGTTTTGACTTCTTGTTCTTGACATCATTATTACTTATATCATGATTTACTTACTTCCAGAATATAAAATATGATTTATATATCATATATATTCAGTATATATATATATATAATAGATAGATAAATAAAATGAAAAACACCGTTCATGGAGACGGTAGTCCGTACGTACGCATGAACGCTGTTTTTCTTTCCTTATTGTCTTGAAATGGAAGTAAGTAGATGACATACATATGTATATATATACATAAATCCAGTAGCTTTATAGTGTCATATATTTCATTATTATTTCTTATATATACATTATAATCATTCTTAAATGGTTAACATAGAGAATGAATCTCATCGCGTCGTGGAGACGGTAGTCCGTACGTACGCACGAGCGATGATATCATTTCTATAAATATTGAATTGAATTGGAGTGGATTATACAATATATCAGAATCAATATGATGTTGTAATAACTATGTATAGTTATTCTTTACACCATTATACCCATCCATGTAAGGTGGTGGTGGAAAATAGATTACACCACGGCGTGGAGACGGTATTCCGTACGTACGCACGCGCGGTGATTTCTTTTTCCGTAGGATGGATAGATGGTGAAATAGGGTTGTTTCATACTTATAATAACATATCAGTATATGAGTGATACTGATGTTATTACTTCATAATGAAACAACCTAATAAGAAGAAGTGGAAGAAGAAATAAAGATGAAAGAATTGGTAACGGTAATTACCTCTTCTTTGAAGTGCCTCTTTGAGACCTCCTCTTAGGGCACTAGAATTGGTCTTTGAGGAAGACCAGAACCTCTAGGATGTTTCTAGGGAAGTGGAGAAGATATTTTGGCAGGGGTTGTCCGAGCTTGAGTGCTCAAATTGGTGTTAGGAGGAGGGGGAGGAGGTGTCCTTTTATAGGGGAGGAGAGGGGCACCTTAGGAATTCTTAAAAATATTAATTTATAATAAATCTAACCCCACTTAAAAACCTCCAAAAATGACTCATATTCGAAGATTAGATGAGATAGGGTTGTAATCTCATCAACCAATCAAATTTAGACATGTTTGGATATTATTTTAAACCTTATCAATTAGATTTAACTCTAAGTTAAATAATTTAACTTTTACCGTGTCTTTTTGTTTTCTTTCACTATATGGTTAATAAACTTACTATAACATGCCAAACGAACCCCAAATTGTTTATTATTAATACATATATCCTTATCTAAGTCATTTGGCCGAACCTTAGATTTTTAGGAATAAAATAACAATTAATAATATAATATTTGATTTAAAAACTATTTTGTGTCAATTTTGACACTATTTGATACATGATTTTTGTGAAAGTCATAACAGAATTATATGTTCGAACCAAGTTGATTAAATCAACAATAATATATCATAGTAACCTAGAAAATTATTGTAATTCATAAAAAATCTCAAATTACATTTATTTTGGTGTTTATAACATCAATTATGTCAATATTTCATTAATAAGATAATTACTGCATCATCGTTGTGTCATAACTAAATTAAATTATTTTATGTCTAAAAATTACAAATAAAATACCATCATGTAGGAAATCTTTTTAGCTTTCTAATGAATATTTACAATCGAATTTATCTTATGTATAACCCCATATTAAAAATGATTTACTTATTAAACTTTGATTTTAACTATTTTAACCCTTCTTTAAATAAATTCATAATAAATGTCCTAATCTAATCCAAGTGGGCCTAAATGGTCCTATTTTATTCCTAAGTTTGTTTTTGGTCGAATTACACTTGTCCAATAGAATTAGGACATGTGTTAGGGTAATAGTAATATCATATTTACCCTTAGTTACCCTATTTACTATTAACCGTGGTAAAAAAAAGTAAAAAGTTACTATTCACCAAAAAATTATTTTCATCTCATTGAACCACATTTTAGTCCTTGATATTAACCGTGTCTCTCGGATTTTCGAAATTCCATTCACAGAAGCGGTAAAATTAAGTTTTATACAAAATTCAGTTTTTAACCTACCACTTAGTAGTTTTACTATTCATCAAAAATTGATGTTTTTCAGAACAATGGCAAAATTTCATCCTAAGCTATATTTCATATTCCGAATTCAAAAATGAAGTCTATTTTACCAAATTCATAACATAGAAATTGCATTAATTAAATTTATAATTAAATCCCGCTGTTAAAACAAATAGCGTGTTTTTAAGAAACAATATCTATCAAAAGATTGACATTTGATTACGTCTGGTTTAAATGTGAAATTACATCCAATGACCAACATTGTATTAAATTGTAAAAATATATTATAAATATACTTTAAAACCACTCAAATTAATGATTTATCACTATTAATTATTTCGATTAAAAAAGTTGTTTTTAATTATAATTTAGTAATTTTCACTATTCATCAGAATATGAAAGTTATCCGAAAAGTACCAAAATTTCACCTTAGACTAAATTTGATACTCCGAATCCATGAATGAAGTTCATTTTGAAAAATAAGATTTACAGAATTTTAAAAAGTGGTTATTACTATTCATAACGGCTAGTTTTAATAATATTTTAATAGCACATCGTTGTTTAGTGAAACTCGGTATTGCGTATTACACACGCTATTGAGGAAGGTCGCGATTGCGTGTAATGCAAGGCAAGACAAGGATGCGTGTTGTGCAAGCTCCTTTTGGTGTAGCGTATAAGACAAGACATTAGTAAAATAAAAAAGAATATTTTTCATAAAATCTTGGGCTGTTACATTCTACCCCCCTTAAAATGAATTTCGCCCTCGAAATTCGTCGGGGTTATAAATGGTTTACTATTCGAAAGTTTCTTTAATAGAAACCCACATCGTAAAAGGGAATACCAAAACTTGACTTTAAAAACTAAAGTATGAAATGTAACGATTACCCAAATAAACTAATCACTGGGTTTCCACATAGGTGAAAATATGGATATGGAAGAGAAATCTAACCATCATGTTCTGATGGAGAGTGGTAGAGAACATGGCTATGGAAAAGCCAGTAATCACAAATCCATAGATTTGTGATGATATAAGGTACCATCTGATTCATCAGGTATAAGATCACTAGGACAACATTTTTTTTTTGGTTTTCAAGATCATTTCCCTAAAGTTGAAAATTTTCTTAGAATAAATACTTACTTTATTTTGGTACAATCTCACTTTTGTTCGTGCCTTGAACAATTTCTACTTCATCTCTTAAATAAATGAAGTTGAATTTGTTATTCGTGAAGTGTTAGCAGATCATGTGATAGAATGACGAGTCATTCCATCTGTCTCAAACAAAAGGTTAGTAAAAATTATATACATAAGTCGATCTATAGTGAGATTAATCACATATGGTTTCTAAAATGGACTTATACTTCATATATCATACTGCTTAATATAATAAAACTAGTTTCTACTAAACAGGGACTTCCTGTAGGTCAGTGGTAGGCGATAAAGGCCAGTCGCACTTCGGTTGTGGGTTCGATTCCTACAGCCTTGTCCGAAGCGATGGTCTGTCGCCCGTCCTGCAGGTTGTCCTTTTTCTAAAACTACGTTACTATAACATCCCATCAATAATATCGAAAATCTTCTATCCTTAAACAATACTAACTTATGTCCAACATAATCCAGTCTAATCTTTAGGCTTATACATAATACTGCAGTCCACTCTCATAATATAGTGACATCGATTACCAGAGATTTAATACTGTCGTTGATCCCCACATATCATAAGATATGTCTTGTTGGTCACATTCCAAACATTCAAAGTCCTTAATCGTGTATTCTCTTGAATACCTTAGTGAAAACATGAGTGCAGTTAAAAGTTAACACTTTCCACATACCAAAATCCTCAAAATTCTATATACTCAAACCATGATATCACTTAGTCCTTATATCAATCATGAGCTCATGAATACTATTAAACATTTCATTTTCTCGTCCTCATTATGCGCATATCATCTTATTTCCAAAAAAATATCTCAATCACTTTGAATACCACATCAATAAATATTGCAATACTCAATGATACAACATTATTTTGGAATCCCATTACATAAACGCTTAATCATTCCACCACATCGTTATCATATTCATCATCGCCAATAGTGATCGCATGTGACTTCCCTTTGTCCTTTTCCTTCAGTGGTTTCTCATGTTGATCATCACTAACCCTTAGATTAGGGCAATTATTAGCATAATGCCCCATTTCCTTGCACTTGAGGCATTGAAGTGTTGGTGGTGCGTTCTCTGCAGTGTTTGCTTTATTCACATCATTAGAAACCCTTTTTCCATTACTTCGACACTCAGCTGCTCGATGACCTTCTTTTCCACACTTAAAACATTTTCTAGTTCCTTTAAGACAATCTCCACCATGCTTCTTTCCACACTTTGTGCATAAGGAAACATTCATCTTCTTTTCACCATTATTATGAGATTTCTCATTGAACTCCATCTTTCGTTTCTTGTCAAAACCATGAGATGGATATGTAACACCAACTTCCATTTCTACCTTGATAGCACAACGCACAATTTCTTCATAGCTACTGAAGTCTCTTATAGCTAATGCCCTTCGAAGACTTGGTTTTAAGCCACTGAAAAATCGATCAACTTTACTTTCAGGTTGGATGATAATTCCAGAAGCATACCTTGCAAGTCTTGTAAAATTTGCTTCATAGGTACCAACAGATTCATCGTCCCTTTGCTTCAGTTCAAGAAACTCTTTCTCCATCTTTGTTCGAAGAATACGAGGGAAGTACTTATTGAAAAATATGTTCTTGAACTCGTCCCATTCCATAGACTCAATTTCATCCCTTTGCCTTGTATTCTTAACAAGATTCCACCATTGATCTGCTTCACCTTCCAAACGATATACTGTTAAGATGACTTTATCATGTTCAGAACATTGAAGAACTGAAAATATCTTTTCAGTGGTACTGATCCATTGTTCAGCAACAAGTGGATCGGAAGTCCCACTGAAAGAAGGTGGACGTTGCCTCATGAAGGACTCAATAGAATATTGTTCCCTTCTCTGCTCATTTAGAAGTCCAGAATGATTCATAGCTTGTGTAAGTATAGCAATAAGATTTTGCACTCCATCTCCCATAACATTTCTTTGTTCAGGAGGGCAATCATTGCATTGTCCATTGCATTGATCAACACGGTTCCTTCGGGTTCCAGCCATCGTCTAAAACCCAAAAAGAATTGTGTGAGAGGCAAGAATCATGCTAGGGAAAACAACATAATAAAGGGGGAGTACCTTCAATATCCAACATCTTAGGTTTAATTCTATGATCGTTAGCGTAATTCTATTACTATAACCTATACGTATACTTATCCCTAGGGACATCCCTAGACATACCTTAGAAATATCTCTAGGGATCTCACTAACGTTTTCGCATCCTAGTTTCCAAAGGTTGACTAAACCTTTCCTCTGATACCAACTGTAGAGACCCGAAGCTTATCGTACATGGACATTACATTAATTTTGCGGAATACTTAGTACATAACAAAAACACACACTAAAGGATCGTAATAGTTTAGTGTCTTTGGAAACTCGGAACGTAATCTTCTAATCGTGGTGAAAGATCTTCAATATCTCCCATAAATATCTTCCCTTTTTTTACCTAAAAGCTTTATTTATATCCTGGGGAAAAGAAAACATAAAAGGGTGAGCTCAAATGCTCAGTAAGGGTATACAAAAGAAATAAAAATCATATCATATCTTTTTGAAAATCATAACCTGCAAAAGAGATCATAATATCTTAACATGGAACAAATCATAGAAGTGAAAATGAGATCACCATAATCATAACATGAAACTTGAAACTTTGTGGCATGCACACATAATCATGGAAATCATTTCTTGTTAGTCATGACTCATTGCCAAGACTATCTTAGTGGACAAAGTCCCTTTCGGAATCGAGTAATCCTCGTTTCAGTCCTGTTTCACTGAACCGGTATAACCTACCATTCCAGCCATGTCTATCTCATGAGATATGAAATCTTTACCCAATGCATTGGAGGGAGATATAGGTCCCACCCATCTTATAATGAATCCTTTCTTATGTGTGCCACATAATCATAAAACATACATCATCGCATAACACATGTAACAAAAATGGGATTCTTGAAACATCATGAAATCATAAAATCATATAAGGCAAATGACTTCATAAAAATAATTCCCTCACAACATAATCAAATCAATGTAATTAAAGGGATAAAAACAGAACCCTTTATTATCTTAGATGGAAAATAATTTTGATAAAACACTTGAACTCCATTCTTGAGGAAAATATCCTTTCTTTTTCAAAAACACTTTTCTTTTCTTAACATGTCATAAAATTATAAACTAAAAGAAGTTGATTAAAAATAAACTTGAAAACTTGTAAAGGAAGCTTCTTGGAAATAATGTTTTAAAAATCCATTCATGCCGTATAAGTTAAAAAAAACATTCTTCGTACTTTTGTCGGAAAAGTCAAAAAGTACCTCGTACGGAAAAACGACAAAAGATTCCTTTCATATTCTTTACTAAAAACTCACCTAAGGGTAAAATTGGATTTAAACTATTGCAAGTGGATGGAAAAAATATTTCATATTGAGGGAACATGGATGTGGATGATAAAATACACCCCAGTAAATACTTACGAATAAACAATCTCGGATAAAAATGAGATTGTGATATTTCCCTTACCTTAGGTCCAATTTGCTTCGTATGTGTCCGAACCTCCTGTATAATGATTTAAATAATGTCATTGACTTATTACAGAATCATATTCATTGTTATGATATCATATATGGTTCACTTATGACATTATATTACCCGTTCTTTTGTAAATTCCATGTTAAAGAAGCGTTTTGGGTAAAATCGTTTCATTTACCGTAGGTGTTTTGACTTCTTGTTCTTGACATCATTATTACTTATATCATGATTTACTTACTTCCAGAATATAAAATATGATTTATATATCATATATATTCAGTATATATATATATATAATAGATAGATAAATAAAATGAAAAACACCGTTCATGGAGACGGTAGTCCGTACGTACGCATGAACGCTGTTTTTCTTTCCTTATTATCTTGAAATGGAAGTAAGTAGATGACATACATATGTATATATATACATAAATCCAGTAGCTTTATACTGTCATATATTTCATTATTATTTCTTATATATACATTATAATCATTCTTAAATGGTTAACATAGAGAATGAATCTCATCGCGTCGTGGAGACGGTAGTCCGTACGTACGCACGAGCGATGATATCATTTCTATAAATATTGAATTGAATTGGAGTGGATTATACAATATATCAGAATCAATATGATGTTGTAATAACTATGTATAGTTATTCTTTACACCATTATACCCATCCATGTAAGGTGGTGGTGGAAAATAGATTACACCACGGCGTGGAGACGGTATTCCGTACGTACGCACGCGCGGTGATTTCTTTTTCCGTAGGATGGATAGATGGTGAAATAGGGTTGTTTCATACTTATAATAACATATCAGTATATGAGTGATACTGATGTTATTACTTCATAATGAAACAACCTAATAAGAAGAAGTGGAAGAAGAAATAAAGATGAAAGAATTGGTAACGGTAATTACCTCTTCTTTGAAGTGCCTCTTTGAGACCTCCTCTTAGGGCACTAGAATTGGTCTTTGAGGAAGACCAGAACCTCTAGGATGTTTCTAGAGAAGTGGAGAAGAGATTTTGGCAGGGTTTGGCCGAGCTTGAGTGCTCAAATTGGTGTTAGGAGGAGGGGGAGGAGGTGTCCTTTTATAGGGGAGGAGAGGGGCACCTTAGGAATTCTTAAAAATATTAATTTATAATAAATCTAACCCCACTTAAAAACCTCCAAGAATGACTCATATTAGAAGATTAGATGAGATAGGGTTGTAATCTCATCAACCAATCAAATTTAGACATGTTTGGATATTATTTTAAACCTTATCAATTAGATTTAACTCTAAGTTAAATAATTTAACTTTTACCGTGTCTTTTTGTTTTCTTTCACTATATGGTTAATAAACTTACTATAACATGCCAAACGAACCCCAAATTGTTTATTATTAATACATATATCCTTATCTAAGTCATTTGGCCGAACCTTAGATTTTTAGGAATAAAATAACAATTAATAATATAATATTTGATTTAAAAACTATTTTGTGTCAATTTTGACACTATTTGATACATGATTTTTGTGAAAGTCATAACAGAATTATATGTTCGAACCAAGTTGATTAAATCAACAATAATATATCATAGTAACCTAGAAAATTAGTGGAATTCATAAAAAATCTCAAATTACATTTATTTTGGTGTTTATAACATCAATTATGTCAATATTTCATTAATAAGATAATTACTGCATCATCGTTGTGTCATAACTAAATTAAATTATTTTATGTCTAAAAATTACAAATAAAATACCATCATGTAGGAAATCTTTTTAGCTTTCTAATGAATATTTACAATAGAATTTATCTTATGTATAACCCCATATTAAAAATGATTTACTTATTAAACTTTGATTTTAACTATTTTAACCCTTCTTTAAATAAATTCATAATAAATGTCCTAATCTAATCCAAGTGGGCCTAAATGGTCATATTTTATTCCTAAGTTTGTTTTCGGTCGAATTACACTTGTCCAATAGAATTAGGACATGTGTTAGGGTAATAGTAATATCATATTTACCCTTAGTTACCCTATTTACTATTAACCGTGGTAAAAAAAGTAAAAAGTTACTATTCACCAAAAAATTATTTTCATCTCATTGAACCACATTTTAGTCCTTGATATTAACCGTGTCTCTCGGATTTTCGAAATTCCATTCACAGAAGCGGTAAAATTAAGTTTTATACAAAATTCTGTTTTTAACCTACCACTTAGTAGTTTTACTATTCATCAAAAATTGATGTTTTTCAGAACAATGGCAAAATTTCATCCTAAGCTATATTTCATATTCCGAATTCAAAAATGAAGTCTATTTTAGCAAATTCATAACATAGAAATTGCATTAATTAAATTTATAATTAAATCCCGCTGTTAAAACAAATAGCGTGTTTTTAAGAAACAATATCTATCAAAAGATTGACATTTGATTACGTCTGGTTTAAATGTGAAATTACATCCAATGACCAACATTGTATTAAATTGTAAAAATATATTCTAAATATACTTTAAAACCACTCAAATTAATGATTTATCACTATTAATTATTTCGATTAAAAAAGTTGTTTTTAATTATAATTTAGTAATTTTCACTATTCATCAGAATATGAAAGTTATCCGAAAAGTACCAAAATTTCACCTTAGACTAAATTTGATACTCCGAATCCATGAATGAAGTTCATTTTGAAAAATAAGATTTACAGAATTTTAAAAAATGGTTATTACTATTCATAACAGCTAGTTTTAATAATATTTTAATAGCACATCGTTGTTTAGTGAAACTCGGTATTGCGTATTACACACGCTATTGAGGAAGGTCGCGATTGCGTGTAATGCAAGGCAAGACAAGGATGCGTGTTGTGCAAGCTCCTTTTGGTGTAGCGTATAAGACAAGACATTAGTAAAATAAAAAAGAATATTTTTCATAAAATCTTGGGCTGTTACAATAATAATGAGGGAATAGTCTCCCAATATCACACCCAGGCCCTCACTGCTAGTTGGTAGCCTCTGGAATTTGGGGAGATGCTCTTGAGTCCATGTGGAGAATCATGATTAGAGGACTGTTATGTGGAATATTGGTTTAGTATGTTACACATATCACTCTTATAACCACTATTACAAATGGAATAACTTACCAAAAAAATTCTAATAACATTATTGTAAAATCCTAGCCAGTTAACCTTTTACCTTTGCTCAATGAATCAGAGTTCCATATTGGGATCATCCATCATCAAACACTATATCTAGCTCAAGTTTCATCATGGAAAATTCTCAATGCTCATAACATAATCATAAAACATGAAATTTTCCATTTACTTCATTTTACTCATAAATATATTTTTTGACCCATAATAAAACATTTTAGGATATTAAAATATACATTCCATTTAAAACCAATTTTAAAAATACTTAAAAAAGAGAAAGAGATTTTTTATTTGAAGAAAAAATGGAATAATATAAAGTAAAACAAATATAAAATATTGTTTATAGTGGTAGGAAAATCCATTGATTCTGTATACATTAAAATAGAATATTCATTTTTTAAAGAACGTAAACACATTATGTTAAAATATTACTTTTGAAAACCTTTTAAACAAATAAAAAATTGTGATAAAATATCCTTTATAACTCACTTATTTATATAAAAATAAATATTTAAAATAATTTTAACAATATAGACATGGAAGAAATATATTTATAAAGCAAATCTTTAAAATATTTAAAATGTGGTTTTAAAGTAAATTGTTCTTTACCTCGAGTATAACTCATCATGTACGTTCTTTATCTTTCTGAATAATAAATTTATGTTAATATTTTAATTTATTAAAAACTATTTTAAAGTTTATTATTTATTTTATTTCATTAATTACCATTTCAAATTCATTTTCTTAGTGAATTAAGTTCACATCAGATGTTTTGACAATATTCGACTCATATGTCCAAAATGACTTTGGTAGGTTAACTATGGCTAGAGAGGTAATTATTACATAAACTCTAGAATAATAATAAATAAATAATTATAATTTTATAAATAAATTATAATTTAAAAAAACCATGAAAGTTGTTTTTGAAAAATGAATTACGTTACAATCATGGATATGGTAGGTCGTATGTATGCATGAGATACATTTCTATTTTTAAAATAACATGATGGAAATAATGTAAGTTTTATTTTTATCTTTATATAATAATTATTATATCATAATCATATCATTTTACATTTAAATATTATTATATATACCATAAATGTAATGAGGTGATGAAAACAAATCACATCACTTTGTGGAGGTGGTAATCCACATGTATTCATGAACGACATTATCATTTTCAATGGATGGAAGGGTAAAAAAATAAATGATATAATATCATTAAATAATGATAATTATATCCTGAAAATAATATATATATATATATATATTAAATTGATTATTGTAACCAGTTTTCATAGGCAGCAATGGAAACAAATTACATCAGTTCGTGATACTGTAGTCCGCCGTAAAAAAAATGATGGTTTCATTTCTCATTTGTTAGAAGTGGAGATAGATATAGGTTAAGATATTAAAATAATTATATCTTAGTATATGGGATATAATTATGTTATTATATCATAATTTTTAGAAGAATTTTGAAGGATTAAGAATATGAAATCAAACTAAAACATTCGGCTAAAATCTATTCCAATTATCTAGAAAACCTCCTTCTCGTTATACATTAATCCCTATAAGGTTGGTATTATACCAAAAATAAGGCCTATTTTATGTGTGTAGGGATTTTTTATGGTATTTGGCTAGTTATTTTCCAAAATATAGTGCTCAAAATGTGTGAGGAAGAGAGGGGAGTAGGTGCCCTTTAATAAGTGATGGGAGGGACACTCTTCAAATTACTGAAAGTATTAAATAGATATAAATTTTATTTCATTTAAAAATTATTTTTATATATTTAAAATATATTATTATTATGAATCTAAATAATCTCATAAAATAAAATTTTGACCATTTTAGGTGATGTTTTCACCCTTATCACTTTGTTTAAACCCCCATTAATCATCTTGATGATTACCAAGATATCAACACACTTTAATAATTAGGATTCAATAAATTCACTATAAAAGGATAAGTGACTAATAAATGGAAAATTAATTATATTTTTAACCATGTACCATTAAATTGGTTGAATAATGGGTTTTTATTAATTTTAAAACATTTTATAAAACATTTTTATTATAAAATATCATTAATATCATTTTTGGAACCATTCATTTACTTTGACTTTAAAGTCATCAAGATAAAATTGGAATTAGAGTATATACTTTTAAAAATTATCTAATATGTTATATATATAAATATCTATAAAATTTTTGTGACACTATAAATTAGCCACAAAAAATTACATTTAGAGTCTCTAAAATCATTTACTTTATTTTCCTAATATTTGTACAAGCACTATGTCAGTATTGTGTAAGTATTTAAGATAATTATTTTATCCCTAAAAATTATAAATAAATTACCATCATAAAAAAATTAATTAAGTTCAATATAAAATTTTATATTCATTAAATATGTATATTTACTCATATTTATGTTATGAAAACTTTTTAATAAGTTTTTTGGACTTTTCTATCCCTGTATAAGCTTTACATAGGTATTTGGATTAGTCACTTATTATATAATTAAACAAATTCATATATATCCATAAAATAATAAATAATACATAATATTTATTATAAATGTGAATAAAATACTTCTTAATTCTCAAATAATATATTTAACATAACAAATTTTACTTTTCTAGTGCTGCACTTGCACTGCATCAACATAGAAAATGATTTTCATATTTATCATGAAATAAATTCAAATTTATGTGTTTTTAATTATTTATATATAATATTTTTATTATGTTTCCATAAATTATTATTTAAATAATATTAATAAACTTTCATATCATATTTATTTCTTGGTTATATCATAAAATCTATCATATTTCAAAAAAACTATATTTTTTACTATTCGATGGAAAATAAATTTGTTCATAAACAACCAAAAATTTAACGCTAAGGTAATTTTGATATTTTAATTTATAAAATAAATATTACATCCTTTTTATAAAATAAAATTTATAGAAGTTACATAAATTAATTATAATATTCTCTCACCAAAGGCAATAAAAACTATTTTTGAAGAAAATTAATTTTTGAAGAATAAAATGACTTTATATAAAAATGTGTACTTATTTCTAAAGAATTAGTAAATAAATTTTTATCGCGTATAAACTTTATAGATATTTCATAATTCATTTAATCCTATTCATATAGATCAATTCAAAGAGTTGGTTGTTACTATAATATTTAAATAAGAAAATATCACGGTTCGTTTAGGCTCGGGGTTGTGTGTTTTATACGTCATCAAATATAGTGTTCTATTAAAATATAAAGGTGTTAAAATTTCTCTATGAAGGGTAGGGTCCCACTAAATAATTAAACATTAGATAATGGATCCATAATGTTCCTTTTAGGAATTCTATGAAGATTAATTATGGCGGTTAGTACCCACATGAATTGTAATGTTTTCTGAATTTCTATGTATTTTTTATATAAAAATTCCTTATGATGTTATTTTGGAATCAAGTTGTTTTTTAAAAAATATATAAATTTTTATGTAATAAATGTTTTTAGGAATGATAAAATCTTATCTATTCATATGTGATTTTAGTTTCACATGTGACACCTAATAGTGGATTTCTATGGGTGTAAATAATTATGGTGGGGGGAATTATAAGAGTATACTTTTTTATTTTTCAATATAAGTAATTATAGTTATAAGTTATAAATTTAAATAAGGGAAATTAATTTTTTTTTTGAAATTTTGAATGATGAAAATTTTAATAATGGTTTGGTAAATTTTTTATACTAATTGCGTTTCATTAAAAAGTTGTGACATGAGGTATTGCATGGTTATTGAATGGTTTTGAAAATAATGCCTGATAACCTCATATACCATTTAGTTGAAAAAAATTGTTTTTCATATTTTGATATCCTCACACTCTCTAAATTTTTTATAGAATAATATAATGATTCTATCAACTATAAATTTTTTTATAATCTATATGTGTCATGTTTCAATATTTTATTTACATATAAATGAAATTCATGTATAGATTTATGTTATTTGAAATTTATATAATTATAAATTTTTATGTATTTTTACACTACATTTAATTATATTTTTTATAAAATTAAATGATTATGCGGTTTTTGTTAATAATGGATCAATTATTCATGTGTTTCTTATAATAAATAAATTAATTTATAAAATAAACACATCTTTAAAAGTTATAATAATTTTTTAATATTTGAGTAAAATAAAATAAAGGTATATTGGGGTTTATTTTCATAATATATTTTGACGGGGGATGACTTTAGGAAGGGGTTGTTATTTCTTCCCCTATACTCTTCTCTTTCCCTTTGATTTTCATGAAGAAATCATCATTCTGGGATCTTGATTTGTCTTCCTTCTTATTTATCTTCCTATTCTCTATCCTCTTATTCTTATTACAATTATTTTACATCTAGGGTCCCCATGGGAGTGGGGTTTTTCATATCAAGGAAAAACCCCAAAATCTCATAGGTATTTTTATTTGAAAGGGGTGTTAACTCCTTTAATATTACTAGACAACCATTTTTATTGAAGGTTCCAATTTTCCCTAGCTTCTGGGTAGGTTATTATATCCTTATCCTTTAAGATAATCCATAAGTGATTGTTTTTTAAAAGTTTATTTTATACTGAAACAATTAACATATAAATTATCTATAATAGATTTCTATTGGTTTTTAGTGATATATTTTCAATTTTTTACTTTTGTATAATGATTTAACATTGGTTTTATACACTAAAATTATACTTATGTGTTTTTATTCACTTAAAGTGATTTATTAAATTAGTACTATTTTTTCCTTGAGAAATATATAATGTTATTTTAATATAAATTATTCTTATCATTTCTAAGAGATTGATATTAAATTTTTGGTGAAGTTTTCAACAGTTAATGTTTCCCATAAAGTGTTTCATATAATGTCAAATAGAGTTTTATATTGATCTTATTGTAATTGTTTTTAAAGTTAATTTTAAAATATGATTTTTCACGATTTATTAAACTGTTCTACGTAAATTTTAAATGAAAAAAGGTGTTGTTTAGAATGTTTCAAGTTTTGTTAAATTAATCACCTTTTCTCATATGTTATTTATTTTTAAATGATATTCCACTTATAAGGGTTTGTTTATTTTATGAATGATGAGTACATGAAGATATGTTATTTATTATATAATTTTCTAAGGTATTTGAACTCATGACTTAGATGAAAACTTTATGTGAATACCTTGGGTACTTAGGGGGTCGCTAGGACAAGAATTTATATTAAGTGGTATTTTTACTATGGGACATGGAACTCACTTAGAATACTAAACTTATGGACATGAAACTCCCTTAGTTACTTAACCCCAAGGACATGGTTATACAATGTAAATTCACCTCTAGAATATGATTCTATAATGGTTTTTGGTTACCCTACTATAGTTTCATTAGTAGTTACCCATGTTTTTTTTCTTGGAATTTTTTTATAAATGATGATTTATTTCTTTCATGTTTGATTTCATTTAGTAAATTCCCCTTTGATTTCTTATACACGTTTTACATGGTATATATAGGCAGATCTATATTAATTTTTTTATAAAAATAATATAAATAGTATTAGTAGTACATTTTATTTTATCTACATACACAACTTGTTTATTATGAAATAAAAAAATGTCAATTTTTATGTCACTTATTTCATCATAAAATTTTAAAATAGTATTTTTGTAATTTTATTTTTAATCAAACATGTATGGATTTTTAGATAATTGGAGTGAATAAATTATTGGTGGTATATTACATGGATTTCTCTCATACCCTATATAAACACACACTGAGGTGAGTACACATATTGTCTTCTTCTATTATTATTTCTAGTTTATATGACAATATTTCTTTTTATAGGGATTAAACCATTGGCCTAGTTATGTATCTATAAATGAGTTGGAATGAAAATTGGACTTGTGACACAAAAATTTAGATATGTACATATTTTAATTTAATTATATTGGTCTTATAATATCAATTACATTTACTAGTGTATGTTTTGAATTTTATGGATGTATATTGGTTTTGATAGTTTATTTAGATTTTATCTCTCTTTATTCTTTATTTCTTAATAGAGGGTAAATCATTTCCATCCATATGTGATACCCTTGGAACTTATTGTTGGCATGTGATGGTTATCTATTATTTCTTGGTATTAGGGTAGTTATTTTAAAAGTCTATTTAAAAAAACATATTAGGATTTTTAATGGTAACTATTTTATATTTTACATAAATAGATTTTACTTGATTGGTTAAACTATATATAAACTATATTTCCTCCCTACAAGTGAACAAGTTATTTTATCATAATTATTGGAAGTTCCTCTTGGTCATATTTACAGGGAAGGTAGTTTAGTTAACTAATAATGTTTACTTTTGTGATTATATTAATTTATTTTGAGAGTTTAATTATGTGAGATTGTTGCACCATTAGTTGAAAAGTGAGTTTTAAAGTGAAGACAATCGAAATGAACAACGATTTTTAAAATATAATATGAGAGTATATGAGGGTATTGGGAATTGTTTAATTGTTTCATACTACATATGTATGAATTAATTAGGTCTTGACTAGTATAATCAATCTATTTTTACAAGGGATATCTTGAGTCACTCTTCAGATTCATAGTAAAATTTTAGGTCCCCATAATTATGTTTGAGAAAAATACACTAATATAAATAATATTTAAATGCACATGATTAGTGTTTACCTTAGACTCTTTAGAAAATTTTATGATTTAGAGGATTATGACCTAATTCAAGTGAACTGGAGTAGAAATCAAATATCATTACTTAACCATATGTACTAAGTTTAATTAAAAGGTGATAAATCTCATAAAGTGTGAAAAAAATGAGTAGAAGATAAAAACAAATAGATTAATTCAATTATATGTAGTAATCCAAAAATTCACCTCACCCATGCCCCCAATGAATGATTAGCCACTCATGATCTTTATTAAACAATTAGAAAAGTATAAATAAGAAATTTATTCACTAAAATGTGTTATGAATTAGCCTTCTACAATGTCTAAATATCATATATCCATAATCTATTTTTAACTATAAAATCTAAAATCCATGATTAGAACCTCAAACTTTAACCTCACAGATTTTACCCTTCCTTTATACATGGGTTCTTAACTATATACTCATTGTAATGTCATGAAATAAATCCCTGTGGACAATGAGTATTAAAATCACTCCAAATAGATAAAAACTTTTATTTCCCTTAGTTAAGTCCCACTATCTTACCCACATGTGTCTTCTACTCTCTCTTAATGAGTTACTTCATTGTGTTCAAGTTATTAATTAATTTCTTGATTTAGTTAGACAATAATGTTATGTGAATATTTTTCTCCCATTACCCATGCATGTTCTCCACATTTAAGCTTCAATGATTAGTGACTCTCCATGATCAAAATATTTTGATGTATGTATTCTAGATGTTTCTCCAATGATAAAGGTGTTTCATGAACCATTCTGAATTCCTTTACAACTTAATAGTTTAAACTATAGATTTTTTATCTAAAATTAATTTTTTGAGAGTAAATTTTTAAAGAAAAATTATATATTAGAATCTAATTTCTATTGAGTTAAAATGTATTCTAGAATTTAAATTTTCATGGTCACATTGGAGTGATAATGGATGTTGATTCTCTCTTTAACACGATGTTTCTTTTTCATTCAATCCCTTCCTTGTGATGTGGTTTTAATTAGTAGTCAAAAAAGTTTTCATAATGATTTAGGTTTCATCATTCAACAATATAATCCTATTCCATGATTTTTTATTTTCTAAAAAATTGAATATTTAATTATGTTGTGATGAGTTCGGACACTGTGTAAACCATCATTATGGATTTTTTCTAAGTTCACAGACCACATTAAATTATATGGTTATGGAATGAATCAAAATTTGTCTCTCAAAATATTTCATTGACGTTGTAGATATACTTGTAAGTTGATGCATCACCAACTGAGAGTGAATGTATCATTGTGATGGAGAATACAAGGTATAATTGAGAGCTGGAATAATCTCAAAGTAAGGCTCAAAACATATTTTAATATAATATTGTGATATTTTTGAAACAACCTTTACTACAACTGATTAATTCTTACATAAGTGGATGTGAAATACCATTGGGAATTGGTGCATCCTAAATACTTACTCATAACCTATATTTCCATCTAACAAAACTAGTTCAAATTCACTTCTAATTATGTTGTGATGAGTTAAGATGTTGTGTAGACCCTCAACAGGGATTTTTTCCAAATTAAAAAACCACATTGAAATATATGGTTATTGAATGAATCACAAGTTTTATCTCCCAATATTTCATTGAGGTTGGAGATATATTAGTATGTTGATGGATTAATCACTGAGAGTGAATTTATCACCGCGACGGAGAACACAAGATACCATTGAGAGATGGAATAATCTCAAGGCAAGGATCAACCTGTATTTTAATATAATATAGTGATTGTTGGGAAACAAATTTTACTCCAACTGATTAATTCTTACATGAGTGTATGTGATATTCCATTGGATAGTTTTTCATCATAAATATTTCTTCATATCTTATATTACTATCTAAAAAAACTAGTTAAAATTCACTTCTATATTTACATTACTCCTCATAATTATAATATAGCACATGAAATTATCATTTTATTCTCATGTAGTGAAGTTTTCTACATAAAAGTTTCATCTTTTTCATTTTCACCTTCCATAGTGTGTCCTCCCCACCATTTTATATTACACTACATGTAAAAAATTCATACTCTCCTTACACAACATGTCCCTTTACATTTAAACACTTATAAATGTGGGTGAATCAAATAATATTTTCACAGTTAAAATTTTAACTTTAATGAAAGTAATTTCATTAATAAATTTTAAAAACTAAAATATTATTTCTAAAATTCAAAAAAATACAAAAAAAATTTAATAACTAAAAATCCATGAAAAGAATACACATGAAAAATAAATAAAAAGACTTTAAATTTGTGAAATTTAATATCACAAACCAGCCCAGATACCCTAGAACTCTGATACCCAAGCTGACCTTAACATTGAATAAAGGTTTTTCTAGATCCCCATTGGTTGGGAACTATCACTTGGAATCATAAAATATAAATATGGAATGGATTTTATACAAAGTAGTGGAGTACAAAGAAACAAGTCTGTATTATCAATACACCAGAAAGGAGAAACAACCTAAAACCAAACATGCATATCAAAAACCTAAAAAAAACCCTTCAACAATGAACTCAAAGAATAAACAGGTAAAATATACATCCCAAAGGTAAAATACTTCCATTACCAATGTATTAAGAACATATACCACCTATAAGTGTTGATTTCCCTTTTTCTGAGACCTGGAAGAAAGAAATATACAAATGACCAAAGGAGTGTGAGATATAAAGACTAGTAGAGTCTCACAATGTTTTCTATAGAAAATAATATATAAATAAACCAAATAATGATTTAAATTTAAATAAAACAAGGTATGGAAATACAAATTCATATTTAAAACAAACCATGATTTCATTTTAAAATGATAGAAAAAATTTTATACATGGATTATATAACCATTTTATATAAGAAAAATTATTTAAATAACTATAAATGAGTAAAAATATTTATTAAATAATTTAATATATATCAAAATAATCATAATAAGAACTGTGGTCATCTGCCTGGGGGTTTGATAGTTTCTAGTTATAGGATCCTCGCACATCTCATATTATTGAACATGGAAATATGTGTACACATGAACCTTAGGCTGTGGACAAATTGGGATCATCAACATCCCATTAGGGATAAAATCTACCTAACTAGATTTTTTAGAGTTTTCATCATCAATCTATTTCCAATTAATTACCATCCTAGCATGCTTGTCCCAAATAAACCACTAACTATACAAGATCACACTTTCTCAATCAATCAATGAATAATGGGATAATAATCTCATTTCAAATCATATCCCCATTTCAATTCAATTACCAAATTATCTATTTCAATATTCTAAATGAATTTCAAAACCAGAAATGGGTTTTTCATCATTTCATGCATTTTCAATACAAAAAACAGGTTTTCATCAATTCAATTTAATAAATTTTCTAAAATAAATTCTCAAATCATCTCACAAATTCCATAAATTCCCAAAAATACACCCTAAAATCTAATTTCATTAGAATTTTTTTTTTCAAAAATTTATTCAAATTCCGATTACAATTCCAAATGAATTCAATTTTGGTTTTCATAAATCAATTGAAATCTATTTCAAATAAATCAAAAAAATCATGGTTTAATTATATGGAATAATAAAAGAACAAACAAACTACCTTTAATAACAGAAACCAACACTCACAATGGGACTAATCAATGAAGGGAAAAGTCAAGGAAGGTTTAGAGACACAACCTATAATAATTATTAAAACACATAGAGTTTAGATCCATCAATCCCAAGATGATCTATCAAAGTCTATGGAGTAAATAAAGAGAGAATAAAAGATACAAGAAGGAAGTTTACTTAGAGAGACACAGCACAACCAACACGATGATCAATTTCCAAACAAATGATATGGAAGGATTGAAGATATCCAAAATTTCCTAGGTATGGTTCTGAGTTTAGAGAGTTCAGGATGTAGGCAGAATGAAAAACAAGATAGCTGACCCATTCCTAAAACCTATAGGTTGCGATATTTTCACATCATGTATTCCCATTAAATGATGTGAAATCCATAAAAGGTCATTTATAAAAAAAATGCATCAATTGTTTTATTAAAATATGATTTTTCCATTTAAAATCATGTAAAATGTAAATTTCATGTAATCATTCCACACAGTGTACCAATTTCACAACATCTTCCCTATGAACATTACAAAACATTTAATGCCTTTAAATATCATTTAATCTCCTAGAAAACAGTAAAAAAGATAGTTTCTATATAAAATACAAAAAAATAACAACTAAAGGATGACAAATACCTTAAAGTGTAATAGGATTTTACATGCACATTACTTAACACAAGACTGATAAATTTTCCTTAATTTATTTCTCTTAACATGTTTCAAATTGATCCAAAATTATCTTAATTTTTATTCCTAGATCATTCAATATTAAATTAATATAATTCAGTTGGATCATATCCCCTATGAAACACCATCACATATTTCTCTCCCTCATATTCTTACACATTATTTGGATTTAAATTTCTTTATATAACTCAAATGAAATATTTTTAAGTCAATTTCTTCTTCTTTATATAGGTTCAATATTCCCCTAACCTTCCATTTCTTTGGGAAATTAAGTATATTTGAAGAACTTTTTAATTGAGCATGACTATTAAAAAACTAAACCATCCCCTATACTAGTTATCCCCCAAGACTAATTGAAATAGTCTAGGCATGGTTGAAGGATAGGGGAAGCTAACTCTTATAATTCCATTTTACTCTATTCAGACATTGCTTATTCATACATTAACCTAGTTCCTACCCATTTTTGATACTTAAATTTGGATCTTAATTTCCCATTTTACTTGAGTTTGAATGGTGTTATTCCCCTAGAGTGGATAATTCACCCAATGTGAAGTTCAATTTCCGATGTGTATAAATTGTATTTTGATTCAACTCAATTATTTTCCTTTTAACATTTTATAGACATAATCAAAAAATTGAAACTCTAAGTTTTAAAAGTGGTTTATCTTCTAGATAATTGATAAAAAAACTTCAATAATGTTACTTAAATGAGTACACACACCACTCATCCTCCAAAATTAGTTTATAAATAGAATTTAATTCTAATAAAATATGTAAGGTAAGTATAAATGTCCCCTTATTTGAAATATTTTGTTGAATAACAAATGTAGTTTCATTATTTTGAATCAAAACTCTTCCATGCATATGGAAAAATACATATAACACAATTAGTGAGTGGAATTGTACTTATTAAAATATGAAAAGGATAAGTAATGAATATGGGATTCCTCCCAAGTGCACCTTTTTTACACCTATCATCCAAACTTTCACAACCAACCAATATTTTATTCTCTATATTGGGGTCTTATCCACTATTTATCATTTATAATGTAACCTCAGAGTCTGTCCATTCACTATAAATAATTCTCCATCCTCTATATAACTACTCACAATATAATTTTTATTTACATTAATCACATCAAATGGTCCAAACCATATAGAGTTAATTTTCCTAGGAAATAGCTACGTCCTAGAATTAAATAATTGGAATCATTTTCCTTGTTTGAAACCCTTCCTTTTTATCATATTTTTAAGAAAAAAATTATATTTTTTTTCATAATCTTAGTATTTTCCTATGGTCCCTTTCGATTTATTTTAATATATTTAGACCAAACAATTTTATCTCATTTTCACTATTGTAATCCTTGTTTGAATCCTTTACAGACCAAAGGGATTGTGTTTAACCTCTACATATAAGTAATAGGTTTTTTCAAAAATCATCTTGTACGGTGACATACCAATGCATGTTTTTTAGGCAATCCTATATGTCCAGAGTGAATCCTCCAACTTGTAAATACAATCCTTTATTTATTTATTAATCATTTTCTCAAAAATTATCTTATGATATTTTTTTTCTATCACAAAATATCCCTTTGTTTGTGGATGGTAAACAATTATTGTCCTATGTTTGCTTCCATGTTTCTACAGGATCATTTTGAATTGATAGTTTCCAAAAAAAATGCACTCCATTGTAACTAATGATGCCTCTTGGAACTCTATAATGATATAATATGATATTTCTTAAAAATTTAAATATGTATGACCCTAGATTGTCAGTTAGAGAAATAAATTCAACCTATATGGATACATAATCAACTACCACTAGGATATACTCATTCCTATAAGAGTTTTGGAATAGTTTTATAATATCTAAACCCCAAACATCAAAAATATCAACTGATAGAATCCCTATTCATGTAATCTCTTGTGTTCTTATATTATTTCCCATTTTTTGAAAATTTTCATAGTATTTGATAAATTCTATAGTTCCATCAAGTAAATTTGGAAAATAAAAATCAAATTAATGATCTTCTATAGCTATTTTTAGATTCTCATAATGATAACACTGTGGTATTGAATTTCATTGATTGATAATATAGATCACCAATTCATATGAAACAAATTTTCTAAGAATTCCATTAATCCCTTGATTAAATATAAATGGGTACTCCCATATGTTGTACTTAACATCATTTTTACACCTTTTTTATCATTCCTTGTCATTACCTATGGACTCTTTTTAGTGAATATGTAATTTTAAAATTGATAATACCAAGGAAATACCTTGGTTTTCACTATATTCATTTTATCACCTGCAAATTATCCCTTTATGGGATTAATGGGATATCCCTTTAAGTATTTTATTTTATATAAGTGATCTATCATTTGATTCTTGGCAACATTCTAATATTTAATTTCAATATCAATCTCTAATAAGATAAATACTCTTATGACCAGTCATGGGATGAATTATTTATTATATAATAATTATTTCAAAGATAAATGGTATGTATACACTATTAACTTACATTAAATAAGATATATATTTAATTATTCCACAATATACATAACTCCCAACTTTTCCTTTTAATTTGTTGAATAAGTGAGTTGTGATCCATTCAGAAGATTTATTGCATAATAGATCCCACACTATTTTCTTTCTCTTGAATATCCATGAACAACTCCTAATGCATAATCAATATCATCATACATGATTTGGAAAGTCTGAATTCATTTTGGTGAGGAAATTATATGTGTAAAAACAATATTCTACTTTAATATATTGAAAAATTATAAAAATTTATCCTCAAACCTGAACTTGGTATTCTTTTCCAAAAGTGAGAAAATTGGTTTTGAAATATTTGACATGTCCTTGATAAATATTCTATAAAAACCATTATGTTAAATGAAAATCCTTAGTGATTTAACTATTATTAGTGGGGTTAGTGATAATATCACCTCGATTTTGGCCCTATCTACTTAAGTTATAGTTATTGAGATTCTATGTCTAAGAAAAATACCTTAATTGAGCATGAATTGATATTTCTTCTAGTTTAGAAGTAGATTGATCTCTTATCATATATAAAAAACCCTTAAAATATTCCCTAAGAAATATTGAAACATCCTTCCGATGATAGAGAAGTAACACATGAATACTTTAATGATCTTCTCTACTATGTCTACACAGATATATATCAAATATCTCTTAAATATAGTTGGTGTACCAAATAAGTGAAAAGAAATTATTATATATGCATATTTAGCATAAGTAAAGGTTAATATAGTCTTATCTTTGTCTATAGGATCAATTGGAACCTGGTTTTATTATGAACACAAATATAAAAAACCAAAAACAAGAATTCCTTATAATACTATGAAGCATATGATCTATGAATATTATAGGAAAATGACCCTTTATTGTTTACTTGTTGAGTTTCTTATATTCAATAAAGACTCTCCATCCTATTATAATTTTTATTGAAATCTATTTGTTATTTTCATTTGTGATGACTATTATACCACCCTTAATTGTCACAATATTAATAGGGAACACCTAAGATCTATTTTTGTTGTGTTATATTATCATTGTATTGATAAATTTTATAATATCATCATTAAATAATTAATTTATATTCAGTTTAAATCTACTTGGGAATTCAATACTTGGCTTGATATCATCCTCTATGGTAAATTTTTTATGTAGATTTTTGGAATAATCCCCTTTATGTATGATGTTGTCCACATAATAGCTATCTTTTGTTTCCTTAACACTCGAATATGTTTTTCTTTATATTGAACTTTCAATCTAGTTGATATAATGATAGGTAGTGTCTCTTTATCCCTCAAATAAGCATACTTGATCTAGGTAGGAAATTTTTTCAATTTTATACTAGGTTTACCTTATACTAATTATAACATTGAAATCTTTTTATCATTTGTATATTATTGAATATATAAAATAATTTTAGATTGGGATTGGTTTTCACTGTTATTTATAGATTCTTTAGACTCCACGAGAATGTATACCTTGTTATATACTATCAAATATAGTTTTTCTTACTGACTATAATTTTTAACTTATAGAGTATATTTCACTTATTAATTAGTGATATTCACTTAAAACAATAACCTAAATTAGAAGTAATATTTAAAACTTAATAAACAATAAGAATATTATTATTTTCATCCATTTTCAAATTGAGTTTTCATTAGGAAACATCAATTAAAGCATCTATAGTGAAAAAACGGTCTCTTTAATATAGTTTTCACTTTATTATCACTTTACATGTTTAATAACAAGAAATATGATAGAAGTATAATCTTTCCAATTATAACCAGAAATATTATATCATAACTGAAGGGTATATAAGTGATCTATTAGGTTGTTATAATTACACTATTGTGGGCTTTAACTCTCTCATGTCAAGATCCTTGAAAATAGTAAGAGAAATTAGATTTATAATTTCCCCTAAATCCACCAAATAATTGGCTGTTCCTTTTCCTTCAATTTTATATGGAATTTTAAAGCTCCCCAGGTCCTTATATTTTTGTAGGATCATCCTTTGTATAAAAATAACACACTCTTCAGTGAGTATAATATTGGAAAATAATTCTAGCATTTTCTTGTTTGAGATGATATTATTGAAAAACATAATATATAATTGAATTTTTTCAAGTGACTTTAAGAATGGATATAAAATACAATTCTTATAAAATTTGAATAAACCTTTTGAAGTATATTTTCTTTTATTGATACAACTCACTGACTATTTTTTAGGAATATGGGAGGTGGATCATAATCTTTTACATCACTATCATCTAGGTTGATCGTAACTATTCTATAATCTCTTTGTATTACTTTCTTTTCCTTATATACCAATTCAACTTCTAATTAATCTCTCATGACGCATTCAATCAGGACCAAACCCGTGACTACCCCAAGTCCCCCTCCATTAGGCCATGGGTTGGGGACCAACACTAAGTTAGAATATCCCAAAAATGAGAGGTATTATCCTAATGTACCTATACACATTCACATATCTCTAATCAAAAAAAAAATGATGAAATATAAAACAACTTAAAGTAATGAATTCTTACATCTATAATCCCACAACCAAAGTTTAACAGTAAGGTTATGAATGTGAAAAATGGGCCAAATACAATCCCAAACAATAACTATAAAGAGTCCAACATACTCCAAGGGAAAGGGATATGATCAAATGATAGATCTTGGAAAAAAACTTAGTCTATCAAGATCCAGCTATGCTCCACCTGCTCCCTGTACTCCTAGGACACCATCAAAAGGGATGTTGTCTGCACATGACATGAAATGTGTGGGAGGTGCTTGTGTTGGGGTTATTATAACAATACTGAATATGAACCCAAAAAAACCAAACAAAATTCACCAAGTATAGTTAGATCAATAAAAAATATAATAATCAATTTATAACAAAAACACCCAGATACACACAGGAAGGACACCGCACCACCAGGTGGTCACAACCAACTACCATCCAGAAGATTTATCTCAAAGAAATGCTATTTTTCTGAGAATCTACTATACGATCCATGCTATCACCAGAGACTCTCATCAAAGAGTTCAGGGTCTTTGGGAACCACTTTATAAAACTCACTAGTCTTAGAATATCCTGATACTCAAATTGGGGGTTATGTCTTGAACCAATGGGGGACACCATGAACCCAATATAGATCAATTCCATTTGTAGGGGATCATATGTCAATGATACCATAAAACATACCAATACGAACTTATAGAGGGAGGATCAATATCCTTCTCATGGAGGTCACACTAATTCAACAAACCCTAACTAGGGTATAAAGACGATAGAGGATATCAGTCCAGTTTCACAGAGGGATGCCGTAAACTCTATTGAAGACCCATCCTCCATAGGGGATAACAAAACTATTATGGTTATTTAATGTTGCGCTATACCCTCAAGGGAAAAGGACCAAGGGAACTTAATCAACCAAAATTGGTCTATACTAAACAAATGAAGGGCATTGAACACCCTTAGAGGGTAGTAAACAACGTTAAATAGGGATACATGGTGTGTCCACATATCCCCATGTCTACTAGTTTGGTAAATCCTCACATGACATGTAAATATAAAAATAAACAGTGTGTAGGAATAGTATACAGTGTATAGAGATCACCCAGAACCTGACCGTTTACCACTGGTTGAGACCGTGTACCAACTAGTGTACACCTAGCCATATCCATGTACACATGGCCGTGTCTGTGCTCAAGTTCACAACATGTCACTGGTCGTGTACTTCTGGCCATGTATATGTACTTTGCAAAGTACATACTGAGACACATGGTGAGGTTCACAGGGCATGTGATACTTAAATACAATTGAAACCATATCACCACAGCCAGTGGGTCGCACACGGTGTGTAATTTGGAAATACAAGTAATGTTGAACATGATTTTCCAGATCTATTAGATCTTCCTCTGCGTCATACAACATGATTAAGAAGATTATTTCCTCACCAAAACTTGTAGATCAGGGGTTGAATGTGCCTTTCCATCATCACTGACCAGAATGCGGGTCCTTGATCTTCTTGGAAAAGCATCCATCAAACTATTCAACATCATGTATCAAAATGAGAACAAATAAACCTAAAAATCAATTTTGATCCATCTTTGATAATCCAAATCCATCATTGCACCTAAATCCTAGACTCGATCATGAACAACAATCACAGTATCTATTCGTTTTACCGAAGAATTCCTACACAATGATTATATACCCAGTATTCATCAAACCGTGGGCCGAAATAAATGACCGTGATGAATGTGCGAAGAATGGGGGAAGAAACCCATAAGACATAATATCTGAGGAACTAACCTCATACTTTTTTTGGACTTGATTTTTTTTCATATAAGGAGATGAAATAGAAGGAATAAATCACAATAAACATATAAAATTACTTCAATTTAAATTTATTGAAGATACACATATAATGTTTGTTCGTGGGTTTGATCTGTGTTCATCTAAGGTTAAGAAAATAGACATAAAATTCAAATCAACATCCAACCTAGAGTTTGGATCGATCATTAATGAAGAAGATTGATATTTTTACATCATTGACAAGTTTCATGAAATCTGTTAGTGCAACGATCCACGATCTGGTACCGATTGGTCTTTGTTCGCCAAGGAATCTCTCTAACGGTCATATAGATATCATGGTTTTGAGTGGAAAACCTTAGGTAAGTCCTTATATCCATATAATTATAGGGAAATTTGGTTATTGTGTCAAAAATAAATAAAACAAATAAATAAAATTATTTATTTTATTGATTTATGTCTATGATGACTTTTTTATAAACGCCCCATGCCAATAATTTTTATGTCACTCCTAGGGTAAAAACCTTGTTATGAACTCAACGGTGCCATCATATTTCTAATATGGGCCCCATTTTATTATTTATTCCATTTTTTTAGGAAACCGTGCACACTTGTTATTTAATATATTTCAAAAAATTATTATGGGAACATTGGGCCTCAGAATAGCATGCCATCTTAGTGTCTAGTCTAAAAAACAATCCATATAGTATCTGAAAATAAAACATGTAAAATACAAGTCATTACATTCTCCCCAAATTAAGTATTTTTATCCAAAAAATCTAAAAAACTACTAAAACATATAAGGGAAGTAGGCTCGCATCTGGGTATCCCACTCCCAAGTTCTCTCTTAAAGATTCTCGTGCTGCTAATGAATATTCACTAGGGAAATTAATTACCCCAAAATGATTTTCTCCGACCGATCCTCGATCTCCACCAGGTACTCAGCTATTACAACTCCGTCCTCAATGTCCATCTCTCCCCAGTCGATAATATGCAATGGTTCATACACATATCTCCTCAACTACGACACATGAAACACATCATGTACCTTGTACAAATGTAGTGCTAGAGACCAGTATTACATCACCTCTCCAACTCTACAAAATATCTAAAAATAACCAATTAATATCATAGATTACTTATTTCCCTGACAAAATCTCATTAATCCACACTGAGGTGATACCCTTAGGAACAATGGAATCCCTCCTTGAACTCCATAGGTCCTCATCATTGGTCCAAATAAGGATTATGATGGTTATGTATAGTCCTCATATAGCCTATATGATCTGTAACTTTTTTGTAGTAGCTCATATAAACTCTGAGCCCATGAGTATTGACTCACCTCGATTAATCCAATAAAGTGGTTTTCTATAAGGTTTTTCATAGAATGCCTCGAATGGTGCCATACCAATGGTGTAATGGTAACTATTTTTGTATGAAATATCCACCAAGGGTTGATGATCTGACCAATTATAGACAAATTCTCACATGCAAGCCCATAGTATGTCCTCCAAGACTTGAATAGTCCACTTTTTCTGGCTATTAGTAGGGGGTATAATTCTATGATCAAGCCTAACTAAGTCCCAAAGGCCTACTACAATCCTCTCCATAACCATGAATTGAAGATATCATCCTAATCTAAAATTATCCTCATGGGAATTCCATGGTGTTAGACTATCTCCTACACATATAGGAATCCCGAGATCTCTATTGAACTCTTCTCTCAAATAGATAGGAAGTGGGTCGACTTGGTGAGCTGGTCTATGATAAACCAGATGAAATCAGGTCCCTTGGATTTACATGGTTACCCAATAAAAAATTCTATGGATATCCCATCCCACTTTTACTCTAGAACCGCAAGGTGTGGAGCTATACCCGCATGAATCAGGTGCTCATCCTTCACTTTCTTACAAGTAAGGCATCAAGAGACAAACTTTGAAACTTTCTTCATTTGGCTTGGCCACCAAAATTGACGTTAGAGGTCCTAGTTTGAATGTTTCACACCTGGATGTTCCACCAAAGTGGATTTTCAAAACTCCTACACCAACTTCTCCTACAACATCAAAGGTACCATCGTCCATCCTATGAAAAGGAAAACATGATACCCACCTTGAGAAAATCCATTGGGATCATATCTGATGGATATCTGAGTACGTAACCTATCACTTCTGGTATATCCATTCTAATCATCTATGATACACTGTAAAAGTGGTGGGGTAACAACCATAAACTATAGATATGAATAACCATCCCCATACACTAAGGATTGATACAATAAGGCAAACTACTCCAAGACTTTGGACAACAACTGTGAACAAGATCTCCTACTGAGAGTGTCTACCACCACATTCCCCATACCAATATTATATACAATATTGAAGTTATAGTTATGGAGGAACTCTAATAATCACCTCTCTATCATGTTAATATCTTTCTAAGATAATATGTTCTTGTGACTCTTGTAGTCAGAGTATATGATAAATCGATCATCCATCAAGTAGTGTCACCACATCTTCAGTGTGAAGACTACCACTGCTAGATCAAGATCATAGGTTGTGTAGTTTATCTTATTTGGTCTCAACATACATGAAATATAGGTAATAACCACATGAATCTACATTGAAACCCAAGAGAGCCTGGTCCCTTATGCATCACAGAACACTATGTACTCAACACCATCTTATCAAAATCTCAATATGGGAATGGTTTTAAACATATATCTTAGATATTGAAAGAACTAATGGAACCTTTATTTCCCCAAAAAAGGCTACGCCTTCTGGGTTGAAGCTGTCAAGGGTGATTCCACTCTGGAGAAATCAGGTACAAACCTCTGATAGTACCCTGCCAACACAAGGAAACTCCCCATCTTAGTAACACTCTTGTGTGTCTCCCAGGAAAGCACTTCCTCAACCTTTGATAGGTCCAACACTGCTTTTGTCTCTAAGAGAAATTTTTCTATGAAGTGGACATATAGAATCTAAAATTGACAGTTCTAGAGCCTCACATAAAGTTGTTTCTATCAGATTGTGTCTAGTAACTTCCTCAAGTGCCTCAAGTGATCCTTCTCAGATGCTAAATACACTAGGATTTCATCACAAAAGACCACCATGAACCAGTCTAAGAAAAGATAAATTATTTGGTTAATGATTCCCATGAACATTTCTGGAGAATTAATCACGATGAATAATATCACCAAGTAATCATAGTTACTATAGAAACATCTAAATGACATCTTCAGTATATCCTCATCTCGTACTTGTAGCTGGTGATAGTCTAATCTGAGGTCAATAATCAAGAACTGTCATTCACCTATGAACTGATCAAAGAGGTCATCGATCCTCGATAGTGGATACTTTTTCTTCACATTCACCTTGTTTAAGAATCGGTAGTCGACACATAACCTCTTGCTCCTTTTCACCTTCTTGTTAAACAACACTAGGGATTTCTAGGGGGAAACACTGGGTATAAAAAATATTTTCTCTTACAAGTCCTCTAACTAAACCCTCATCTCATGAAGCTCTGCATGATCCATCTGATATGCTGGTGCAGATATTGGGGTCATCCCAAGGTGAAATTCAATGCATATGTCTATCTCTTAGTGGGAAGGTAAACCTAGTACGTCCTTAAGAATGATTTACTCATACTCCTTCTCCAACATAAAAACTCATAGCCCAAATCATCCATGACTCCAAGATTCATCCTATCCAATTGGTGAGTAATTAGATACACTATCCTATTCTTGATCTTTCCTTACTCTTAAAAAGTTTAATTTTCATCGATAATAGAAAACCTCATCACATCATTGCGAACACAATGCATCGTCTACATAAAAAAGTAAATCTATGCATGAACCTTTGATAGCCCATCCATACCCAAGATGACATAATAAGGCCTCATTGCTGCTACAAAGAGATCCCATAAAAGACTCTTTCCTCCAATCTTCAGATTGAACTGTTTCATAAGTTCATTATCATTGATTCACCACCTATGGGAGTCTCAAACCACAAGGTTCGAGCCAATGGCTCACTCAAAATCTCTAATATTTAAATAAGATAAGTGGTAAGGATAGAATGAATCACACATGTTTCTATCAATACTTCAACTAAAGTAAAAAAAGGCACATATCATACATAATGTCATTATTTGAGCCTAAGGGGTCATTTTTCTCCTTATCTTGTAGCTGGCCTCATCTATAACCACTAGCTCCCTGATCCTAGAATGAACTACCTGGGAGTGGTGGTGGTGATAGGTCAAACCTCTGACCATCTCATGTTTCTCTACTAGCCCCTCTATCACACCCAACTCCCTATAGACCACCCTTCTCCTACCTCCATCTCTATCTTGGTGGTCCCTCAACCATATCTCAATCATATGTACGATTGTTCAAACAATATTGAGCTAAATATCCTTGAATGTCCCAGGAGAAACACCACCTCTTCATTGGATGATTTGATCTATCTCAAGATCCCTTCACCACTGAACCTATGCCATAGGATCACCTCCTAAAGTGTCTGACTTGGTTGGATCCCTATAATTTTCATCATCTTCCAACTATTGAGATATTAGCATCTGAGATCTCGCTAATAACATCCAATTTTGGAATCTTCCATGCTAGGGAGCTCTCCACCACCAAGGCTTGCTCAAGAACCCCAACATAGGAGGGAATGCAAAGGGATCCCAATGATGCCTTATTGTCCCTGTGTAATACTTTCTCAAAGTTCCATGATATGAAGAATATATATTGAACCATATATATAGAGTGACACAATAAATTTTTAAACCTCACCAAATACTCCACCTTGGTCAAACTACCCTACTATAGATTCAGAATCTCTTGTATACACACTGATCATAACAAGGACAGATAGAACTCCTCCCAGAAGAGATGCTCAAATTTTGAACAAGAGAGAGGTGTCTTGTTATGTGAATGATTCACTAGGCTCCACCATCTCCAAGAATATTCTTGGATAAGTCCCATAGTAAGTACTACCATCTGATCTATAAGAATCCTCACAACGTGGAAAATGTGAGTGCATACCTCTAGCCAATCCTCATATAACTGAGGGTCTAGATCACCCTAAAACCTAATAGGTCACTAAATATAAAACTCATGAAATGTGGTCAGCCTATGTGCATCATATGATATCACTAAAAACACTAGATGTTACTCAACGGGTCTTGGTATAGCTGATAAACCACCTATAGTGTCTATATTTGGTAAAGGACTCTGTACCGAAGCCTCATCACTAGGTAGATCATCCACATGATCACACAGTGGAATCCTAGTTAGCTATCTTTGTGGAGGAATCCTAAAATAAAACAAGATATAACATGGTAAAAAGAGTTTATTTCTGGATATTTATCAATAAATACATAGAAAACACATCCCCTTCCTATATTATACATGTACCAAAGTTTTACCTATAACAAATGTTTACATGTACTAAGTCAAAAGGTAGGTGATCATAGTAATAGTGTATGAATACATTGCCTACCACAACAACATTGGAGTCCCTCTCCTGGAAGGAAAACTCAAAACACAAAACATTGTTTCCCCAAACCAAACTCACTGACTTCATTCTTAAGGTTGAACTGAGTGCTCTGATACCACTCTATCATAACCTGACCGACCGAGGTCTTACCTGTGACTACCCAAAACCTATCTCAAATAGTCCATGGGTTATTGACCATCACCGAGTAGATATATTCCGTAAATGGAAGGGATTTGACTAATGTACCTATACACACAGACACATCTCCAAACCCAAAAAATGATGAGACATAAAACAACTACAAGTAATGCATGTATACATCTATAATCCCAAAACCAGAGTATGACAATAAAGTATTGAAAGGAAAAAGGGGTTAAATATAATCCAAACCAAAAACTATAAAGAATCTTACCTAGTCTAAGGGATAAGAATAATATCAAATGAATTCTCCCAAAAAACACCTCAATCACTCAAGATCCAGCTATACTCCACCCGCTCTTTATCCTCCTAGGTCATTGTCAAAAGGGTCATTGTCTGTACAAGACATAACACATGTAAGAAGTTCTTGTGAAGGGGTGTGCATAACTATACACAGTAGGATACACCCAAAATACCAAGCATGAAGCACCATTTATATTTAGCTCAATGAAAGATATCATAAACAATGTATAATAGAAACAACTAAATATACTCAGGAAGGACATCGTGACACCTGACAGTCACAACCAACTACTGGCCATAATATTATACTCAAATAAATGTTCATTCCGGGAGAATTCAATACATGATCCATGATATCACAAGATACTCTCATCTAATAGGTATAATTCATTGGTACCTAGCTAAGAAAACTCTCTGGTCTCATAATACCCCAATATTCACATAGTGGGTCACACCCAGAACCATTAGAGGACACCACAAACCCAATATGGATCAACCCACTATGTAGGGGATCATATTTCAATGATTCTATATACCCTACCAATGCAAACTGATATATGGAGGTTCAAATCCCTCCTCAAGGACATCACACTGATATCACAAACCCCACATAGGGTATACAGATGATAGAGTATCTCACTAAAATCTCATGGTGGGACACCACAAACTCTATCATAGATTCATCCTCTATAGGGGATCACAAACCTATGATGTGGATGTAATTCCACACTATACCCTTGAGGGAAAATGATCAAGGGAACTCATTCAACCAATACTAGTTATAACTAAATAAATGTAGGGATACAAATACCCTTGAGGGGGTACACAATGTGTACTTGGGGTACAAAGCATGCCCAACTATCCAGAGGTCTGACCGTGTCGTAAATCTTTACATGGCATGTAAATATCCAAATAAACAGCATGTATGAATAGTACACAACATGTGGAGATCTCCCAAAAAATTATCATGTGTAACTGGTCGTGCATGTGTACCAAACTGTGCACACTTGGATGTGCCCCTGTATACTTGTCATTGTTTGTGTCTGAGTACATGGAATTCCCCTGAGTGTACTTCTAGACATTTTCAAGTACTTTTTGAATCACACATCAAGATTTCATGGATAGTTCACAGGGCATGTGATCTTTTCACATGGAGTGTGATACTTAAGTCCAATTGAAACCCTAAAACCATAGCCAAGGGGACCCACATAGCATGTAATCCTGAAATACATGCAGTATTGATCGAGATTTTATAGATCCATCAAATCTTTCAACACATAATCTTGTACATCACTGGATTATACACCCTCACTGGAACCTATATATTGGGGTTCAACTAAGGATTTACATTGTCTCCAGTCAAAATTTGTTTCCTTGATATTCTCAAAAAACCATCCATCAATCCGTTCATCTTTTCTTTTCAAAACCGAGAAGAACAAAAATTGGAAATCCATTTTGATCTACCACTGATCATCCACCACTATCATTGCACCAAGATCGTATCCTTGATCATGATACACACCCATAATATCCATCAATTTCATCTAGTAATGGTCACTTAATGGTCATATACCCAGTATTCATCGAACAAGAGGCCAAATAAATTTCTGTGATGAACATGCAAAGAACAGGGAAAGAAAACCATAATCTATAACATGAAAGGAAAAAAAATAATACTTTTTATATTTGGAATAAATTTACTGTCATAGAAGAAGATGAATGAAGAGGTATAATCTGAATAAACATTTAAAATTCCATCAATTTAATCCTACTGATGATTCGTGTATCAATTTTATTATTGGATTTGATTCAAGTTCTTTCAAGATTAAGAAATGGAATAGAAAACACAAATAAACATCCAAACTAGAGTTTGGATTGATTGTTGATGAAGAATGGGACTAAGTTTCCATTGTTGATGAGATCCATGAACTCTGTTGTCACAATGATCCATGATCGAGTCCCGATCCATCATCGTTTATCAATAAATCTCTTCTATGGTCATCTATATCTCCATGGTATGAGAAAAAAATCCTACTGAAATCCTTATAACTCTATAATTATAAATGAATTTGGTCTTTGTGTCTAAAATAAATAAATAAAATTATTTAAATTATTTATTTTTTTCATTTAGGTCAATGAATTTTTTTTCAAAAACATCCCATGCCAATAAAGGTTATGTCACACCTAGGGTAAAACCTATGTTTTAAACTGAACGGTGGCCACATATTTCAGATCAAGGCCCCCATTCCGGGTTTATTCCACTTTTTTTTAGGAAACCACATGCATGTGTTATTTAATATATTTAATATATTTCAAACATTTGTTCTGGGAAAACTGAGTCTTGGAATCACACGTCGCATTAGTGCCTGGTATAAAAAATAATATATATAAAATATAGAAATAATAAAAAGAAAATTAGAGTCTTTACAATATCTTTTAGTTTCTCACTAATAGGTTTGTACTCTTTGAAATTTGAATCCTTACTTGGTTACACTTCTAGCTCATTGTAATGCCTTAGCCCAAGCTGCCTGAATAGCTCCTATGCAGGGATGATACAACACCTCAACAACACATCCCCATATTATAGATACTTTTTAATAGAGTTGATGTTCTAACATAGTCATGATTAGATTATTCACTCAAAATAAACCCAAGGGGACATATTCAAATTCTAATGAAAGTTTTAAATGAACCATCCTTATATCATACTTTCAAAAAATACTTTTAGACATTTACAAAGAGATAATAGGGCCCCTGTAGTCTATAATAGTAAGAGTAAATAGTTTATATGATGCGTTAAAACATAATATAGTGGAAGTGGATAAACATGGAATAATATGAATAATTTATAAATAGAGAGAACATTGTTTAGTACATGGTGAACCATAATTGAAAATAAATACATTGGCCTATGGATCAAATCACATACCATCCTATCATATTTATGACATCCATGACCTAATGACTAAACTGTCCGTCTACCTCCAAGTGATAAATGTGATCTAAGAGGAAATAAGAAAATATACCCATGTACATCGAAACACATGTCGGGCATGTTGGCTTGGGGTGAGTCTAACGACCTAACTGGAATCCCCAATTCCTCAATGATACTGAGTGATGGTGTTATCAATTGTATGTACATAAAATACATATAAATAGGTGCAGTAGTGTTGATGGAACACACCCACCTTGAAACATAACACGTAATGTACATAAAATCATTCAAGTCAAGTATTATTATAATTACCATGAAACCATGACACCTGAACCTACACAGTTTAGCACTATATTAGATGGAATAGAGTTACACCTACCATATCTTAACACATAACCACTGATATAGAGTAGGGTATCAGCCAAAATGATGTTTATACCACACCTGAATAACAGGAGTAGGCTGTTTTCCAAACCTTAACCCACTACCCAAAAGAACATGGAATGGTCATAAATGAAAAATCCTTAATCCATCCATCATCAATTGATGGAGGTCCATCATTTATTTATTATTTCATAATAAGATCCATCACCCTAGAAAGTCCTCGACCAAATCCTACTAAGGAATGTTATAATTCAGGAACACCAACCCATCCCTACAGACACTGGGGAAGTCTATCTATCACATGAACCCATCCCCGTAGACTCTAGGAAGGTAACATCAAGTATATCAAACCATCCATGAGCACCTAGGGAGGTCACAATCAAGCACATAGAACCATCCCCATGGACTTTGATGAGTCATAATCAATCACACCAGCCTATTACCACAAGATCATGGGAGTCGACATCAAACATACATTAGAAATAAAAAATAGAGAATGAAACATGTCTCATAGCTCACCAAATCACCAATAGGGAACTATTCACTTGGGACCTAGTCCTATGTCTCAACACATTCAAAACCCATCTCAACCCTATAAGTTATCCATAATTTATATTTATTTCAACTGTAAATTTGATTCAAAAAATGAAGTTCTCATAGGGAAACCCACACAACACATTCATCTTTAGACAAAAAAAGTTATCACAGGTCTAACCATGTAATAAACATCATCATGAATAAAATGGTGAATATGATAATCATAATGAGGGAACACCAAGAACTCCTGATTTAGAAAATATGGTATCAAACACACATGGTTAAACATACCAAAACTAACACATTATTATTGATAATTTATTTTGAAACCAGGAAAATATTATTTTTAAAATAATTTAAAAATATATCTCATTCCACCTTACTCTTGGTAGAAACGTGGCTTAGACCCCATAAAACTCACTAAAAACTCCATACCCATTTTGAAATTCCATTTTAAAACTCATCTCATAAATAAAAATATCCTTTGAAATTCCCATATTAATCGAATCTTTTTTTTAAAACTAAATTTTAAAAAGAAACAATTTCCACTTTTAAATCCAATGCATGCCACCAAGAAAAATCATAATGAGTTCCATCAATACTCATTCAACTAGGGAAATACCATAATTTTTTTTATAAAGTTATACACTAAGTTTTACTATTAGTTTAACACAAGTCTGTCCCATGATTATAAAAGATCTCACAAAATTCAACATAAGGATAGATATACTAATAGAGACACACAAACATAAAATAACCAAAATATGAAGAGTCTCAAATCAGTAAATGGAATCCTACCACAAATTATGTTTCGATAAATCTATCCCAACTCATATCGACTTCCAACGAGTCCATGATCACATATATCATCCATAAAAATCATCAAATTATTTAATTAAACATTTAAAAGCAAAAACCCATATTGTCATAATAGGTTCCAAACTCACTGGGAAATGCAATGAAACTAAGTTCATGAGAAACAGGGTGTGATACACTCCTAACACATCCTAAAACCTAAAAAATAAAAAATTCCTAAAACATAAACCCGAACCAAGAACCAATTATACCCATATTCATCTAAAACATGAAATTAATACAGGAAATAACATATCTCATGATAAAAAATACTACTTGATTCCTTATTTTGATACCCACTCTATGATCTACATGAAAAAAACCAATCAAGTGTGATCATTTCACTATTCCTTGGTGATACCAACCATTTTGAAACCCTAATGGACTAACTGAAATAATGTGAGAATAGAGGAAGAAAATAATTATAATAGAGGAGGATATCTTAACTGAAAATGGAATGAAAAAACACTCTAGAGTCCAATCAGATAAAATATGAATAAAGAGGGGGGGGGGGTCAATATCCCACTATTCGTGTGGCGTATGTGAGAATAAACTCAAGGGGGTTTCTATTTTAGAAAACCAACATTAAAATTAAAAGAAATTATACCATCAAGTTCCATGGAGTGAACCTAAGTTCAATCTATTAATTTTGAGGTTAGTAACCCCTTCCCCCACCTCCTCGTTCATAGACTACATTCACCCCTTGAAAGGCATTCATAGAGTGAATAACCCCTTTAAACCATTAATGGCCTATTACTACTAATTTTTAGAAGATCAACCACCGAACAATTTTTCTAAGTCATCCAAAACCCACAAGACTTCACCTATCCATAAAAAACATTTGAAAATAATTTTTAGTGATGTTCATTTTCTCTTAAACTAATTCTGATCTTAGTTCTAAAAACAAACCAATAAGAAAACATAAATTTCAAATTCCCTTAGGAATTTGGAACCCTTAATGAAATGGGTCATTACAAACTCACCACTATAATGCTTCTCTTACTTGAGTATTCATGGTAATCCTCCAACCAGGAACCCTAAACTACATTGGTCATCAACTCAATGTTAATTATTCTTGATTCATTTACAAATTCCCAACCTGATTTTTCTATGCAACTCCAAACATCAATCCAAGATATATAAACTCTTATCTAAAAAACCCAGTTTGAACCTTGAACCACATCAAGAATGTTTTGAATGATTATATTGATGTGATTTCCAACTCATCATATCCATTTACATGCAAAAATATTATATAGTCCTCCCCTAAATTACTTTCCCTAAAAGTGAATAGCCTTTACCCCCAATGTGTCACCACATTACCCAACCATGAGGAATTCACATGAGAGGCATCGAAAAATAGTCCATAAATTCACACCAAGGTCTGGCCTTAACACATGGTGTAATTCCTTGGGTAGTTTCTAAAATGATCACATACCTCATCACACTCCACCTCGAGCACATGCACATTCATAATATAATATACCCTCGGATCACGTCAACTCTAGCCATGAGCTCGATGCATATGTGATGACTCCATCCTCTAAGCCCAAGTTGGTCACCAAATACAGACTCCTTCAAACACCACATAAAAATATAAAATCTAGTATTATCCTTGGAAAATGTTTGATCATATCCATCGGCACACTTTTATTCCAATTCCCACTCTTGACCCTCATCCTGGAGATGTCTTATAATGCCTTAATATTTCAATATTTTTTATTTATAACCTAATTTGAATAATAACATGTTTCATATAAAACTTAAAACTAAAAATAAATATTTATACGTTAAGGTAAAATTATTAAATTTTACCATTATTATATAGCCATTAAATTAGTGGTTATTAAAGGACATAACATATTATAAAATCTATGGAGAAAAAGGAAAGAAATTGCATTGGGTAGGGGAAGTATCCCTTAAAAAGACCATTTATTTAATATTCAAATTGAAATCACTTTATTAGGTTTTTAATAAGACTAATACCAATCCAAACTCCAATAATTATGGCTTGATAGAAATTGAATGCAAGAGAAGTTCAACCTCATGTAAAATTCCATGAGATCCATTCTAGCGAAATCACCTCCCAAAAATGAAACAAGATATTACCATATGATTAGAACATACATGAAGATACTAGGGGTATATTTAAATTTAAATTAGGAAGATATAATCAAATAAATATTAATCTAATAATTTATTTATCACATGTATTCGTTACATTTCACATTTTTTTCTTTTAAAGAAAAAGAAAGTTTATTTACTAATGAACTGATAAAATTAGAGAGATCATTTAATTCCTAAAAAATGTATTTTTCTATAATTATATTTTATGAAAATTATTTAAATAAACTGAACATATTATATTTTTTTGATATTAATAATATAACCACAATATAATTAGTAATTTTTAGGAAATATGAATAAGAATGATTTAAATTTCAAAGGTTTTTTTTTCTCATGAAAAAATTGTAAACATATTTTTTCAATTCAAAAATTTTAAAATTTAATTTTACCAAATTAAATTAAATTATGGATTTTAATAAAGACACTATCGTATGATTTTTTTTATTTTTATGAAATAAGCGATTTTAGATGAATAGTGAAAAATATAGATTTTTACCAAAACTAGGAATTTTATGACTTTTACATTATAAAAGAAAGACCTAAAATTTTAAATATCATTTTAATTGATTTAATACCTATTTAATAAGTGAAAATATAAAATTATAAAATATTATTTTTAATTTATATAAACCTTGTTTAACATTTTTTAAACTTAAGTAATATTTTACACAAAAGACTATTTTTATTCACTTATATTAAAAATTACTTTTCATCCACTATAAAATTTAAATATAAAAATAGATTTCTTATTTTAGATCAAAATTTTAATATTATTTAATTATTTTAGTTTCATTTTTGGCATAAAAAATAAGATTACCTGGATTAGAGATATTTTCCATGATAACTGTAAAACTGTTATTTTCAAAGAATTATTTTGTGAACATTTTGTAATTTATATCTAATAAAATAAAATAATTTCTTTGAAAAAAATTATTATTATATAATTTTTAAACCTATATATAAATATATTCTCACTAATTTATTTTTTAATCAATAATAAATAATATTAATAACAATTAATCTTAAAAATAACATTTCTGCTACATTTTTTTTCTATATCTTAAATGTTTTAAATTAAAAGTCAATTTTATATATTTTTTAAATTGAATTATATTATATGGATAATAAATTTAGGTTTATTACATAAAAAATTTGATAATAGGGGTTACCTTATATTTTTAATAAAATACAATAAATTTGGGTAAAAACTAGTTATCAAGGTAAAAACCAAAAAGGTAAAAGTTAACAAACTAATGGTAACAGACTAAAAACATGATTAAAATAAAGAAAAAAAATTAATGTATGTAGTATTATAAAACTCAAATCATCATAAAATCTATTATATTCTATTTTTGAGCTTTTAAAGCTTGAATAATGTCATGCCATTATTGAAAACATAATGGGTATTTTAAAAAATGCTATTTTCTTTACTTACAAAAGGAGACCACTTTCACCACATTTCTCAATTATTAAAATGATTTATATATACTAAAATTATGACCTAACCTTCTCAATATTTCCTAGAATCCTTTTCATTTCCAAATTACCATGCTATGGAGCCTTCAGTTATTACCCAAGAGATAACATCTAAAGGGAGAGGTAATGCTCTTAATTGAGCTCTCTTAGTTATTTTTATATTCTACCCTCTAAAATATTTTATATCCATGAAAGTATGATAAAATTAGTATTTTTAATATGTTTAATGTTATTATAATAATTTAATATTACTTTTCTACATCCCTCCAAAACCATTCAAAAAATGAATTCGTCATCATGCATTTGTGAGGACTACCGCCTCCATGAACGACATTTTATATTTTTCACAACCATCTTAAATGGATTATCCAAAATTTATATTTGAAGAAAAAATAGTATAATTATCGCATTATTAATATTCTAAAATGATAATTATTTCATTTTTATACCCCTCCCATTCTATAAAAAATGAGAGCGTCGGCCGTGTATGTGTGGACTACTACCTCCACTGAATGACATATTTTAATTATCCATTACCGCCTCACATAGAAGACATTAAAAATGTATTTAATATATCAGACTGAAATTTATGACACTATTAATAGTATTTAATGATAATATTCAACATTTTATAAGTTATATTAATAATAAAATACATAGTAAACTTAACCCCCTTAAAAGAACATATCAATTCACCTTTCTTAATTTGAGAACATTTTGGGAAAACCTATAGAGCAATTTGAATTTCTTGCTAATGGAATAATAAAATACATACACATATAAATTTTTGTAGATTGTAAATCTATTTTACAACACATTTGACCATGGACAATATACCAAAAAGTTTTCATAGAAATCGACCAAACCCCCTCATGCAACAACCATAAGACAAAACTATTTAATAAATAAAAATTTTATTATAATAAATAGACCTTAGAAAATTAAATACTGGAAAAAATCATAATAAAGTTATAAATAAATTTAATTTTATTATTCATGAAGCTAAACACATGTGTAGAATGAATCTAGTACTTACACTATTTCAAATTCCACTTTATTTACCACCGACCATTATTAACACTAATAAATGCTGAAAAGGGGAGACTTTTTTAAGTGCTAACTAAAAGTGATGATAAATATAAATTGTAGTATCATGAAAAAATTTCTAATAAAGGGTGACCATTTATTAATTCTTTTTCAATGATGATAATCCATTTAATAGCGATTTATTGAGCACTTATAAAAGATTCCCCTTTAGCAACATTGATTAAGGTCCCTAGGAATAATTTAACTTATATAAATGTTTATATATTTTTAAATATTATTTATATAACTATATATATATGTAAATATAATATATAAATATGATTTATATAATAATTTTATAATAAAAAGTATAAAAAATCTTATTTTTATAATTCTATATGAAAATATATTCAAATTTATATTAGTCAATAAAAATGATTAATAAATTATTAATATACATCAATTAAAAAATGTATATATAAATAGAACATGTTATTATTTTATTTAAATATTTATATAAATATATATAATTGAAAATATTTTTATTTAAATACACTTCAGGTTTCAATATTTATATTTATATTCATATTGAATAATTTACAATATACACATGCATTTTTATGTATGTGCATGAATATATATGTATGTGGATGTCTCCATATGTTTGTATTTGTGTGTATGTATGTGTATATATTTGCATGTATGTGTATGTATGCTTATGTGCATGCATATGTATGTGTTGTATGTGTATATGTACTTGTGTATGTGTTTGTTTATATGTATGTATATATATAGATGTGTTGTGTATGTGTATGTTTATGTGTATGTATGTATGTATGCATATATATGTGTATATATGTGTATGTATGTTTGTGTATGCACATGTATGTATGTATATTTGTATATATGGATGTATATGTATTTATGCATGTGTGTATGTACATGTTTATTTAGCATGTGTATGAATATGTAGTATGTGTATGTACGTACCTGTAATTGTATTTTTTTGTATGTTTATATGTGTGTGTATGTGTATGCATGTGTATATGCGTGTATATACGTGTATATATATGTTTTTGTATGAATGCGTATCAGTATGTGCATGTATGTGTATGTGTATATATGTTTGTGTTTGTCTATGTGTATGTATTTTTGTATGTGTATGTATGTAATCTGTATGTCTATGTCCATGTATATAAATATATCATTATATAACAAAAAAGTGCATTTTTTTTCAATTTGACATATCTCATTATCATGTATGTATATATATACATATACATATACATCATCAAAATTAAGTATTTTATTAATAAAACATAGTCTTAGGGGTGGCTTTAATGATTGAGTCCAAGAGAATCACCACATATTACAAAAATGTGGTCAGAAGTAATAGACCCAGGGTGATGATAAATGAAAACACTTTCACAAGGATCACCTTTACTAGAAAGACAATCAACTATGAAATTACCTTCCCTCCAGATGTGTGTAACAACCCAAACTTATCTTATGCATTTCCTCAGGTTATCCCATGCAATGTAAAGTACAAGGGACTGTAGTGGTCATGTAAATGAAGTTTTTAAATAAAGATGTTGTGTTTCATGCTTTAAGTTGTTATGTAATGTTCCTAAGCCCCAAAGAAACTAGATCTCTCGATCTTCTATGTTGTATCAAGTAAATGTTTTATGTAATAAATCATGTTTAAGTGTGTAATAAAAAGATGGGTTGTTATAGTTGGTATTAAAGGGTAGGTCTTATTATTTTTGGGATTAGGATTAGAAAAACCTAGTGAAATCCTTAGTGATAAGAGTAAGTATAATAAAAAAACTGTAAATTTTGGTGAGTATTGAGTAAGTGATTTATCAAGAAAATAAATCCCAGTCTGGATATGAGCAGGTAGAGGCGGCTCTAGAACATATGTACCTAGGAGTGAGAACTCCAACCCAGAGTTTTGGGCACGACTCGGGGTATTCAGGTACACAACAACAGGCCTTGCTGCACTTTTGGTTAAGATACTCCCAAGGGATATGCTTTGGAAAATTTACAAGATTAGTATGAACCATTATTAAGGGAATAAAAAAATCCCATAAAAATATATATTGGGAAGTAGATCATGGATAACATAGATTGAAGCCTATAGATTCATAAGTTAAGGAAATAAAAGTTATTTATAAGTCATATGCATTTGTCTTTGGATTACCCTTTATGTGTTGCCCATAACTTTCCTTTTATTAACGAATAATAAATAGTTATACTTTAAGTAGTTTTATATCACAATTATATCTTGTCTAGAGGGTAACTAAAATTTGATATGTTTTTCCAGCAGGATAAAGGATAGTTTAGAGATGGAAGGGGAAGAACCTCATACAACACTCTTGTCCCTTCCCGAGGACTTACTAGCTATAATTATTGCGAAGTTAAGATTTCATGGCATCAAAACCTTTTCCAATGTCAAACATTCTTGAAAGATGCTCTATGACATATCAAACACCTCCTCCATACCACAAAATCATCAGTGATCATGGCTCACCTATGTTCAAATAATAAAATCCCAAATCTCCCAAATTTCAAGATGAGGGAGGTACCATTATGGTATTTTTATATATTTCACCCTATCCAGAGAGTATGATGCACTATTTGATTTTAGAAAATCTATCTAAGAGGGAGAACTCTGAGTAGCATATATATATATAGTCCTTTCTTCGAGTCTTTTGGGAAAGATAGACAATATATCAGAAGAACCAAATTTTAGAGATTTCAATTCTGACTCCATTATACTATTTTACAAAAACATAGTACATTGTGATGTTTTGAAACTAAACGTTAGAAACAATTTTTTTCAAAAAGTGCATCATATTTTCCATCGGTAAAATCCATGATGCACAGACTGTGTCTGGACTAAGGTAGTGGAAGACTTTGAATGTCCATTGAAGTATTTTTCCACTAAGTGGACCCTCATTCTCGATGATCGAAATGAAAATGAGGGTTGGGGAATGATTAATGGTCGTGGGTAAGAAACCTTGAAGTCATGATTAAATTTCAGAGTTCTTTTTATATGTAATAAAATTGCGAGGATGCAATTTTTTAAGGGGGGAAGATTGTAACAACCCAGACTTTTATTAATGAAAATTCCTTTGGATCTAATTAAATGTCTTATTATGTAAGATAGTTATATAACATATGAACTTTGTTGGTTTTATGTTTTTGGATTTTAAAATATCATTAAGAATTGTGACCATTTCTAATATAGTCTTTGAACAGTGATCACATGATTAGTATAGATATAGGGCTTTAACAAATCCAATTGACTTAGTTAAAGGAAGCGATGACCTCATCCAGTAGACTTTCCCCATATGAAGCCAATTTTTTGGAGCTTAGAAAGGAGGTGGCATCATTGGTCTTCCCTCTTGACCAATCCGAAGATGAGCTTCAACATGTTAAGCTCAAACAAAACCATCTACCGGAGAAGTAGAAGTTGATAGATATTACCACCCAAGTGATGTTATCCAAGACACCCCAAGAGTCTTTCTCCATCGTTCAATTTACCCTAAGGTCTTATGTGGGTGTTATAAGGGGTTTTGCAACAAGACATTATCATTTTGATTATGTGCATTATTTTTGTATATAATAAAGAATATACATTCATTTTATTATTGTTATATTGTAAATAGTTTTTAAAGCACAAATAGTATTTTTAGTTAATATTTAACTAAGGAATCTATTTTGATAAATAAATTTATTTTTTAATTAAATAATATTTTAATAAAATATTATTAAATTACTTTTTTTAAGTATAAATTATCTTATAATTGTTTAGGAATAAAATTGTAATATTTATTAAGGTTCGAAGCCATTTTTGTCAAAACCCATGAATTTTCGATAAATGTTGGTTTTTATTTTAAAAGTAAAGATTAAAATATTTAAAAAATTATTTAGATAAAATGAATATTATTTTTGGAATCATGACTTCAAAATTATCCAATGGTGAATTTTTCATAATTTTCTGAGAGTGTTAAATTTTTGGGTAAAAATTAAATACCGTTTAAATATATAATATGTTTTAAGACATCATAAAGACCCAATTGTGATGTAATAAATTACTATAAACATTATATTTGGCCATTATATGTTTTAACATTAAAATAATGTTATTTTAGGTTTGTTTTATTTATTTTACAATGCTTTAGTAGACCCTCCAAGACTTATAAAACATTTTAGATTTTTAAATTGATTTACTTGAGAGTGTGAATCACCTCCACATAATAAACCATATTATTTTAAGAAGTTAAAACATTTTAATTGTATAATTATTTTTTTCTACTCCACTTTGAAAAACACCATGGGAAAAAACTAGGGGCTGGTTTGTGGTTTTGATTAGTTTAATGTGTGGTGTCCCAAACCTAAATAATAAAGAATTCCCGCTCCTTTCCAATATAAACCCACCCATGATCCCACTTAATCTTCACTAAAAGGATTTTTAGTTCATAAAAATTCTTCCCTAGTCCCTCTATAGTCCTCCCAAGTTGCCCCAATCTCCAAATAAGCCTCTCTCAAGCCCCTCTCAAGCCTTTGGGATCACACTTCCATGTATGGGATTCATTCCTTTCTAATTTTTTCCATGTTTCTGAATACTGTAATGCCATTTTATTTTCAGTTATAAATGTTTGGGTATGGTTTATAACCTCCTAAATAATTCTCTATTTATGTTTTAATGATGAGATACCCCTTCTATCTCTCATTAATGCCTCCCATGTACACCCATTACCATGCTGAAATTCCATAAGGAATTTCCTCTCCTCATTTACATTCAAGTGATTGTTTTGTATTATGAATCCAAATTCCATTAATTATGTTGGTAAATTTATCTATATGACCCCCTTACTATAAATTTCATTTACATATGATGATACAACCTTTTTCCTCTCATAAACCTTTTTATGAAGTCTTATGTCACTCCGTTATGCTGCCGAAATTGCACTACCATTTTCCAAACCAAAAATCATTTTGTAGTTAATACCATGCCCATTTATCTATCAAGTGTATTCACCTTTATGAACATTTACTTATTGATTATATAATTACATGTATGAATTCCAAATTCCTTTATAGTGGAATAAATGATGTTTTTTAATGAATACATGTTTGATGATCTATGTGGCACACTTATGCATGAAATGAAATGTTTAAGAAGGGTGTTCCCTGATAGTTCTCCAATCCATTGGGAAAAGTATAGTATCATGATACGTCATGTTCTATGGGTATTGAATCATGCTAATTCAATTGAAACTAGGGTTTACTCATAATTCATGTGAAATGAGTCTTTACTGATTCTCCATGTGCAATGAGGCTTGGCTCATACTAATTCCATGTTAAGTGTTGTTGCCACATCTCCATGTTATGATTATCATGCTTTATAATGACATTATGTTAATGTTTCTCTTTTGATCCATTGAAATTCCTATTTTATAACATATTTTGTATTCCTAATTTTATTCCATGTTTATTCACTTAATGGGATTTATAACTTACCCTTTTCTTATGCATGTCCTCAGGTTATTCCATGCAATGCTAAGTACGTGAGAATGTAGTGGTCATGTAAAGGATGTTTTCAATAAAGATGTTGTGTTTCATGGTTTATGTTTTTATGTAATGTTATTAAGCCCCAAATACAATAGACCTCTTGATCTTCTATATCGTATCAAGTTATGGTTTTATGTAATAAATCATGTTTAAGTTTATAATAAAAATCAGGGTTGTTACGGTTGGTATTAGAGGATAGGTTTTGTTATTTTTGGGATTAGGATTAGAAAATCCTAGTGAATTCCTTAGGGATAAGTCTAAGTATAATAAAATCATCCGTAAATTTTGGTGAGTATTGAGTAAGTGGTTTATCAAGAAAATACATCCCTGTCAGAATACGAGTAAGTAGAGGAAGATCTAGCACATATGTACCTAGGAGTGGAAACTCCGACAAGGAGTTTCGGGCTTGACCTGGGGTATCCTGGTACACAACAATGGGCCTTGCTGCACTCTTGGTTATGACCCCTCCCTTGGGGACATGATTTGGTAAATTCACAAGTTTAGTATGAACCATTATTAAGGGAATAAAAAAAATTCCATAAGAATATACGTTGGGAAGTAGATCATGGATAACATAGATTGAAGCCTATAGATTCATAAGTTAAGGAAATAAAATTTATTTTTAAGTCATCTATTTTTGTCTTTGGATTACCCTTTATGTGTTACGACTAAATTTCCTTTCATTAAGGAATAATAAATCATTAAAATTCAAGTATTCTAATATCAAAATTTTATCATGTCTAGAGGGTAACTCAAAATTTGATATGTTTTGTCAGTAGGATAAATTATAGATTTCAGATAGAAGGGGAAGAACCTTATAAAACAATCCTGTCCCTTCCTGAGGACTTATTAGCTATACTTATATTGAAGTCCAGCTCATATAACATCAAAACCTTTTCCAATTTCCATGTTTCTAGTAAGATGCTTTCCGATATATCAAACACCTCCTCCATACCATGAAATCATCAGGGATAATGGCTCACCTATGATCAAATACTAAGCTCCCAACTCTCCCACCTTTAAAGATGAGGGAGGTAAAATCAGGGTATTTTCAAATATTTCACCTTATCCAGAGAGTATGATGTACTATTTGATTTTATAATAGCTATTAAAGAAGGATACCTCCAAGCATCCTATATATATATATTTTTCTATCTTCCAGTATTTTTGGAAACATAGACAATATATTAGAAGAAAAACATCTCAAAGATTTCAAATCGGACTCTGTCTGACTTTTTTACAATAACCTGATACCTAGTGATGTATCAAAACTATATGTAATAATTTTTTTGAAAGGTACATAATATTTTCCATTAGTACGATCCATGTTGCATGGACTGCGTCTGGACTAAGGAAGTGGAAGACTTTCAATGTGCATTAAAGTATTTTTGCATTAAGTGGACCCTCACTCCCCGTGATCAATGTGATAATGAGGGTTGGAGAATTCATAATGGTGGTGGCTAAGAAACCCTGAATTTGTGATTAATTTTCATAGTTATTTTTATATGTAATTAAATTGTGAAGACACAATTTTTGTATGGGGGTAAGATTATAAGGACCCAAACATTTATTAATGAATATTCATTTTGATCTAATTAGATGTATTATTATATAAGATGGTTATATAACATACAAACTTACTTGGTTTTATGTTTTTCGATTTTAAAATACCATTAAGAATTTTGATTGTTGCTAATATAGCCCTTGAATAGTGATCACATGATTAGTATAAATATGGGGCTTTAACAAATCCAATTTACTCAGACAAAGGAAGCGATAACATCATCCTCTAGACGTCCCCCATATAAAGCCCATTTGTCAGAGCTCTGAAAGGAGGTGGAGCCATTGAGCTTCGCTCTTGACCAAGCCCAAGATGATCTTCAATATGTTAAGCTCAAATGAAAATGCCTACAAGAGAAGTGAAAGTTGATAGAGATTACCATCCAAACGATGTTATCCGAGCCACCCCAAGAGTCTGTCAGCATCGTGCACCATACCCTAAGGTCTTATGCAGGTGTTATAAGGGGTTATGTTACAAGTCCTTAGCATTATGATTATGTGCATTATTTTGGTATATAATAAATAATATACATTCATTTTATTTTTGTTAAGTTTTAAATAGTTTTTAAAGAACAAATTGTATTTTTAGTTAACATTAAAATAAGGAATCTATTTTGATAAATTAATGGATTTTTGAATTAAATAATATCTTAATAAAATATTATTAAATTACTTTTTATTAAGTATAAATGATTGTATAATTTTTTAGGGAATACAATTGTATTATTTATTATGGTTTGAAAGCCGTTTTTGTCAAAACCCATGAATTTTCGATAAATGTCAGTTTTTTTAAAAGTAAAAATTCAAATATTTAAAAAATTATTTTCATAAAATTTATATTATTTTTGGAATTAGGACATTGAAATTATCCAATGGTGAATTTTTCATAATTTTATGAGACAGTTGAATGTTTGGGTAAAAATTAAAACCGTTTAAATATATAATGTGATTTATGACATCATAAAGACCCAATTGTGATGCAATAAAATACTATATACAATATGTTTTGCCAATATATATTTTACCATTAAAATAATTTGATTTTAGTTATTTTTGATTTATTTTACAAAGCTTTAGTGGACCCTCCAAGACTTATAAAACATTTTTTCTTTTTAAATTGATTTCTTTGAGAGTGTGAATCACCTCCACATAAGAAAAACTATTATTTTAAGAAGCTAATAAATTGGTCTTATATAATATATTTTTCCAATTACAATTAGAAAAAACAATATGAAAATACCATGTGATGGTTTGTGGTTTTGATTAGTTTAATATGTGGTGTCCCAAACCTAAATAATAAATAATTCCCCCTCATTTCCTATATAAACCCACACAAGATCCCACTTCCACTTCATTAAAAGCCTTTGGAGTTCATGAAAATTATTCCCTCCTCTCTCTAGAATCCTCCAAGGGTGCTCCAAGATCCCATGAATCCCCTCTAATTCTTTTACGATCACACTTCCAAGTAATGGATTCCTTCCTTTCTCATTTTATCCATGTTTCTTAATATTGTTATGACATTTTATTTTTGATTATAAATGTTTGGGTATTGTTTCTCATATCCTCTATACTTCTCTAATTATGTTTGAATGAAAATATACCCATTTTCTCACTCATTAATATCTCCCATGTACACATGTTACCATGCCAAAATTCCGTAAGGAATTTCTCTCTCTTCATTTACATTCAAGTGATTATTTTGTATTATGAATCCAAATTCTATTAAAAATTTAGGGACATGTATATATATGATACCTTACTATCCATTTCATGTACATACAATGAGACACCATTTTCTCTCTCATCAAACTTTATTATCAAGTCTTATTTCACGATGTTATGCTACCGAAATTGCACCACCATTTTACAAACCAAAATCATTATGTAGTGAATATCATGCCCATTTCTCTATAAAGGGTATTCAAAATTATGCACATTTAATTATTTATTATATATTTTGATTCATTAATACCACATTACTTTATCATGGAATAAATTATGATTTTTAATGAATCTAGGTTTTATGATACATGTGGCACACATATGCATGAAATGAAATGTTTAAGAAGGGTCCACCCTGATAGCACTCCAATGCATTGGGTAAAGTATAGTATCATGATACCTCATGTGATCTGGGTGTTGAATAATGAAAATTGAAGTGAAATGAGGGTTTAATCGTTCTTCAAGTGCAATGAGGTTTTACTCATGCTTCATGTGCAATGAGCCTTGGCTCATGCTAATTCCATGTTAAGTGTTGTTACCCCATATCCATGTATTGATTATCATACTTTATCATGAATTTATGTTCATGTTTCTCTTATGATCCATTGACATGATAATTATCTTACATGTATTGTATTCTTCATGTTATTCGATGTTTATTCCCTTTCTGGGATTTATAACTCACCCTTTTATTATTCATGTCCTTAGGTTATCCCATGCAATGGTAAGTACGAGGGAATGTAGTGGTCATGTAAAGGATGTTTTCAATAAAGATATTGTGTTTCATTCTTTAAGTTGTTATGTAATGTTACTAATCCACAAAGACACTAGACCTCTCAATATTCTATGTTTAATCAAGTGAATGTTTTATGTAATAAATCATGTTTAAGTGTGTAATAAAAAAATGGGTTGTTATAATGCGAGTGAACTTTGTGTCTTGACCAATGATCATTCGATACTTATTAATAAAATAAACCATATCCCATAGAATATTTTGATTACCTTTGAGATCCTCTACCAGAAACATGGAGTCATATTCCACTATAGCTAGGTTAATATTATACAACCTGCACAAAGAAATTCCATTAAGAAGTGATTTGACCTCATCCCTAAGAGAATTACCCAAAATATAAAAGGAGTTGAAATAGAACAGCATTGAACCCCTACCATCCTGAACCAATCCACCTCCCTGTATCTTTCCATGAAAATATGATCCATCAATGTTAAACTTTCAACAAAAACTTGTAGGGTTCTAATGAACCAGTAACCCAACGAAGCTGATCAGTGACCCTAAATGATAATAGTATGATTTGGTAGTAAACCAGCAAGAATATCTACGACCTGTCCTCCCAAAGCAAGTGAACAGAGATCCACCACTAGCACTGTGACACACACCTAGATGCCGAGGGGAGAACAATGATGACCCTCTTTGTCTTTATTCATTGCTACCCATAAGACATAACACACCACCCTTAAAACCAATCCATGGGATTTACTGACAGAGCCTTGCTAATCGATCCCAAGAAACTAATAAAAATTAAATCACCTCATATAACAATTCCCAGCCTTTGTCTAATAAAATACCAAATAAAGATCACTCATTCACTCTTAAAGAACAATTGGGCGGGTGACACTCTTTTCTTTCCTAGGTTCTCGATAAAGAATATCTCCTTCAGAGAGGCAAGAAGGTATCCTGGACTGATTAATATGACTCTTTTGACTAAGAAGCAGTAAGTATTTGTAATATATTCATTTTTATTTATTTAATTTATTCACCCTTTTTATTTATTTATATATTATTATCTATTCATTTTTAACATTTATTCACTTTTTATATTTTTTTAGTTTATTCATTTTAAATATTTATTAATTAAATATTTCTATAATCTATTCATTTTTTTATATATTTCTTACATTTTTATTTGTTAATATTTAATATTTTTAAAATATTTTCAATTTATATAATTTATATTTATTCAATTTTAATTTAATATTTTTTATTCATATGATTAAAAATATATTATCTATCCATTTTAATTAGTAATTTAATTTAATTATTTTTTTATTTAAATTCAAATTTTTAGTATTTATTCATTTTTATTATAATATTTATTCATTTATTTCTTTAATATATATATATTTTATAATTTATTATACTGTAATATTTTTATAATTTAAAAAATTAATATTATTTATTAATTTATCATAATATTAATAAAGTTATTATAATATAATACATATATCATAATATTACCACATTTATTAATAAATATATTATAAATAATACTGTTTATTTTTTTTAAATATTTATTAATTGTTTTTATTATTTTTATAATTTATTTACTTTAAATATTTATTTTTTTTTTAAAAATTAATTTTTAATATATATTTCTTATTTAATTAATAATTTATTATAATTTTTATGTTTATTTTTTAATTTTTATTTTCCACTTATATTTGTCATTTCTTTATTAAGAGCTGATAAAATAAAAATTTATGATCATTTATCAGTTAGCGCTAATAAAGATATGATTTATCGAGGCTAATGAAGAGCTGATAAATCATACCTTTATCAATGATTTTTCATTTTAGCATTAATAAATTTATCTTTCATGAGTGTTTTTTACTAGTACTCATAACACATCTTCCCCATTTTTTTAAGAATCCTAACTAAGACCGCCCCTACTTGTGCATTTCAAGATCTCGTGGTGCCAGAATCCTGTTGTCACCTCCTTCAAATCCTTCAGAAAAATTAATCCTTAAATTGAAGGTATACTAGTTGTTATTTTTTTAATCATTCTTTTATTGTTTTTCAGGATTTTTACTTCTTATCATTGGTTTTTATCATTTTATTATTTTTTTGGTTCTTTTTTTTATGATTTTTGATTCGTATAATTGTTTTGTATATTTTGATTTATTTTTAATCCCTCACGCAGATTATTGTTTTTGTTTTTCATCTTCTAATTTTAGAATTATATCTTAATGGATACACAAATCAGATAGTTTTAACTATGTTTCTAGTCATTTATTCACTAAAAATAATATCTTAATCGATTCAAATGGTTGTTTCTTTGATTCAATAACATTTTTATGGAATTCTGATTTCATTTGTTAATTGTTATTTGAATTTGATCTAAAATAAAAACCATCAACTCATATTTTAAAAATTAAAATAATTTTATCTTTGAATATCATAGTATTCAAAATAGTTATAATTAAAAAAGTATTACAATTTATTAAAATTATAGGTTTGAGTGTTATTCTTTTTAAATATTTTGATTTGGAAAAATAGATATAAGATATGTATTTTATTATAAATAGGGCTGAAATAAAGATAAATAATTATAATATTCAATAAAATTCACACTTAAAGTTATCAAAGTAAAAATATATATAAAAAGTAGATGTGATAGTAAAAAAACTGAATTTTGAAAGTAATTTAATAGTGTTGTGATCTATTTATTATTTCACATATCCACCTCACCAAAATTCACTTTTAGACCATGTTCGTACCATGAAAATTTCACCAAATCACATTAGTATACACCACAACATAATATGATCTGCCATAATTTGATTTATTTCATTATCATAAAAGATCCTTTAGATATTTTTTAAGGAAAAAATGATTTAGATAATGATATATTTTACTATAAATGTTCATAGAATGCGAAGTATATAAATTATTTCATCCAAAATGTTTATTTTCATAAAAAATAGAACAATTAATATTTCTCACTATAAATATATATATAATTAATAATTATGAAATATTAAAAACATTATTTGAAAAAAATGTTCACACATCTTGATGATGAGTGAAGAAGATTAATTTAGGAAATACCACTTTTATCATACTAGTTTGTGGATGAAATATTAAATATTTAATAAATTTAGAAATGGGATAACAATAATCGATGTGACTGATTTGTTTAGAACACTACTAAAACATTGATAAAAATAATAAATTTGTTTTTATATATGAATTTATAGTGAAAAATTATTATATATATCCTACTAATAATCTAGTTATTGAAATTCATAGGTTTCTTATGAACATTGACAGTGACAGGGAGTGAATTATCTCTATTTATGAATTAATTTCAAAAAATATAATAATTTATGATTTGTGACTTCTTATCATAAAAAATAAGTGTTAATAATTTATATCTATATAATTCCTCATCTTTATATGTTCTAAAAATTTATTGTTTGAATGAAAATTTGTATCAAATATGATAACTACATGTGTGTATATATAATTAATAACCTTTTAGGATTTTAAGCTACTACCTTATGTGTATTTATTTATTTTTTATTAAATATGAATATTTTTGAATAAAATAGAATATATATGAATCCAAAATGAATATATTCCAATTACAAGACAAAAGCATATAGGGATTGGGTTAACGAGTTTAGAAAGTTTGAAAAAGATTATACACAAACCCCTTCTCAATTTTTTTTCCAGTGCTTACATTATTGTTATTCAAGACTAATTAGTCCATAGGAGTTAGAATAACACTTGATTTATCCTAAAATATACTGTAGTTATAAATGTGGGAATAAAAACGGAGAGGTACTAAATGTTTCTAGTTATTGGGATAAAACTGAATTTTATAGATCATTTTATATGATTACAAGTGTGAACAATGATGAAGATTGTATCAAGGATATGATTTCAAGTATTAATGATAATTAAGATCATATTGAGGAAATGAAAATTATAGTTGATTATAAACTTTGTGATTGTAAAAATATATTTTATAAGTTAAAGAGCCATGTAAATATTCCATTTTTTGTAGATTTTACCAAATATATAACTTTGTTAGCCATACTGAAGTTATTAAATTGAAAATGCAGAAATAGATGTAGTGAGATCAGCTTTACTGAACTACTTTCTCTCTTGAATGATATTCTAATAGAAGATAATAAGATTCCTTTATGAACATATCATGTTAATGGAATTTTATGCTTAAGGGGTATGATATTTGAAATAATACATTCCCATCTAAATGACTATATATTGTTCCATAAGGACCATGAATCACCTAAAGAATGACTAGAGTGTGAATATTCTTGATAGTAGAAAGTTTAATTAAGTGATTAAAAATATTTATTGTATTTTATAATCATTCATAGGTTTCATTACCTATATAGAAATGAATAGACTATAAGGAAATTAATATGGAACACAGATACATGAAATCAAGATGGGAAGCTTCGTCACCCAACACACTCACCTTAGTGAAAGATTTTTTTTTCAAGAATATCCTAAATTTGTAAACAATCCAATAAAACATCATATTGTGTTATCTAGAGATTATGTGGATCCTGTTGGTGTGTAAAGTGACACTCACAACACAAGGCAAGTTATGTTGGTAAATTGTAACTTTCCATCATGGTTTTTTTATAATGTGAAAATAAATTATGTTGTCTCTGCTTATATCAGGGCCATAAAAACCAGGTAATGATTTTGATGTTTATTTGGCTCCACCAATAAAAGATTTAAAATTTATGTGGGATTCAAGGGTTACATTTTATGTTACTTATAAACATGAATATTTCACTTTGAGAGCCATGTTTCATCGTATAATAAATGACTTTCAACTTATAGAAATTTTTCAGGATATAAGATTAATGTAATGATAGGGTGTCCAATTTGTGAAAAAGGAATATAAATAGTTAGGTTGAAATATTCCTCAATGATTAGGTTTCTATGAAATAATAATTTTTTACCCGAATGAAATTGATATGGATCTTCGATGACATCATTTTATGGGAATTTAAAAGATGTTACAACACCATCTCCTTTAACATGTGTTGAATAAGTTGAAAAAGTAAAGGATATGGTATCCAATATTGTTAAATATTTTTTTGAAAAACTTAATAAAAACTAGTTGAAAAAATAGATCATTTTTTAATTACCATATTATAAATGATTGTACATCCAAAAATTTCTTAATGTCATGCACATAGAAAAAATGTACGTGATAGTGTCATTGGAACATTAATAAATGAACCCAAAAAATAGGATGGAATTAAGGTTATGTTGGAAATTTTTGACTTGGGGATAGAGAAGAGTTGGCCCCAATTGAATAGTAAAAGGTATAATTTTATTTATCCAGTAGTTTACACTCTTTTTAGTAAAGAGAGATATCGGTTTTTTAACTTATTGAATGACGTAAAGGCTCTAGATTAGTATTTATAAAATCTAAAGAATATCATATCAATGATTAATTAAAATTTAAAGGACATGAAATCAAATTACTACCATGTCTTAATGAAATATTTAATATCTATATATTTATATTATTTTTTCCCAAAAAATTCATGTTATACATTAACCATGATTTGTTTCTTTTTTTCTAATCTATATACAGTAAAGTAATAGTACCGATAAAGTTTCCATCTATGGAAAAAGAAAATTTTATCATATTAATTGAATTAGATATTTCATTCCTACCACAATTCATTGACATGATGGTTCACTTTATAGTTTACTTAGTTAGAAATATTCATATATGTGGTCTTGTACATTATATATGTATGTTCTCCGTTGAACATTATATGGTGATTTTGAAAGGGTAAATAAAAAATCTAAGTAATATAGATGGTTGTATTATAGAGAAATATATTGTTTAGTAATCTATTGTATTTTTTACTGAGTGTATGTCTGATATGGAGATAATTGGTCTCTTAAATTCTCTTCACAATGAGTGAATTTTGGTTGAAGGAATTTATTGTATAGTTGTTGTCTTAATTAGCATTAAAAATGGTTATATACTAAAATTTATGTTTTATATAATAGTTTAGTTGTTGTGCTATATGTCGAAACCCACAAAGTAATTCTTCAGTATTTGAATGCATCAATGGCTGAAGTATAGATATAAAATACAAATAATGGATAATTTATAATATTTTTAAGACTATATTTTTAGATATTTAGCAAAAAAATATTAATTAAATTTGATAAAGACTTTAATTCATATCCATATGACTAGGTGTGCATGTATTATATTATAAAGGTTATGTGATTAATGTTTATAAATTCCATAAAATGGAAAATGATTAAAAATGTACCATGAAAAATTACATAGTTACACTTGTAGTGGAAGAAATTATGGTTTCTAGTACCAATTATATAAATAAAATTTACATGAATATGTTATAATTTAGAATCATAAAAAAAATATTGAATTTTAAATATTCCAAGTATTTATTTTTCAATGAAAATGGGTTGATAAAAATAGTTTAGTTAAAATCGATGAATTAGGATTCATGAAAGTTGATTTTAATAAGGAAGTGTATAAGTATGAACTATTAATAATTGAATCACAAACAATAAAATTATTTTATGCCTGAGATCATATAAATAGAAAGTGGTTAATTGTTCTTATATCAACTAAAATGACTAATGGGTCTGATGTCAATTCAACTGAGGATGAAGCTTTCATTGGGATGTCACAATCATTTAATGGTGGTCACAATACAGATGGGTTTTTATGTTATATGGTTACAATAAGAGAGGATTTAGATACCCGATAGAGGGATCAAATCTCTTCAATAGTTAAATAAAAAAGAGTTTAATAATCAGAATAAGAGTTTTTAATATATATTTCATCACCTCATAGTATTATGTGTTCACTACAACATTTACATAATCTAAATTAAATATTCAACTATTTCTATAGATAGTAGATTCTCCACATGATAATGTTTCCTATCTTGAGAAACATTATATTGAAAATGTTGAAAATGAGGAAATGTAAAATGAAAACAACCTAAGTATGAGAAAAAATGAGAGCATCATAGTGTTAAATTCTTAAAAAAACTATTAAGTTTATATGCACACATATAACATTTGAGGTTGATGGAATGTACAATGCCAGGATAATAACCCCAACAAGTCTATTTTAATTTTTTAAATTTCGGTCCCCACTTGAATACTTGTGCCGATCGATATAGATATGTGGAACAATGTTGTGAGTGCATTGAAATAACTAATTTGGGAATTACAAGCACTGTAGCGACGTCATGGCATTGTAGTAGTGGTAGGTACTGTTCAGTACTTTAGTAGTGGGTACTATAGTAGTAATATTCACAGAATGTGCCTTAGCCTAAAAATTCTTTCTACGGGCCATTTAATGGGCTAAATTCCCACCGAGTCTTTGGGCCATGAAATGGGTCTCCCTCTATCCAGTTAAAAGAGGTATTTTCTTTGCTTTAATAATAAAAGAGGCTTCGACCCTAACCTTTAAAAAAATAAAAAAAATAAAAAAGTGAAACATTAAATTACTCATTATTATCCCTTCCAGATTACATTAATACTAGATGATTATCAAATGAAATTTATATTAATGGTCACTGAAAATTATTATAGTTCCTTTTATATAATTATTATGAAGCATCAAATCAGGGACATTGAAGAGAATGAAAACCCCCACCCAACACATATATATGCACACATGATAAACTAAGAAACAAAGAATTCATTTTTTGGCTGTTGAGAATATGTATCATTTTAGGTACACTATGATTGGTAATATTTTACATGGTAATTTTTGAATTAGTCACTTTTATAAAGCATTATTAATTTATGAAAGAATAACTGAGTATTGAAAATAACTAGTGTGCATCAAAACCAAGGTACCCCCATTATAAAGAATGGATGGGGTATGGTTCACTTGAAAAAGTGGTTTTTTATTTTAAATCTATAGTAATACATTATGTGGCATGAAACTTCAATATAATTATACTCCTTTCTTTATATGCATATTGAAGAATCAAAATCCAATGAAACTTCCATCCCACATCATGTGCTATAGAAAGAGTTTCATGTAAATAAATATGTAATACTAGTAGATGAAAACACACAAGGAGTATGATAATCATTTTTAATTATAGAATAGTAATTTTTTTATACTTTAAATTGACATTACATAACAATATATACTTAATTTACTATATTTTTTATTTGGTTTAGACATAATAATTTTTATCTGATGTGATCGATTAATGTCTACTTTTTGTTTCCTTGAAGCAACTAGAATAATATGAATGTGTTAGAGAAATAGGTTTTAAAGATTCACCATGAACATATTCTGAGAAAAATAAATGAACATGGGGATAAAGATAAGAAAATGGATGAGATGAAAATACAAATAAATTTATTAGAAGAAAAAATTAATTTCAAAATTGATTTTTTAAAGAATTTTATTTATAACAACCCAATTTTTTTCATAGATATTATATATTTTTAGAAGAATATACATTACAATCAATAAAACATCCATGGAAGAACCATTTTTTTCTTGGGTATTGGGAAATTTGGAAACATAAACAACTAGTTAATAAAATATCAATAGTATCTCCCACTTATTCTATAATAACTAGATGAATTTTTGAAATATCATACTTAATAACTTTCTTCATGAAATGTGGAAAATAAACTGTCATGACCCGTTCCCTAGGGCCCGTGCTGTGACTACCCAAAACCCACCTTCCATAGGCCAAGGGTTGGCGACTAGCACCGAAAAGGCATTTCCTTAAAATGGGAAGAAATTACCTAAAAACCTGTACAAACATAGATAGGGCACACTGCGCACAAGTAAAACACAATAGAAGAAGATAGGTGTAACCACAACTGAAAACCACCATAGAGTATAAAATTTAGTACTGAAGTAAAGGGGGATAGAATACAAGACCAACTGAAAATGAAAATATATAAAAAGGGAAAAATATCTCATGAGGTCTTCCACCAAGGATCCTAACTAAATGGTAGGTACAAATCATCACTCTGGCTCTCCATGTCAACTGGTCACCTCCGTAAACCGTCATGTCCTAACACCTCGAGAATCAGTCAAAGCAGCCCGTCGTCTGCGGAAGACACAATAAGGTGTGGGAAAAGCCTGTGAATGGGGGAGTATAAAAATACCCCTTAGGGACCCCGAGACCCCCGAAGGTCTCCCAATATTCCACAAAGGAAAAACCACAAATCATGACCTCAATTACAAAGCACAAAGTAGAGAAATCTCACACCAGGTAATCAACTCAGAGTTCAGGAATAAATATGATTAGTTTTAAGCTATATCATTTTATTCAATTAGTAAGTTTCCACAACTGAACCACGAAGGATTTATTCCATTGTCGATCCACACAAGGTCGTATGTTGCTGATCCACAACAGGCCACTCTAAGGCTGGTCCTCATCGGATCGTGCACTGCTGATCCACACAGGGTTGCTAGAATGCTGATCCACACAGGGTAACTATGATGCTTATCCACATAGGGTCACTAGAATGCTGATCCACATAGGGTCACTATGACGCTAATCCACACAGGGTTTCTATGATGCAGATCCACATAGGGTTTCTATGTCATTGATCCACAACAGGCTGCTCTAAGGCTAGTCCTCATCGGGTGATGCACTACTGATCCATATAGGGTCACTAGAATGTTGTTCCACATAGGGTAGCTATGATGTTGATCCACACAGGGTCACTAGAATGTAGATCCACACAGGGTCACTATGCTGCTGATCCACGGAGGTTTTCTATGATGCTGATCCACACAAGGTCACTAGAATGTTTATCTACACATGGTCACTATGATGCTGATCCACATAGGATTGCTCTTCAATTGACAGCCAACCACCAGATTCCCCGCACTCGATGGGCTTTAGTTCTGTAGAAATAGATCCTCAAGATATTAGTTGTTCCTCAACTACCACAAAGTTTCATAAAGGAGTAACCCAAAGGACCTATATGTCGTAAGAGTTTCATGGAGATAGACGAAGCATCAATCAGATTCCCAGTCTATGAGTTATAAGTGTTTTAGTACTAAGGGCCCGGTTAGATTTGGGTTCGATCCAATGAGGACATAATCCAAATTTACTCAAAACATAGGTGGAGTATATCAAAATGACTATCTTGTTAAAAGGATTCTAGCGCCATATATGGTTCATCAAACAGATGTTTGGTTTGTGAGATACGACCTTTTAAGCATTTCTAGGCCAAAAAAGGGTTCAAATCCAATCTAAATACCCCGAACCGTCCCGACCTTGTCCGGGTCTGACCCGGTCTGGTCTGTCCTGAACCGTATTAGCTGGGTAAGACCCACTAGGTGATCAGGCCTGGTGTCTGGTGAGGTCCACCAGCCAAGTGGCAGAGGCCCTTCCCGAATGGTTGAGCCGTTCGAGCCTCTTCAACTGGCGGTGTCACATGGCGCCATAACTTATCAGTGGGACCCACATGGAATATTTCCCCTAAACTGCAACATGTTCTGGTGACCGTCCTACTTCCAATGTGGCCGACCAAGGTACGACCGCCCCTGATTCCCACCGCGGCGCCTCTGAGCATTGCATACCTCTACAGCCGATGATAGTCAGCCGCTTCCATTGCCCACCGAGTGTGCTCTGGCGGTCTATATTCTCTTTTTAACGTACCTACAGTCCTCCTGAGATGTTGTCGTCTCTGTGTGGCTCCCGGATTCAAGATTACGTCGAGTTAGAAATCTGGCCCTGAAGAACGCGACATAAATCGAATCGGTAGAGGGTTTGAGCCATGTTTATTTGGCCCACACCCTCCACATTGTCATCATATCAAGTGGGATGTAAATAAATCACTACATAAATAATGATTAACCCGATTAAATCTTTTCCCTTAACAACCACCCATATTTTTATATAAATCATGGATCAAATTGTTTTGGTTGATCCACGTTCATCATGCTTTTCAAGAATGAGAAAAAGAAAAAAATTCTCTTGAATTTTAACATAAACAACCCCTACCTCAAATTTAGAGGAGATGTCGTGGTTGTGGAAGAATAATCTATATTCATTGAAGCTGCCAACATTCATCGATCCCGAATTGATTCCTCCAATGACATCATTCAAGCCTACTTTCTTCATTGGAGGGAAGTTATTCATTTTTTCTTCATCAAGGATTCTACCGTGATCCACCAATCCTCATTTTTTCCAACATTTGAATAATTAAAAGGAGGATTTAAGAGTTTAACTCTCCTTTAAATTAATGGTTCATTAATTGGCGTGTTTAATGAATCTTATTAATTAAACGAAGGGGGGATACACAACCTATGTGTAATTGGGCATTTAATATCCCTTATTAAATGATCGACCACCTTCATGGTCCCCACCCCCATCCGTCAAGAGGTGGTAGAAAAATAAAATAACATTTTATGATATTTTATTATTCTTTCAAAATGTCCGTAAAACTATATTTTTCTCCGGAACTACTACGGTCGAAGTTAAGCCCCCCTTAAGTGAATCCCATCATTGTGAGTTCAACGATGCCCTCGAATTTCAATTTTGAGCACCTATTCAAAAGATTAAAATTCCCACTCACACGCTTACTGAACATACCTTAAAAAAGTTCAAAATTCAGTTCTAGGCACACCAAGCCTCAGAATAAAGCATCGTTAATTTTTTTAGACTTGTAATAATCCTAAATAATTTAAAAAAAAATTATATGGAATTTTAGGTTCTTTACATTCTCCCACCTTAGAATTTTTTTTTCCTTGAAAGCTACAACAAAACTAGAGGAAAAATGGGGGTATTGAGCACATATCTGATCATCCTACTCTCATGTTCTCTCCTAGATATTCCTGTGCTTCCAACAAACTCACACAAGAGGAATCGACCTCCCACGAAGGACCCACTCATGTCGATCCTCTATCTTCTTGGAGAACTCCAAAAATGTCTCCCCATCGTCGATGTCCAGCTCACCCTAGTCGATAACGTATGATGGATCATGCACGTATCTCCTCAATAGAAACACATGTAAAACATTATGCACCCAATGCATCTGTGGGGGAAGAGCTAGACGGTATGCCACCTTGCCTACATTGATGAGGATTTGAAATGGTTCGATGAACCTATAAGATAGCTTGACAGCCCGAACAAACCACCATAATCCTTATCAAGGTGAGACCTATAAGAATACATGGTCTACCTCCTAGAACACCAAGGGTCTCCATATTTTGTAAGCATTTTACATGTGCCAGCTCTGTTCAGCCTTCATCTGCACCTGGATGATGTGAACCTTCTTAAAGGTAGCTCATACCAACTCTGGACCCATAAGTGCTGACTCCCCTGGGTCTGTCCACCATAGAAGTGATATTTATGGTTGCCTGTATAGGGCCTCAAAGAAAGCCATGCCCATAGTGGAGTGATAACTGTTGTTGTATGAAAACTCCACCAGTGGAAGGTGGTCCTCCCAACTGTAGCCAAAATCAAGGACACAAGAATGAAGCATGTCCTCGAGAGACTGTATGGTTTGATACATCTAACCATCTATATGAGGATGAAAGGAGGTGCTGAAATGTTGCTGAGTAAAAAATGCCTCCTGTAATCCCTTCCACAAGCAGGAAGTAAAATGAGTGTCACTGTCTAAGAATATTTTTGATGGAACCCCATGAATCCGTACTATCTCCTACAGGTAGAGGCGTCCCAAGCCCTCTACTGATCCCTGTTCTAGAATGGGTAGGAAGTGGGATGACATGGTGAGTTGGTCAACGATCACCTAGATGGAATCAAGGCCCTTGAATGTACGTGTTAGCCCTATCACGATGTCCATGGAGATACAATACCACTTCCACTCTGGTACCTCAAGTGGCTGCACTAAGAATGCGGGAACCTGATGCTCCGCCTTCACTTGATAACAAGTAAGGCATCATGACATGAACTCCTCCACTGATTTTTTCATCCCCTCCACCAGTACTAATTCCAGAGGTCCTGGTACATCTTCCCCACTCTAGGATGTACTGCCAAAGGGGATGTGTTGGACTCCCTCACCAACTCCTCTCATAGCATCACTGGCACCATGGTGCATCCTCTAAAGAGGATTAAAATCTCCCCACCTTCAGAAAATTCATCAAGATCCTTTCCTGAGGATATCTGAGCATGTCAGGCCTCACAGTCAATGTTTCGAAGCTGTTCCTCCCTGAATCACAAGAGGAGTGGGGGTGTAACTGTCATAGACTGGAGGTAAGCTACTCTATCTCTATCCATGAATAATTACTATAATGCGGCTAGCTACTCTATCACCTCACTTAGAAATTGTAGTCCAGACCTTCTATTGAGTGTGTCTTCCACCACGTTTCCCTTCCTAGGAGTGTATAATATCTCAAATTTATAGTCCTAGAGGAACTCTAGCCATCGTCGTTGTCTCTGTTTCAGGTCCTTCTGTGGGAAGATATACCTGTGACTCCTGTAATCATAGTAGACTATAAACCGTTAACCCATCAAGTAGTGTATCCACATATTCAAGGAGAATACCACTACTTCTAACTCCAAGTCATGGGTAGCGTAGTTCTTCCCATGCTGTCTCAACTTCCATGAGTCGTAGGCAATAACCGGTCAATCCTGCATCAGGACACAACCCAGTCTGGTCCCTGATGCATCACAATAGACTACATACACTACTAAAAATACACCTTTTATCAGTTCTATAAATGGCCTGTAACAACGCTAAAAAAGCGCTATTAAAGCTGGCATAGATAGGGGGGTCCCCTTTATCAGCACTCCAAGAAGTGCTGATAAAGACCCCTTTTATCTGGTCTTTTTTTAGCGCTGAAAAAAGTTAAAAAATTTAATTTTTTTTAAAAAATCCTGGCAATCTCGGGGGGGGGGGGGGGGGTCTTTTTAAAGCGCTTGAGCCCCCTCTTTATAAGCACCTTCCCGTACCTCCAGTTCCCCCATGCACCCCCTCCACTCTTTATCAGCACTATCCCCCACCCATTATTATCACTGGCTCCCATATTCCCCCATGCACGTGCGCCCCTGCCTCCACCAGGTTTTGAACTCGAGACCTCCCCCCCTGCGCGCCTAAGCCCTTACCACTCCTCTATTTTGATTTGTTTTCCATTTCATGATATCTCTATTTATATATATATATATAGTTATATTTATTCATATAGTAATATATATTTATATTAATATATATATATATAGTTATATTAATATATATATTTATATATAGTTATATTAATATATATTTATAGTGATATTAATATATATATTTATAGTTATATTAATATATATATATGTAGTTATATTAATATATATTTACAGTTAGATTAAAATATAGGTATATAAATATTCATATATTTGTATTTTAAATAAAATGGATATTAGTTATTATTTAGATAAAGCTAATATATTTTATATGTATATATATTTTATTATTTATATTTATAATTAAATTTTTATGTGTGAATATATTAAAAATATGTATATATTGTTATATATTTGATTATAAATAGAAGTTCATTATAAAAAACGATATAATTTTAAAGACAAAATATCAATATGAATGTAATAACTTGGAATAAATTCAGTCCCAATCAAAAAAAGCCAATAATACCCCCTAAAATGAGGCTGAAAATCCACAAAATGTTAAAAAATCGGGGTATCCCGACTAAAAACTCAGTTCTAGAGGCCTTATGGGACTTTTTTCTCCTTAAGAAAACCTTGACTAAGACCCCTCGATCAAAAGGGTTTAGAGTTTGTCACATGCTTCGATTTTAAATATGGTAGAGCTCAAACAGACACCCGCATCAAAAGTTATGGTCGTTTGAAGTTCGAGTTGCGTTTTCAACAAATTTTGGATCTTTTTTTTATTTTTTATTTTTTAGTCTTAAAATTGTTATTAAATGACTATTACTTCATAATAATTAGCAAATTATTAATTAAAAATATTTTTTTAATTTTTTGATAAGCCATTTTCACTAAATATCTTATATATTAAGTGTAACTGTATATTTATAATTATCTAAAATATATTTAAAATTATATTTAAAAAATATATATTATATTTATATCAATATAACTATATCTATATATTTAAATAATAATATATTTTTTAATGATTTTTTTGGAAGTGGACCCTTTATCAGCGCTTTTAAAAAAAGTGCTGATAAAGACCCCCTTTATCAACGCTACTAAAAAAATCACTGATAAAGGGGTACCTTTTAATAGTGCTAAAAAAAGTGCTGATAAAGGGTGGTGCTGGCCTTGGACCATTTTGTGGTAGTGATACCCAACTCCCTCCTCAGGTAGCCTCAAGATGGGGGCACTCATCAGTCTTTGTCTCAGCACCTAGAAAATCTACTTTCATCTCTCCATCCACATGAAGGGATACCCTTTCTTCAATGCTGACATGGGTGCCACTATCCTAGAAAAGTTAGGTACCAATATCCGGTAGTACCCAGCCAATCCCAGGAAACTTTGCACTTTGGTCACACTCCTAGGTTGTTCAAAAGAAAGCACTGCCTCTATCTTCACCGAATCCATTGTAGGTCCAGCCTCTGAGATAACATTCCCTAGGAAGTGGAATTCCCGTATTTAGAACTAGCACGTCGAGAGCATACCATAAAGCTGGTTCTCTTGGTGTGTATCCAGAACTATCTACAGGTGTGTGGTGTGATCCTCCTCCAATGCTGAATATATCAAGATGTATTCAATTAAGACCACCATAAAGCGATCGAGGTAGGGCAGGAAGATCCTGTTCACGAGTCCCCTGAACACTTTTGGGGTGTTTGTAATGCCAAAAGGCATAAACAATAACTCATAGTGTCCATACCAGCATCTGAAGACTGTCTTCGGTATGTCGTCATCTCATACCCTGTGTTGATGATAACTTGATCTGAGGTCTATCTTCGAAAACCATCGAGATCCCTTCAGTTGGTTAATGAGATCATCGATCCTTGACAGATGATGCTTGTTCATCACGGTCACCTGGTTCAGGCACTGATAGTCCACACAAAGCCTCAAACTCCCATATACCTTCTTGGTAAACAAAATCGAGGATGCCCATGGAGAAACACTACGTCTTATGAACCCCTTCCTCTGGAAGTCCTCCCACTATACCTGACACTTACGAAGCTCCGTGGGAGCCATCCAATATGCTGGAGTAGATATCAGTGTCGTCCTGAGGTACATGTTAATGTATAATTCTATCTCTCTACGAGGAGGTAGTCCTGGATCATCCTCTGGAAATACATTTGCATACTAGTCCACCACTATAAGATAACTAAGACTCCTCACATCAACTTTTTCGAGGGTAAGGCTTTCCAACTAATGAGTGATCGACTGAACCCTTTTCTGAGTAAGTCCATTCTGAGCTGCAAAGGTTCCCTTCTCGCTAGCGAAGGAAAAACTGGTCCCATCCTCACAGACACACCTCAATTTATGCCTAAAATAGTCAATATGAGCATGGACCATGGATGACCAGTCCATACCCAATATGACATTGTAATGCCTCAATGTTGATACTGGGAGATCCCATCTAAATCACTCACCTCTTAGAGTAAACTCACACTATCGAAACCAATGTGAAATCGTCAAATCCTCTCTCATTGGAGTCTCCAATGGCAATGATCGATCCATTGGCTGTACTGGAAACATTGAGCTCTGAGCGAGAGATGTGGAAATGAAATAGTGACTGGAACCTATATCTATAAGTACCGCAGATAGGGTAGATTAGAAACAGATCGTACCTCGAATAACCTCTTGAGCAGCTTGGCCATAGGCCTCAGCTACCTGAAGATGTGCTCGTCCCTATTCTCCTGCTCCATGAGGTCAGGGTGGACCACCTGGAGGTGGTGGCAGTAGAACCTCAAATCTTCGTCCACCGCCTGCTGCATTCCCTACTCCTCTACCACATCCTCCACCCTTCGGACTTCCTCCCTCGAATCTCTAGCTCTGCCTTAGAAGTCTCTAAACCATCTGATAATAGTCGGTATGGTGGGTCGGGTAGTCGCAAGCCACGTTGCCCTACCCGCCACATGTAAAGCACATTATACTCCTATGTTGGCCTGCTCTACCTCAAGAGTTCTGCAACTCCAACCCTGCATCCTGGGGTCGTCCACTAAAAGGTCTAGCCGACTAGGACCTCTGCGTATCTGCCTAATGCCTACTGTAGATGACTTAGCTACATGTTGTCTGGTGGTGGCTCTCACTGTCGGGGCCTGCTCAGCTATGTTTCTTTCCACTAATATATCTTTCTTGAGTACTTCATCCTGCGTCGGGATATTGAGCGATATCATCAATGCTCTGATTTACTAATGGATACCTTGCTCAAAGGGCTGGGCCTTGAAGAAAGGGTCTCATACCATTTTGGTTTAGTAGTGCAATAGGTAAGTGAATCTCTCCGAGTACTAGGCCATTGTTAGTCTACCCTGTGGTAAGTTCAAGATCTCTTGAATACGCAAAGGGTGTAGTGTCACTGGAATGAACTCTTCCTTGAAGAGGCTCTCTATGTTTATTCAGGTGAGGGTCACCTCATCATGTAACTAGATCATCAGGCTCCACCATCTTCTTTCCATGCCATGGAAAAGACTAGCATCTAGGATAAACATCTGCTCTGTTGGTGTCCCAACTTGGTGGGAAACTCTAGAAATAACCTCCAGCCAGTCCTCAGCTTCTGGGGGGATCTATCTTGCCTCAAAATCACATAGGCCTCTACTGCTAAAACTTGTGCAATGCGGTCAGTCATCTTGCACCATCGGTGAGTGGGGCTGGTGAAAACTGCTACCCAATGGGCATTGGTGCTGCTGGTGCACCACCAGAAGACGCTATCATTATAAGAGGGACCATCACTGAAGCCTCATTGCTCGGTGGGCCTTCACTGTGAACTATCTTTGAAATCCTATCTGGATATCTACGGGGAGGTATCTTGAAAAAAATGTGCACCATGGTCAATAAGTTATACCCGGTGAGATGACTCATAAGAGATCAAAATTAAAACATTTACAAAACACACGTAATCAGTGTTTTCATGAACCGAGTCGGAAATCTGAATTTAGGGTCCTGGTGAGTGGATACGTCAACCATTGCACCAACACTGGACTCCCTAACTAAAAACCACACTCAAAACACTTAATAATATTGCTCTATTGGAAATATCAGATTCCTAGTTCTTTGGTAGAACCAACTTCTATGATACCACTTTGTCACAACCCATCTGCTGGGGCTTGTGTCGTGACTACCCCAAGCCAACCTTTTGATATTATGAGATATAAATTTTTACCCAATGCATTGAAGGGAGATATAGGTTTCACCCATCAAATGATGAAAACCATACATAAGTGTTCCACAAGAACATAAATCATTCATCATATCATAACCCATGGAAATAAATGATTTTGATAAAAATTTCATCAAAACATAAACCATGGAAAAGTAACACGTTTCATAAATATCATACCATCGTAAACATAAACCCACTGAAGAAAGAGTAAGGATGGAATCATTGGATAACATGTATAATAAAGTATAAGTTACATAAAATAATGTTATATTAGATTTAAAATGATTTTAAAATATCACTTGAAATAATTTTTGAGGAAAATATCCTTTCAATTTGGAAATAATTTCTATTAAAATCCAAGAAATTATAATGGAAAATATTTTCTTTGAAAGGAACTTTGTAAGATTTTAAAGGAAAATTCAAAGAATTAAGGCATCACAATTAATAGAAAATATTCTCATACTATATAAGATAAAAAATTAATTTCTTCCATATTTTTAAAGGCAAATTCACAAAGAAACCTATTTAGAAGAAAAACTAATTCCTTTAAAAAAAGCAGACCTAGTTAAAAATGATTTAAAATAATTGTAAGAGAATATTAATTTTTTTCTGAAAACATTTTTATAAAACAAGGATATGGAAGATAAATATTACATAGATGATTATTAAAAATAAAAAACCTAAATAATGATGGCATTATGAAATAAACTCTGGCCTCAAGTCTTGCATTTCTATATTCATGTTCAAACCTCTTCTTCTTTGAAAGAACTCCGTTAGATCTTCTACAAATGGACTTGGGGTTGGTAATTTGGGAAGGCTAACACCTATATAACGTGACTAAGGAAGTGAAGAAGATAATTTGGTAGAGTATGATCAATATATAAGAGTCAATGTTGTGAAATAAAGTGAGGGAGGAGATTTCCTTTTATAAAAGAGGTGAGGGACACCTTTGGAATTTCTCAAAAGACTAAAATATATTAAGACTATTCTAGATCCAAATGATTCCAAATGTGATATAAATGAACATATGATGAAATTTTTGACCAAATATTATCCCATTTTCCTTATTTAATATTATATAATTTTAAAAAATATTGATCCCATAAAATATAATTATTGTCAATTTTGATACTAGTCATTAATATTAATTTAAAAACATAAATACAACTATTACATTTTTTAAAAACTATATTATTATATCCTAAAAATTTCAGGATCAGATATAAAATTATTGTATCACCTTAAATATAAAAAATTTAATTTATTTTAATATTTTAAATTTCATTTATTTTATTTTTTTATTAATTTAATAGTTACTACATCATCGTTGTGTAAGAATTTAATGTAATTATTTATTATCTAAAAATTAAAAATAAATTACAAAGATGAATATTGATATTTTATATTTCAAAATACAATTTTTGGTTAAACATATCTTCAGGATAATCACATATTAAAAATGTTACACTTATTTAAAACAATAGTGTGACATGTTTGAATTTTCTTTAAATAAAATACTATAAGGAACTTAATGTCAAATAGGTTGGTCCAAAAGTCTATAAATTAGTCCCATGAATGATTATGGTCTAAATTTACTCAACTAATAGAATTATGGAAAGTTTTATATTCATTTTATACTTCAAAAATTATTATTTTTACCCTTAATCACCCAATATACCCTTAACTATGGTAAAAAACTATTAAGGTTACTATTCATATTGGAAAATAAGGGATCTATTTACTAAATTTGTAATCTCATGATTAATAATAGGGAATAAATTTTAATAAATTCAGAATATATAAGTTGAAAAATTTAATTTAAAATTAATCTAGGAAATGCAAGGAAACATAATTTTTCAAAAAATGACCTTTTTATGCATAAAACGTTTTTATACTAAATTCACGTATAAAATTTATTTCAAAGAAAAAATTATATTATTTCCAATAAAAAGAAACTAATAAAAATTTTAAAATAATCTAAAATATAATTTTACTTTGAAAATTCTTTAAAAGAAGATACAATTTTCAATATTAAGTAGTATTTTTTCACTACATTAAAATTTCAAACTTTACAAAAATTATAAAAAATCCATCCTAAGATAATTTGGACAAAATGAATTAAAAAAATTAATCTTATATTGTCAACTAAATTTTATAATTTTTTTAAAATTATTTATAGTTATATTCACATATAAAGAAATAAAATATTTTTTTGGAAGAAAACATATTTTTGAATAATAAAATGACTTTTACTAAAAATTATGTGTTTATTTATTAAAAACTAAAAAATAAATATATTTCATAATATGGTTACCCCTATTCAGACCAACCAGATATATATATATATATATTATAATAGTTGTGTTAGAATAATAATATTTTAATAGTATATCATGGTTTGATTAAACTCGATGTTGCGTGCAACAAAAGCTATTGATGAAATAAAATTATTTAGAGAGAAATATTTCATAAAAATATTAGGGAGTTACATTATGGGAAAGAATCAATGTAAATTAACAACTAGAAAATAACCACTGCATGAAGATCCATCCCCCTAACATTGAGGCTATCCATTCACCATAAAGGCTATCATTACCATAGGTAATATATGTTTTGATAAATATTTCTGTTAAAGGAGAATCAAAAAGAAAATGATACATTTCCTATACTAATATTATATAGGGTTAAATTTATTTAGATTTAGATATAATATCACCCACCCCTCACCTTTTTATGAGGGGTATTGTGTATAATATCCTTGGATATATTCTATACTACAAGAAATTTCAAAAGATCATATACGAGTAGATATTCATGTAGCTCATTAGTCGAGCGTTAACAATATCAAACTTGTGATGGTAAATTTTATAGAACAACCATTTGATATTGTAAAAATAAATTTTGATAACAATGTATGTCCTTTCTAATTTAACTTTTATAAATACCCTTTAAAAATTATTGACAAAAGTCATGAATAGAGGAATATTATTACATATAAATAAAAGGAATGGTAAATGGATGTTCGAATAAAAAAAATATAAAGGATCAACTAATCAATAAAAAAACCATCAAAGAGTACCTTTACCCCACCATTTCAACATCCAAATTTACTAATATTAAAAATCCATGCAGATACAATGTTCAATGATAAAAATACAATATTCTTGTTTTTGAAGAAATATTGTTTTCGAGAATGTAGATAAAATCCTCAAGCATGGATGGATGGGGGTATTATTTTTAAATGTATACATGATCCAAAACTTCATAATATGTTTTTACAATATATGATCTATAATAACCAAACTATTTATAAAATATTTTTTTTATTATCGAATTATGTAGTTATGTTCATTATAAACATATAAAGAAATAAGTGGTATTTAAAAAAAATCAAGGAATCAATACAAATAGAATAGAAACATCACCTATGAAATTATAAATAATGTTTAGGTATCTTATGAATGAAAATATTAGGTATTTATAACATGGAATATGTAAATAAATGTTCTGAAGAAGAGAAATTAAGTGTTAGTATTTTTATGAGATATAAATTTTTATTTACAATTTTATAATTAATATAATGATTTTTAAAAAATATAGATTCCTAAAATATATAAATAAAATAATATTTTTTTATCTTATTATTATAAAATAATTTTATGAGACCTTAATTTATTTTTCAAAGTGTCATAAAATCAATAATAATTTTAAAATGGGTATTTTTTTTGAATAAATGACTGTTTTAATTAAAATTAAATTTCTCATATTAAGAAAATTATTTTTAGAAAATGGAGTTTATTTTTAAATTTTAAATGTGGAAGAATGATTCGGGTGAATTTTTGGGTTTTTTTGTAAACAGTTTATTTTTTGGATAATAGTGAAATACAAAATTTTATGGTATTTAACAAATACAAGAATTATTGAGTCAAAACTGATTTATAGATGTTGTAAGCCAAAAATATCGAAATCTAATTAATTTTTTTATATATTTAGTGACAAGGTTTAAACTATTCACATTCTTGAATCAGATTTTATTATACATATTATAAGTTATATAATGTTTTTTAATCAATATATATACATGATAATAAAAAAGATTATATAAGTTCATGATGGTCGTAAAATCACAAAAATAAATTAAATAATTTTCATTAATTTTGTATCTAATGAATCATCCTCATATTAAAAAAAAGATATATTGTAACACCCTAAGGGTTTTCAAATAAATTTAATATTTAATGCATGAAACAATGAGTCTCTAAAAACACCACTTTGTTATAACCTAGCTAGTAAACATAATTTTACCACCTCTGTGATTTGAATTTGGAAAAACTTACTTACACAGTTGCTTTCAGTAATATATTTAGTGTATGATTAGACCATATTGCATTTTTTGGTGAATATTAACTTTAACCTTATGAATAATAACCACACCCATGAAGGTATTAATAAAATTTAGACACCATATCAATTAAAAAGATTATTTTAGAAATTAATCAGTAAGTGTTGGTATTTTCGTGAGTAATAAATATTTAATTACAATTTTAAATTAATAAATTGATTTAAAAGAAAATTCATTTTCAGAAAATTTATTCCTAAATAAATATTTTGTTTTCCTATCATTTTAGGATATTTTAATAAGACCTTAGTTAATTTTTAAAAGTATTATAAAATCAGTTTTAAATTTAAATTTGTATTTTTCAAGTAAATAATTTTTTTATTTGAAAATTAAATATCTCTTATATATAGAATTATTTCTACAAAGAAGATATCATTTATTAATTATACACCTCAAAAAATTATTTGGGTGATTTTTTGTTTTTTTTTTTGAAATATTTGAATTTTTGGTGAATAGTGAAATTTGATAATTTTTGAAAAATGCTAATTATGTGAATTTCTGCATAAATCCTGATTCATGGATGATTTAAATGGATATTAGTTATAAATCTCAAGAACAAATTATTATTCATGGTCACAATAATTAATACTATTTCTTATCATAAGAAAATAATATAATAATGAATAAGAATAAAAAATCACTCCTCTCTTCTTCTATAAAACCCCCTTGCTCCACCTTCACTTCACCCCTATCAAGCCTAGTGGCTTATCTAAATTCTAAAAAAACATCCTCCCAGTATCCTCCCCCATTTTTATCATCCCTTGGTATCATAAAAAAACCAATACCTCTCCCTTAAAGAGGCTCTCAAGGAATATTACTTCAAGTGGTAAATTCATCTTTTCACTTCTTTTATTTCAAGTTCATTTCTTTTCTTTTTATATATTCAACTCCTTTTATCCAAATGTCATGATGAATTTATTACCTTAAATATAATATGATCCTATCATGATAAAATAATAATTATTCATAATCTCACCTTTCCCCTTCTTTTATACTAGAAATGAAAACACCATCTGAGATGTGTTAATTTATCACATTCAAGGAAGACGGGTTTTCAATTTCAATTACCATATTCAATTATAGTCATAAAACCATTTATATGGTTTAAATTGACTATAATATATGTATTATAACTTATTTAATGTTACTTATTTATTTATTACTTGTGATTTTAATTTATAAATCAAAATAAGTTCGTTGTGATAAAAAACCACCAATTAACCCAAAAAATTATTGTTAATGTTTCATATAATGATTAATATTCACTAAAAATAACCAAATGAATTTTATAACCATTTAATATTATATTTTTCCACTAATAACATAAAACTTCTATTGTGGACAACCATTCTCACTCTACATGATTATCCATACATGAATATAAGTAAACGGATCATGAAAACTAAAGAAGAAAACACTCACAAACAATGAAGTTAAATCTCTTAACCCATCATAAGTCATTGAATGAACTTAATTAAGATATAATAATTCATTTAAACATATATTAGGTTCTATTATTTTTTAATTATGAATGTAAATTTGATTATTCAGGTCATTAAGATCAAGTGAGAAACACCTTCGGACATAAGGTAAGGGTTATCTACCCAAAACTCCATTTCCTTTCGGGTACCTATTTGTCTCTATTAACCCTAATTAAATTCTTATTTATTTATATTTACTCATTATAAATTATATTTTAATGTTCTATATATGTGTAATAATTATATTCTTTCTTTATTTTTTGGGGAGTAACATGTTTTAATAGGATCTTTCAAAAATCCTCCCTGATAAACAAGCCCGTTTCAAGGGAATTTCTCAAATCCTTAACTTTTTTCAAGGGAACTATATAATATGTTTTGAGAAACCATTATATTTCAAATATTAATAATTTTATTACGAAAATAATTTCTTTTAATTCACTTTTAGTTTTATACATATATCTTTCCAAAAGAACTATTCTTTTCAAAGAAAAAGAGTATTTATCTCAAGAATTACACGATGATTTTATAAGATTTTATTCATATATTTCAACCCTCTTATTGATTATTATTTATTATTGAGATCAAAATTTTATGATATAATCTACCATATTTAACTTAACAGTTTATGATTAGTTTGACTGTGGAAGTTCTCTCTTAAAACCATTCACCAATTTACTCTGAATGGTTAGTGTTTAAGTTTAATGTTCGGGGAAAGTTATATACTTTCCATATGTTAGTTTCAACATAAATGTATATGTTGTTTATGTTTATACCAATTAATAATAGGAATACATTGGAATTAGTAACTGATGGGTGGGTCCCGCTAGAGACCCTCGATGCATTGATAGGTCTCATGAGACAAATTGATATGGACTTAGCTGAGGCCTTGTCCATTTTTTGATTTGGTTTTGGCCGTGGCCTTAATAATTTTCAGATGTCTTGTCCGAGTCATTGATGGTATGTTTCAAAATATCTAGAATATGAATTTCCCTCATTATGAAGTTATAAATTCATATTTTATGAGGTTTTTCGACTAGTAGAATATCCGTGATTATTTTTTATTATGGAAATATTTTGTCGACACATATTCTTGTCATATTATGTTCAAGTTTATTTTTAAAGGAATGTGTTTTCAATTATTCACTATGCCTAATGTTTATATTTATAATATATTACACTATATTTTTTTACCCTTACTGATAATCTGATCACACACCTTTTTATGTTTCATTTTTCCCAGGACACGAAGAGGTATATTATGATTGACTTACAGAGATAATCTTAGAGTTATGGATGTTCCCAATGGAACTTTTATGATGTTTTAATTTCTAGTGGTAATTTTGAACATATGTATGGATATAGTTTTCAAAATCTACAAAAATATTCATTCCTTCAGGATTATACTTTCTTATAATTATTTAAATGTAAGAAATTATGACGCCGACTCTGGGAAACTCAGGTCGGGTCTTTGTAGTTGGTACAATATGAAGTATAGTAAAAAAATGAAAACAAGATTTAAAAAACATAGATTAGAGAATAAAACCCCTAAGATAGTATTTGGTGATAAATATACAAAAATATACTAGAATTTTGGTAAATAATAGATTATATTGATATTTCTATAAGATACATCCATGACTAGATACTATAAGTGGATGTGGTTATAGCACAGATGTACATAGGAGTGAAAACTCTAACAATGAGTTTCAGGCTTGACCTGGAGTATCTTGGTACATGACAACAAGCCTTACTATGCACCTAGTTTGACACTCCTAGGGGTTATTCTTAGGATAATTCACATTTCATTTTCAAGACATTATTAAGGATTTAAATTTAAATTTTCCCTCAAAGAAACCATGTTTATGATTATGGGATTAGCCATTCATAGGATTTAAATTTATGTTAAGTATTTTTCTATGTTGATATAGTATATTTTGATTCATAAAATATACTAGTGTATTCCATTATTTAGAAATGGTTAATAGTGAAAGTAATGAAAACCAAATGAATGTGCATATCATATGTAGGTATTTTCCTCCTATGAAATATAATGATGTTGGATCTGGTGTTGTGACTACTCTGAAGCAACTTATAACTATACTAGGATAACTTACTTAGGTTATGAACAATAACCTTACCCATATGGAGCATCTAATTCCACAACATGGAGGAGCTATGTTAAATCACTTTATGTTACAATAGACTCCACAATTTAATGGTCCTACAAACCCATTTTTAGCGGAATAGTTGATAAATTCCTTAGAGAAGATATTTCACACCTTGGGAAGTAATGAAGTGTAGAAGGTTTCCATGGAATTTTATCATCTATAAGAAGATGATGACCAATAGTGGTATCTAATTAAAAACATAAAGGAGTAGGAAGAAATAGAAAAAAATTAATGGAGTGAATTTAATAAACTTTTCTTAGATAAGTAATTTCCTTGTGAATAGCGATCAGATAGAGAAATACAGTTTTTAAATTTGAGGCAAAAGGAAGATGAGAATTTTTCAAAGTATGAAGATAATGTCACAAGGCTAAAAAGGCATGTTGTGGACTATATATGTAATCCATGGAGAAATATTGATCAATTATTTTATGAAATAAAGCCATTACTCTATTGGACACTGGTCTGGCAATCCTTTTCATCATACAAAAATGTAGTCTCAAGTGTTATCAAGATAGAAAAGGAGTTCTCTAGGTCTTATGAATTTAAAGGAAAGTAAGAGAAGAATAGGGCTACTTAAAACTCCGGAAAAGGAAATAAGGAAATAAGGAATAAAGGAAGAGTTGAATTTACACTCTGTGATAATTTTTGAAGGAAACACCCTGGTGCATACTTAAAAGGAAAAGGGGTGTGCTACAAGTGTCCATAGAAAGGATATCAAGATAGTGATTTCAAGGGAAAGAAAGAATCTATTAATGTTCAATGCTATAATTTTATGTATATGTGACAATATGCTATTGATTATCTAATGCATCAAGGAAACGTTACATAAAAAAGACTAAGGGAGAAGGGACAATCTTATACAATCACAACTGCTGATATTGAAGTTCCTAATAACATAGTGGAAGGTACTTTAATTATTTCCTCCAAATTATCCAATGCTTTATTTTATTCTGGATCATCACATTCTTTCATATCTTCCCAGTTTTCCAAGGAAATTAGACACTTCAAATTTGATTTAATAAGGGAGTAGTTGGTCAAAAATCCAAAGGGAAGTGTCATTATAACAAATACACATCAGGAAGTCCCCATTAGGTCATATAAACATGCTTTATATACTAATTTTATTATCATACCCATGATTTAATTTGATATAATCCTTGCTATGGATTGGATTTCGAATCATGATATGAAAATCTATTGCATGAAGAAAGAGATAACAATTTTTGAGAATGATTTAGAATCAATTATCCTTAGAGAAGAAACATCATCATATGACTCTTATCTAGATCCACCCCCAAATTCCCTACTTAATGCAGTTCTTGGTGAGGATGAGAATGAAATATTTATAGGTGAGGAAAGAAATATTCAAATTGTGTATGTACCTATTGTGAAAGAATATATTTATGTATTTTTGGAGGATTTACCTAGACGTCCTCTAGAGTGGGATGTTGAATTCTCTATTGATTTAATTACTATTACAAGGTATATATCAAAGACTCTATATAGAATGGCAAATATATAATTAGTTGAACTAAATAAAAAACTAGAGGGATTTAGTGATAAAGGATATATTTTCCCTAGTGTTTCTCCACGGGGATCCCTTGTTCTTTTTGTTAAGAAGAAAAATGGATCTATGAGGTTGTGCATTGACTACAAGGAGATAATTGCTTTAACAATAAAGAAAAAGTATCCCCTACCTCAAATTGATGATTTATCTGATCAACTTCATGGAGCCCAATATTTTTAAAATATTGAACTCTGATCTAGATATCATCAGTTGGGAGTGAGGTAGGAAGATATTCCAAAGACAAAATTTTGAACCATGTATGGGCATTATGAGTTTACAATAATGCCTTTTGGACTGACTAATACACACTTTTTTTCATGGATCTAATGAATAGAGTTATCAAGGAATATCTTGACAAATTTTTGGTGGTATTTATTAATGATATCTTTGTATACTCTAAAATCAATATTAATTTTGAAAATCACTTGTGTAATATTCTGAAGACTCTCAGAAGAAATGAATTATATGGGAAGTTTACCAAGTGTGAATTTTGGATTCAATCCATTTACTTTCTTGGCCATATTGTCTTTATGGATGGAATATCTATTGATCCTATAAAGACAAAGGTTGTGCAAGAATGGCATACTCCAATGAACATAAATGAGGTGCATAGATTTATTGGTTTAGGAGGTTATTATTATCATTTAATTCAGAAATTTTCCCATTTAGCCAACCCAAGGACCAAGATTACATGTAAAGTGGTTTAGTTCGTATGGAAACAATATTGTGAGGAATGTTTTGGAGAATTGATGAAGAGATTAGTGAATTATCCGATCATGAATCTACCATCAAGGAATGATGTATTATTGATCTATAATGATGCTTCAATGGAAGGACTTGGTGAAGTCCTTATGCATAATGATAGAGTTATTTTCTATGAATCAAGGAAGTTAAAAATTCATGAACAAAACTATCATACTCATGATCTTGAGTAAGTAGTTGTAAAATTTACTCTGAAGATACGGGGAAATTATCTCTATAGAAATAGATGTGAGGTATATATAAATCATAAGATCTTGAAATATATCTTCTCAACGAAAGAACTCAACATGAAGAAAATGTGATGACACAAACTAGTCAAGTATTATTATTGTTCCATACACTACCACCTAGAAAATGAAAATAAGGTAGTTGATGTATTGAGTAGGAAGGATCATCAAGACAAAAAAATGAGGATTGAAAGGGATCATGTTTTTATAGATATTTTATCGATGGATATGAGAATTTTCCAAGAATGTGAAACATCACTATTTTTTCATTTGGTTTTCCAATCATTTATGTTGGAAAGGATTATAACTTTTCAGTCTGATGATGAGAATATTCAAAAGAAAATTAAAGGTGTGAATGATGTGAAGTTGGATGACTTCGTGTGTGAAGATGACATTTTTAAATATGGGAAGTGGCTATGTTTTCCCACAATAATCAAGCTTAAAAGTAAGTTATTAGATGATTATCATAGATAAAATTTATCTATACACCCTCGGAGAACTAAAATGTATAGAGATGTGAAGGAATATTTTTCGTGGAAAAACATAAAGAAGGAAATTATTAATTATGTATTAAGATGTTTAGTCTGTCAATAAATGAAGGTTGAACGACAACATACTATGGGATTCATGAATCCTCTACCTATTCTTACATTGAAATGGAATAACATCACCATGGATTTGTTTCACAAGATTTCTCAAAAATCCAAGGTAGAATGATTAAATATGTGTAATTATTGATCAAATTATGAAATCTATACATTTCCTTACTATAAGAGAAGATTTTACACTAAATCACCGTAAAAAAATCCATATCAAAGAAGTTCTGATAATTCATGGGGCACCAATCTCAATTATTTCTAATCGTGATGCATGATTTACATATATATTTTGGAAAAGCCTTAAAAAATATTTTGATATCGTGCTTCGATTAAGTACTGCTTAACATGATCAAACTGATGGGAAATTAGAGAAGACAATTCAAACCTTAAAGGACATGTTGAGATCATGTTAAATTGACTTTTAAGGTACGTGGGTTCAATTATTACCTCTATAAAGTTTTCCAACAATAATAGTTTCTAATAAAGTATTCAAATGGAACCATATGAAGAATTGTATGGAAATAGATGTCATACACCAACTTGTTGGGTTGAATTGGGTTAAAGAAAGCTTGTGGTCCAAGATCTTGTGGAGGAAACAATAGAAAAGGTCAATACTATTCAAGCCCATATAAAAGAAACCCAAAGAAAAAATTAACTTTACTGATAATTGAAGGAAAGATTTGGAATTTCAAGTAGAAGGTCATGTTTTCTTGAAGGTATCTCCATAGAAGGGTTTTATATGATTTGGGAAGAAAGGGAAACTGATCCATAGGTACATTGAAACTTTTTAAATCCATATAGAATTGGAGTTGTTGCATATCATTTGGATATGCCGTCTAGCCATTCTGAAGTACCCAATCTATTTTATGTCTCATTATTGTGAAAGTGTGTGCCATACCCAATGCATGTCCTCACTTTTGTAGGAATAGAATTAGAAACTGGCCAATCATACAATGAAGAGCCTATCTAAATGTTGGACACTAAATAAAAAGTGTTGAGGAATCAGACAACTCGACTGGTAAAGATACTATGGGAAAATCACAAAATTAAAGGGGAAATATGGGGGCCTAAGGAGATTATAATGAAGACCTACACAAATCTTTTTTGAGGTAACATTACATGAATTTAGAGGAATATTTTTAAGGAGGGGAGAATGTAACAACCCAGGTTTTGTAAATAAATTTAATATTGAATGCATATAACACTGAGTTTCTATAAAACACCACTTTGTTATAACCTAGTTAGTAAACATAATTTTACCACCTCTGTGATTTGAATTTTGAAAAACTGATATACACAGTTGCGTTCAGTAAGATATTTTGAGTTTGATAAGGTCAAATTACATTATTTGTGATTAGTAACTTGACCATTATGAATATTAACTACAACCATGAAAGTTTGAATAAAATGTTGACACATTATAAATGAAATAGATTATTTGAGAAATTAATAATTTAGTGTTGGTATTTTTGTGGGAAATAAATATTTAATTACAATTTTAAATTAGTAAATTGATTTAAAAGAAAATTATTTTTCATAAAATGTATTCCTAAATAAATATTTTGTTGTTCTATAATTTTATGATAATTTAATGAGACATTCGTTAATTTTTGAAAGTATTATAAAATGAGTTTTAAATTTAAATCTGTGTTTTTCAATGAAATTATTATCTAATTTAAAAATTAAATTTCTCTTGTTTAGAATTTTTTTTGATAAAATTGAGTTCATTTTTGAATTCTGCATGTCGAAAAATGGTTTGGGTGAATTTTGCGGATTTTTCTGAAATACTCGATTTTTTATGAATAGTGAAATTTGATAATATACGAAAAATGCTAATTAAGTGTATTTCTGCATCAATCCTGAATCATTGATGATGTAAATGGCCATTTATTTGAACTCACATGCACATATTACTATTATTATCACAATAATCAATACTATTTCTTGTGTCGGGAAAAATAATAAAATAATGAATAAGATAATAAAAAATCACTCCCGTCCTCCACTATAAACCCCCCTCACTCCCTCTTCTATTCACTATTATAAATATTTTTGTCTTGTTTAAATTCTATACAAATATCCTCCTAATCGCCTTCCCCATTTCCATCATCCATTGATATCATAAAAAGACCAAAACATCTCCCCTAAAGAGGCCCTCAAGGAAGATTACTTCAAGAGGTTAATTCCTCTTTGCATTTATTTTATTTCAAGTTCCTTTATTTTATTTTTAATTCCTCACATCCTTTCATAAAAATGTTATGATGACTCTAGTATCTTACATGTACTGTAATTTTGTTATTATAAAGGAATAATTATTCATCATTCTTATCACGACCCATCCACTGGGGCCCGGGCCGTGACTACCCCAATCTCGCCTTCCATCAGACAAGGGTTGGGAACTAGCACCAAAAATACGTATCCCTAAAATGAGAAGGAATTTCCTTTAAACCTGTAAACACTTAAAATACGTACACAACAAATGTAAACCCTGTAGTAAAACTGCTGAAATAAAATTTTGAACCGAAATTAAGGGGCTAATATACAAGCCCAACTGAAAGAGACAATTCAACAGAAAATAGAAAATAGCTCCTGAGATCATCTCCCAAGGATCCTACCTGAAGGGTAGGTATAGATTGTCACCATGTCTCTCCATATCAACCGGTCACCTCCATGAACCATCTAGTCCTAGATTGCCAAACCTCGGTCAAAGCTGTCCGTCATCTGTACAAGACACAATAAGGGGCGGGCGAAGCCCATGCAGGGGTGAGTATAAAAATAATCAGTAGGGAACCTGAGACCCCCGAAGGTCTCTCAGAATTATACAAAGGAAAAACCACAAATCATGATCTCAATCACAAATCACAAGGGAAGACTCAGCTCCAAACCGATATATAACTTAAGTACATAAGTATAAATGATTAAACGTAAAGCTAGGTCATCTTATTCTGTTGAGAGGATCTGTTGCTAACCCACAATGTATTGATAGATGTTGACCCACATAGGTTCATTAGGTGCTGATCCACACAATATCACTGAGCCCATACCTACATAGGATCAATAGGTGATGACCCCCACAAGATCACTGAGCACTAACCCACAAATGATCGATAGGTACTAACCCACATATGATCACTAAGTGCTGACCCACGGAGGATCTATGAGCTCTCACCCATGGAGGATCAATGAGTGATGACCCACAGAGGATCACTGAGTGCTGACCCACTGAGGATTGCTGAGTGCTGACCCACTAAACATCACTATACCTTCAACACGTCACAAACAACCATATGATTCCTGCACTATGCATGTTTGTTTTATGGAGGGTCCGCACCACAATCCATCAGCCATATTTCATCCATTAAGAAGTCCAACAAAGTAGTAACCTGATGAACCTCCATGTCATTAGGGTTCCGACGCAATAGACTACGCGTCAATCGGAAGCCCTATCTGTTAGTTATAGGCATTTTAGTACCGGAGTCCCAGTTGGATTCAAGTCTGATCCAACCCATCCATACTACAACTTTCTTCAAAACCCAATTAGAGTATCTCAAATGGATTTATTAGTCCTATGGGCTCCGACTCCACAAAAGGTTCATCAAAAAAACATCCTGTTTATGAGATATATCGCTTTAATCGAAACTGGGCTATAAGTGGGTCCAGGTCTGGTCAAAGCCAGTCGGACCGACCTGACCCAACCGGACCAACCCAACCTGGCCCGCTGGGTGGTTGGCTCAGCCTGTTAGCTGCATGCTAGGACCATTGGGTGGTGGGTTCGGCCTAGAACACCCAGCTGGGTGTATCCCACCGGGTTGGAGAACAGCCCGGCCCACTGGTTGGCACGGGGGATCACTCCCCTCTCGTAGAACTTGACCTTTCAGGGTATTCAAATAACGGCTCCAGATGGCGCCACTCGACCTGGCCTTTCCTATGGACCCACCACATGCGGAACATGCGGACCGCAGGTCTGCCCTCCGGCATGACTTGAAGCTATAGCCCTCCTCCACTACGCGCCGCCCATCTCTAATGTGGCCAGTGCTGGCCAGCCACTCCCATCTTCCTCCGCGACACCACCACCTTCTCACGGTCGGTGGTTACTGGCCGCAACCACCTCCAATCACCGGCCCTAATACACCGGGGATGCTTTTGATGTCCACCAATGAAGCTCTGATAGTCAGATTTCATTCTTGTTTTCCCCTACTATCCTCCTCAGACAAAACATACACTTTACAACCCTTGGTTTTAACTATCCTCCATATTTTCTGGTCTCCCATGAAGGACGAAACGAATTCCAAGATCGGCGTAGGGTCCGAGGCTTTTTTGTTTGGCCCACTCCCTCTGAGTTAACTTTATAAGATGGAAACAATTCAATTATCAACAATATTAGAAGAAATATAAAACTCATTGAATAAAACACCTACCTCGAACAAGTTGGTAGACGATGTGGATGAGGAAGACGGGTTCACATTGGTTGCGTATTTATTGGTGTTCATTGAACTCCAAATTGAATCCTCTAAGGCGTCGAATCTTAGTTCTACGTTGGAGTAAGTCATCACCGACACTTTATTAGAGGTTTCCCTCATGAGTTCCCAAGACCCATGCCCAATCTTTGGTTATGTAGAGTAAGAGAGGAGTTGAAATCACTGCAAAATTAATGAGGTTCATTAATGAATTTAATTAATGAATCCATTATTCTCTTAATGGTACGGTTAGACAAGAAAGTGTAATCGTCCTTTAAATAGTCTGATAACCCAGCAGTCCCACCACCACGGCTCATTGGATACAAAGAAAGAAATGAAATAACTCATTGAGTTTTTTTATTATTTTTTGAAAAGTCTAAAAGATTAACCTTTTCTTCTGAGCCTTACCGGTTGAATTTAAGTTTTGCCTAAGAAAATCCCAGCGCTGTGAATTCAACAGTGCCCTCCAATTTTTAATCAAATAAACAGTTCAAAAGATAGAAATCACTACTCGCACATTTAATAAACGTCTCATAATTTTTTTTCAAAAACTTGTTTCAGGCTCTCCGGGCCTTGGGATCCTATTAAATCAATTTTCACAGACTCGTAATAATCCCAAATAATTAAAAAAACATATATGGAATTTATGGGTCTTTACATTCTCCCCACCTTAGGGCTTTTCACCCTTGAAAGTCACAACAAAAACTAGGGAAACAAATGGGGGTACTAAGCGCGTATTAGATCCTCCCTCTCTCTTGTGTTCTCCTAGAGGATCCTGTGCTTCCACCTTACTACCACTAGAGGAATCGACCACCCACAAAGGACCCACTATTTTAAATATTCTATATCTACCAGGAACTCTTCAATCCTCACCCCTTCATCAATGTACAGCTCACCCTAGTTGATAATGTGCAATGGATCATGCATGTACCTCCTTAGCTGCAAGACATGGAAAACATTATGAACCCAATGCATCCGTGGGGGAATATCTAGGTGGTATACTAGTTCAACTACTCTTTTATGTATCTAGAAAGGTCCGATGAGCTTCATAGATAGACATGGTATCCCTCCTCAAACTCCAAGGGCCTACAACTCTTGTCAGCATAAAACATTTACTGGCTCTAAATAGTCTTCATCCACTCATGGATGATCTACACCTTCTTTTTGGTAGCCCATACCAACTCCAGAACCATAAGTACTGACTCCCCGGGGTCTATCTATCATAGAGGTGATCTACACGGTCTTCCGTACAAGACCTCAAATAGCACCATGACGACGGTGGAGTGGTAATTGTCGTTGTGTGAGAACTACACCAGTGGAAGTTGGTCCTCCCAAATGTCACCAAAATCTAGGACACAAGAACGTAGCATTTCCTCAAGCTTCTATATGGTCCGCTTTGTCTGACTTTCTGTCTGAGGGTGAAAGGTGGTGCTCAAGAATAACTGTGTCCCCAACACCTCTTGAAATCCCATCCACCACTAATATGTAAAATGAGTGTCATGATCTGAAATGATCATCGTTGGCACCCCATGAAGTCGTACGATCTCTTGTATGTAGATGCATCCCAATTACTCTATTGATCCCTAATCTCGATTGGGTAGGAGGTGGGCTGAATTGGTGAGTTGGTCAACGATCACCAAGATGGAATCATGGACCCAGGATATACGTGGTATCCCTATCATGAAGTCCATGGAGATGCTATACCACTTTCATTATGGCACCTCAAGTGGATGTGATAATCCTATTGGAAACTGATGCTTGGACTTTACTTGCAAACAAGCGAGGCATCATGATACAAAATCTTCCACTACATTCTTCTACCATGGCCACCAGTACTGACGTTGGAGTTCCTGGTATATCTTTTCAACACCAGGATATACTGCCAAAGGGGATGTGTGGAACTCCATAAACACCTCCTTTAATAGTGTTAATAAAACCACAGTGCTTACTTTGAAAATGATGACGTTCTCCCCACCTTTAAAAAATCCTTTTGGAGCCTGTCCTGGGGATATCTGAGCATGTCAGGCCTTGCAGTCAATATCCCCAAGTTGTGTCTCCCTGAATCACTGAAGGAGTGGGGGAGTAACTTTCATAGAAAGGATGTAAGCTTCTCCATCACTATCCAATAAGGATAACTAAAACGTGGCTAGGTGCTCTATCACCTCACTCAGAAACTGTAAACCAGAATTCCTACTAAGTGTGTCAGCTACTACATTCCCCTTTCTAGGAGTGTAAACTATCTCAAAGTCATAGTCTTTGAGGAAATCCAGCCGTCGCCACTATCTTAGGTTTGGGTCCTTATGTGAGAAGATATATCTGAGACTCTTGGTATCAAACTAGATGGTATACCATTACCTCATTATGTAGTGGAACCACATATTCAAGGAAAAACCATCGTTGATAACTCTAGGTCATGGGTAGCATAGTACTGCTCTTGTTACCTTAGCTAACGTAATCTGTAAGCAATCACTGCTCGCTCCTACATCAGGACACATACCATTCTAGTACTTGATGCATTACAGTAGACTAATTACCCAACACCTTCTTCTGGTAGCCTCAAGATGGGGCACTCATCAATCTCCACCTCAGCTCTTGGAAACTCTTCTGGCATCTCTATGTCCACAAGAAAGGCAATCCTTCTTTATCAAAAATGAAAAGGGTGTTTCTACTCTGGAAAAGTCAGTTACAAATCTCTAGTAGTACCCTACCAACCCTAGGAAACTCCACAACTCAGTCACACTCTTGGGTGGCTCCCAAAAAATCACTTCCTTAATATTTACTAGATTCACTACAAATCCATCCTCTGAGATAGAGTTTCCTAGAAAGTGGACCTCTCATATCCATAACCATCTCTTCGAGAGATTTTCATATAATTGGTGTTGTAAGAGTGTATCAAGAACTATCTACAGACAAGTAGTGTGATCCTCCTCCGATGCTGAATATATCAAGATGTCATCAATTAAAACCACCATGAAGTGATCAAGGTAAGGCTGGAAGATCCTATTCATGAGTCCCATGAACACTACTAGAGCATTCATCATGCCGAAAGGAATAACCAAGAACTCTTAGTGGCCATATCGAAATATGAAGGTTGTATTTGGCACATCCTCATCCCATACCCTGAGCTGACGATAGCATGATATGAGGTCTATCTTTGAAAACCACTAATCTCCCTTCAGTCAATCGAAGAAATCATCAATCCTTGAGAGTGGAAACTTATTCTTCAGATTCACTTGGTTCAGGTATCGATAGTACACACAATGACTCAAACTACCATCCACCTTCTTGGAGAAGAAAATAGGGGAAACCCATGGAGAAACACTGGGCCTTATGAAACCCTTCCTCTACAAGTCCTCCAGTTGAACCCTCTACCCACAAAGCTCTGCGGGAGACATCTGATATGCTGGTGTAGATATTAGTTCTGTTCTGGGGTACAAGTCAATGTAGAAGTCTACATCTCTATGACGAGGTAGTCTCAAAACATCATCAGGAAAGGCATCAGCATACTGGTCCACCACAAGCTTCTTGACCAGCTCCTTTCCCATGTCAGCCTCCCTATGGAACTCCTCGCTTGGATCTCTATCTCCACCTCAGTGGTCTCTCGACTGTTTGCTGATCATCGGTGCAACTAGTCGGGAAGTCTCAAGCCATGTGACCCTGACCACCACAGGTATAACAAAATATGCTCCTATACTGACTCCCTATGTCCCATGAGCTCCGCACCTCCAACCAAACATCCAAGGGCTTCCCTCCGAAAGACCTCCCCCTCTTGGACCTCTATGTCATATACCAACTGCATTTTATAGATGACTCAACTACCTATTTTCTGGTGGTGGATCTCCTTATCGGTACTTGTTCTGTTAGAAAGGTTTCCACCAACAGTGCTCACTCAAGCACTCTATCCTGCATCGAGATATTGACTGATATCATTAATGTTTTAATCTCCCATTAGAGAACCTTCTCAATGGTCATGGCCCTGAAGAAAGGGTCTTGTACCATGTCGGTGGAGTATCAAGAGAGGTCAATTAATCCCTTAGAGTATGGGGATACTATTAGTCTACCCAGATGTAAGTGTAGTAGCTCTTGAATATGCACAGAGCATAGTGTCGCTGGAATAAACTCCACCCTAAAGAGGTCCTCAAAGCCCAACCAAGAGAGTGTCACATCCTCATGTTTCTGGAGCATCTGGATCCACCACCTCCCTACTGTGCCCTGAAAGAGGCTACAATCTAGGATAACCATCTGGTATGATACTGTCTTAAGCAAGCAAAAAATATGTGCCACAACCTCCAACCAGTCCTTAGATGCCCACGGGTCTGTCTCACCTCGAAACCTCAGAGGCCTATGTCTCTTGAACTCGTGCAATGTGCTCAGTTGGAGTGCATGGTCTGATGGTGGTTCTTGTGGAAACTGTTTCCCTACATGTGGTGGTGCTTCTGGTACACCACCTGAAGGTTTTATCACCATAAGAGGGCCCTGCACCGATGACTCATCACTCGGTGGGATGTCTACATGGTCTCTCTATGGAATCATGGCTCACTGTCCATGTGGAGAAATCCTGAAAGTAATAGGTGTTCCACATTCAATAAGTTATACCTGGTGAGATGAAGGAAAGAGATCAAAAAGGAAACAATATTTTCAAAACACACACAACTAGTGTTTTCATGTACCGAGTTGGAAATTAGAATTTTGGGTCCTGGTGTAGGGATACGTCAGCCGCCGCACCAACACTAGACTCCCCAAACTAAAACCCAAACTCAAGACACTTAACACTATTACTCCATTGAAAACATAGACACTTATTTCTTCTAGTAGAACAAACCGCCCTATGATACCACCTTTTCATGACCTGTCCCCCGAGGCCCATGTCGTGACTACCCCAAACACACCTTCCATAGGTCAGGGGTTAATAACTAGCATCGGAAAGGCGTTTCACTAAAATGGTAAGGTATTGTCTTTAAACCTATACACACAAAGACTTGGTACAAATCAAAAGTAAACCACATAGTAAAACTACTGAAATAAAAGTGATAACAAAAATTAAAGGTCCAATATACAAGCCTTATTGAAAGAGAAAATATAACAAAAAATTAAAAATAGATCCTAAGATCATCCACCAATGATCCTACCTGAAGGGTAGGTATATATCGTCACTTCGGCTCTCCATGTCAACCGGTCACCTCAGTTCACTATCTAGTCCTCACTCCCCTAACCTTGGTCAAAGCTGTACGTCATCTGCATAAGACGCAAAAAGGTGTGGGCGAAGCTCATTCATGGTGATGTATAACAATACATAGTAGGGACCCCAAGACCCCCAAATGTCTATCATAATTATAAAAAGTAAAATCCCAAAATAATGATCTCAATCACAAAGCATAAGGAAGACTCATCTCAAACTAGGTATATAACTTAAGTACAGAAGTACAAATTTTTTGTGTTAAAGCAAGATTATCTTATTTTGTCGAGAGGATCTACTACTAACCCACACATGATCTATAGATACTGACCCACATATGATATTTAGGAACTGAACCACATAGGATTTCTAGGTGATGACCCACACAAGATCGCTGAGCAATGACCCACACATGATCGATAGGTGCTGACCCACATAGGATCAATGTGCGCTGATTGACACAGGATCAATAGGTACTTACCCACACAGGATCTCTAAGTGATGAAACATGGTGGATCACTGAGCACTGACCCATAAAGGATCGCTGAGTGCTGACCAATAGAGGATCCCTGAGGGCCGAACCACTGAGGATCGCTGAGTGCTGATCCACTGAGGACTGCTAAAACTTCATCACGTCATAGCCAACCACTGGATTACCGCAACAAGCATTCTTGTTTTCCAAATGATCTTATTTACAAGAAATAATTTGTATTTAAACATCCAAAAACCCTCAAAAAGAATTAACCAAATGAACCAGATTGACAATAGGGTTCCAATGCAACAGACAATGTGTCATTCAGATGCCAAGTTTGTTAGCTAAAGGTATTTTTGTGTCGGTGGCCCGGTTGGATTCGAGTATGATCTAAAATAAAAATACGATAACCTTCCCCAAAACCCATGTGGCATATCCAAAAAGGAAAAATCCATATTGAGGCTCTAGCACCACAGAATATTTTTCAAATGGGCATCCGGTTTAGGAGATATACCCCGTTAATCAAAATTGGGCCGTAAGTGGGTTTGGGTTCGGTCCGATATGACCTAATCTACGAGGCCCATCCTGAAGGGGTTGGGCTCACCCCAGTTTGGCTGGGGCCAGTCCATCTCACAGGTCTGTGGGCTTGGCATGCTTGTATGTTGGCTTGGCCCGCTGGGCCACGGGTTCAGCCTGGCCCGCCGGGTCGCCGAACCGCTCAGCCCGCTGGCTAGAATGGGGGTTCGCTCCCCTACCAAATGGATCTACCTTTTGAGGTCTTCAAACAAAAGTGCTAGATGTTTCCAATCTACCTAGATGGTCTATTGGAGTAGCCAACTACAGAACTTGTGGACCATGGGTCCGTCCTCCACCGCGGCTTGAAGCTGTGACCCTTCTCCACGGCGCGCTGCCAAGATCTAACGCGGTCAGCACTGGACAACTGCCCCCCTCATCCACTACGACACCTTCGGGCACTGGCAAATTCTCATGGCTAGTGGCTTCCAGCCACCGCTGAATCTGGTATCCCATGCCACTATGCTGGTGATGGTTCTGCGGGGAACCAGTGAAGCTCCGGTGGTCCGATTTCTTTCTCGTCTATGCCTATGGGCCTCTCGGGACGACGACTACACTGCGCGACCCTTAGTTTCACCTTGTCGCCATATTTTCCAGTCTCCCACATAGATCTCAACCAATAATGAGATTGATGGAGGGTCAAAGCCTGGTTCTTTTGGACCACTCCCTCCACGTTAGCATTATAACATGGAAGCAATGCAATCATCAATAAGAGTAGAAGAAATATAAAACTATTTGAATAAAATCCCTACCTCGATCATGTTGGTAGAAAATATTGATGAGGAAGATGGATCCACATTCTTAGCGTGTTCATTTGCATTCATAAAACTCTAGATTGAATCCTCTAAGGCATCAAATCTCCATTCTACATTGTAAGAAGTCATAGCCAACACTTCATTAGAGATTCCCCTTGTGAGTTCCCAAGACCCATGCCCATGCTTTGATTAAATAGATGAAGAGATGATTTTAACTCACTGCACAATTAATGAGGTTTATTAATGAATTTATTTAATGAACCCATTAATCTCCTGATGGTGCAGTTACACAAGAAAGTGTAATCGACCTTTAAATGGTCTAACAATCCACCAGTACCACCACTGCTGCTCATCACTTACAAATAAATTAATAAAATAATTCGTTGAGTTATTTTATTATTTTTTTGTAAAGTGAAAAAATTAAATGTTTCATATGACCCTTTTTGGTCAAAGTTAAGCTTCACATAAGAGACTCATAGCACTGTGAATTCAACCGTGCCCTTAGATTTTTAATCCGAGCACTGGTTCAAAAGATAGAAATCACCGCTTGCACATTTACTGAACGTACCTTAAAAAAAGTTCAAAAATTTGTTCAGGGATATCTGGGTCTCAGAATCCCACATTGTCAATTTTCACAAACTCTTAATAATCCCTAATAATTTTAAAAAAATATATATGGAATTTATGAATCTTTACAATCTATCTTTTCCCCTTATTTTATTCTAGCAATTAAAACACCATCCAAGATGTGTTAATTTATCACATTCAAGGATGAAGGGTTTTTAATTTCTGTTACCACCTTCAATTCTAGTAAGGAAACTATTTTTATGGTTGAAAAAGAATATAATATTTTTATTATAACTTTTTAAGGTTATGGAATCTATTATTACACATGATATTAATTTATAAATCATAATGACTTTGTTGTGATAAAAAACTTCCAATTAAACCAAATAATTGTCATTAAAAGTTTATATAATAATTCATCTTCACTATAAATAACCAAATGTATTTTATAACAATTTAATCTTCTAGTTGTTAGTTAAGAACATAAAAATTCTATTATGGACAACCATTTTCATTTTACTTGTTTATCAATACATGAATATAAGTAAACCGATCATGAAAACCAAGGAAGAAAACACTCCCAAAAAATGAAATTGAATCTCTTAACCCATTATAAGTCTATTAATGAACCTACTAGGGTTATAATAAATCAATTAAACATATATGAGGTTATGGAATTTTTTATTTATGAAGCTAAATTTGATTATTCAGGTCATTAAGATCAAGTGAGGAACAGCTTTAGACTTAAGGTAAGGGTTTTCTACCCGAACCACCATTTTCTTTTTGGTTAATATTTGTCTCTCTTAACCCCAATTAAATTATTATTTATTAATATTATTTGATCATAAATTCTGTGTTAATGTTCTATATTTTTTTATTAACCAGAATCCTTCTTTATTTTATGGGGAGTTACATTTTTTTAAGGATCTTTAAAAAATCCTTCCCGATATACAAGCCCATTCCAAGAAAATTTCTCAAATTCATACATATTTTCAAGGGTTCTTTATAATATATTTTGAGAAAACATTATATTTATAAAATTACTAATTTTATTATTAAAATAATATCTTACTTATCTTTTGTTTTTATATACATATTTTTCCAAAAGAACTATTCTTTTCAAAGTAAAATATTTTTTATATTGAGGATTACTCAATGATTTTATAAGAGTGTCTTCATCTATTTCAACACTCTTGTTGATTATTTTGTATTATTTGGAATAATATTTTATTAAATCATATAACATATTTTATTTAATGTTTTATTATTAGTTTGACTGTGGATGTTCTATCTTAAATCCATTCACCGATTTACTCTGAATGCTTAGTGGTTATGCTTGATGTTTAGGGAGTATATCTACATTTCATATGTTAGTTTTAATATGAATGTATATGTTTTTTTAGGTTTGTCTTAATTCATATAAGGAATAAATTGGACTTAGTATGTAACGGGTTTGGACCACTATATCCCCTCGATGCATCAGTAGGTCTCATGAGACAAATAGATATGCACTTGGCCGAGGCCTTGCCCGTTTTTAGTTATGGTTTTCACCAAGGCCTTAATAATTTTTAGATGTCTTGGCTGAGGCCTTGACAATATATTTTATTATGTCCAGAATATGAGTTTGCCTCATTATGAAGCTATAAATTCCTAGTTCATGAGGTCATTTAACTAGTAGAATACTCATGATTATGTTTTATTATGGAAATATTTTCTCAGCTCATTTTCCCGTGATATTATGGTCAAGATTATTTTTAAAGGAACATGTTTTCAATTATTCACCATGACTAATGTTTATGATTATGATATCTTAGGCTACATTGTTTACCCTTTCTGAGCATATGAGCCCACCCCTTCTTATGTTTCATTTTTCCCAGGACATAAAGATATATATTATGATTGACTTGTAGGGATAATCTTTGAGTGGTGGATTTTCCCAATAGAACTTTTATGTTATTTTTCATTTCATGTTGTAATTATAAACTTATGTATGTGTTTATTTTTCCAAATATACTAAATTATTCATTCCTTTGGGATGTTATTTTCTTATAATCATGCAAACGTAATAAAATAAGGCATCTGCTTCGGGCAACTGGGGTCAGGTCTTTACATATATAGTATCATTTAAAATTATAGAAAAATATTAATATAATTTCTTTTTTTACTTATGGAGTTTTTAATACCTTCTATAAGAAAACCCATAAAGAACCAACCATGGAAACGATGAAATAAACTCACCCAAAACAATAAAATAACAAAATATTATCAATAAATTGGTAGAGATATGTTTTAAAAAGTTCATATAAGGTATTATGAATATGAATATTATTAATTAATATATTATTAACACTATTTGAACCATTATACAAGAGGATTTACACATTTGAATAAAAATGAACCTGAGGTAATGGAATTTTCATTAGAAATCCACTTTAAAATTTCTATTTTTATAAACTACAAAAGGAATGTTTTTATTAATAAATTTTTAATGTTTTATGATTATGTTCTAGTTCTAGGGAATTGTTCATGATTATGGGTGGGACATATATCTCACTTCAATGAATTGGGTATTTTTATATTTAAAGTTGACCGTAATGGTTATTCCATGTGTAACTGTGATGGTTACACCCTAAGGTAGCCGTGAGGGTTACATCATAAGGTAGCCATGAGGGTTACATTGTAAAGTAGAAGTGGAGGATACAAATTATATGGTATCCCCTAGGATTAAAATTGTAAGTAAATAATTCCTTAAGTTACCTTTATAGTTTTATTTATGTTGTGTATTTTTTATGTAAATCTCTTATTTTCAAAAAGTAAGTATATGATACTTTATGGGTAATAAATATATCTATATGAAAATTATTTCATATGTTTATAAGTATTCATGGGATAATGATTTATTTAATTATTTTTATATCCCTTTCTGAGATTTTTGAGATCATCCAAAGTTTTATAATGTTTTTCATAGGGTTTAAGGATGGGTAAGAGAAAATATGAAGCCAATATAAAGGTTGTGAATATTTTTCATGAACAGATGTCATGTTTTATTAAAAAAAATATTATAGAAGAAATAGATATTGTTTCAATAGTACCCACATTGTATTATTTTGGGTTTATATGTATGACTTATATCGTAATTCTAGGAAAATATAAACCAAAAAGATATTTGGGAATATAGGAAAGTTAATTATAAATTAATTTACAAGAGTCAGTAATGTTTAATGTTGTGACCATATAGTTGGTATTAGAGCATGATTTAGATAAATGTAGGGTTTTTAATTATGTTAATTGAATACCCAAAATTATTTTTACCTTATTTTATGTTTAAATGATATATAATTTAATGATTACTATGTTTATTTATCTAATATATGTAAATTTAGATTGGTTTCCCACAGAAGAAACAGGGAAGCTGAAGTTTGAAGGAACTAAGAAAATGATATCCTTTTATGGAATCTGAAACCTGGAATGGTGAGAATCAGAACTGATTATTTTATGACAATGATGGATTAATTGATTCAGGAAATAAATTGAAGTGGAAATAATGTAAGAGAATAGACAGAGCTACTATAACCGAACATGATGATAGTGGATCATTTTATGAGGCAGCAACCTCTTTCTTTCTGTGGATCTTCCTACCCAGTGGTAGATGATGGGTGGGTTAAATCCCTTGAAAAGGTATTTGATGTCATGTGGTGTTCAAATAATCGAAAGTTTAGTCTTTCTATCTATCTTCTTGAAGGTGAATGCAACCAGTGGTTGTCAATCGTCAAGAATATTAGGGATAACAAGAATATTAATGCCTTGGAATGTGGTAAATTTAATAATACATCCCTTGAATAATATTTTCCTATGGTGGTTCAACTTAGGATAGAAAATAAATTCCTATAATTGAAACAAAATAAGGAAGATTCTGTGGATGTGTATGATGAAAACTTCACTTGATTGGTAAGGCATGCTACAAATATTATTTAAGATTTTGATAGTAAAATCAATCATTTTTACTCAGTATTTGAGCTATGATTTTGAAGTTGAATGCCCCCCTATGAATTAAAAAGTTATGAGAAACTTGTCTGTTGTGTTGAGAGGGTCGAAATGGAGTTTTATAATGATCATGTGTACTTTGGAAACAAGAAAAAGAAAAGGTCCAGGTGGTATGAAATGGGTAAGAATCAATCAAAGAAATATAAAGGTAAGAAAATCCAGTTTCAAATTTATTGGAAGTGTGGTGAAAATAACCCCAGTGAACGAATTGAAAAATTTGAGAAGTTTTTCATATGTGGTAAGTTTGAACATATGGACTGATATTGCAACAAAAATGATATTAAGTTTAATTTTTATAACCAAAGTATACAATGTTTTAAATGTTGTGAGATGGTGAATTAAGAAAATACCTTCCTAAAGAAAGAGATAAATGATGTAAAATATCCATATTATTAGAAGAAAGGTTCAATAAAATCTTTTGAAACTACATCAACATATCATGGGTCATCCAATGAAGTGGTATCAAGTACATTGTTTGTTTACTCATATTTTTCTAATATTTTTTTTGAAATGTGTTTTAAACATTCCTTTATTTCTTATAAATTTCATGATAAATTATAAATTTTACCTCTTAAAATGAAATAATAAATTATGGTTAAAACACCTAGGGGAAATATTAAGGAAAAAAGGAATTATAATAATCCTACTATTTTTGTTTATGGAATGAAATTACCTACAAACCATATTATTTTTTCCCTGAGAAGAGTTAGATATTATTCTTAGTATGTATTTTATTTTCATTATCATGCAAAGATTTATTTTAGATAAAAATAAGTTGTTTTTTAAAAACCATTTTTGTTTATATAAAATAATGAACCCATACTATTGATAAAATATTAAGAATATGAGAAACTATTAAAAGACGGAAATAAAAGTTATCTTTCAAATATTGTTGAAAATATGGTAATTGTTCAGATTTGTAACTTGACAATGGTAAATGAATACTTGAATATTTTCCAGAAGAGTTTTCCAGTGTTATACCTGATCAGGAAGTTGAATTTACCATTGACATATTTACTAATGCTAATATAATGTCAAAACCCACTTATCTAATGGATCAAGTGGAACTCCTTGAATTGAAAAACAATTGCATGGTTTTCTTGATAAAGGTTTAACTCATTCCTGTACTTCACAATAGGGTGCTCTTGTTTTGTTGGTTAAAAAGACAAATGGTTTCATGAGGATTTTCATTGATTATAGTTATTTGAATAACACTACTATTAAGAATAAGTATCATTTACCTCATATCAAAGACTTGTTTGATCTGCTCTTGGGAGATCAATATTTTTCCAAGACTGATTTTAGATCCGGGTGTCATATACTGAAGGTGAAAAAGTATGACATTTCAAAAATAAAATTCTTTATTAGATATGGGAATTATGATTTTGTTGTTATGTCCTTTTTTTAAAAAAAATTCTTCTATATTTATGGACCTTTTGAATAGAATATTCCCTAAATGTTTGAATAAGTTTCTCATTGCCTTTATTGATGATATTCTAGTGTTTTAAATTTTTTCGGATCATGAATTTTTTTAGGATTATTCAACAAGCTCTCAAAGAAAATAATTTACATAGAAAATTTAGAAAATGTTTTTTTTGGTTAAAAAAAATTTCTTTCCTTGGGAACATTGTAAATTAGGATTAAATAATAATTATTCCCACCAAAACTAAAGTGGTTGATGAATGGGAAAGAACTAAAAATGATTCATACATTCTTATTCTTATTGGATTATAATGTTATTACTGATAGTTTGTTAAAACATTTTCTTGGATATCTATCACACTAACTAACTTACCATGAAAAGGGGATAATTGTTTTTGGATAGAAGAATGGAATGTTTGTTTTCATGAACAAAAGAGGAGGTTGGTAAATGCTCCAGTTTTTTCCCTACTTTCAAAAACTTGTGATTTTGTCTTCTACAGTGATGCTTCATTGAAGGGAATTGTTTGTGTTCTGATGCAGAATATTCAGGGAATTTCTTTTGCTTAAATAAATCTAAGACCCCATGAGTTAAATTATCCTATACATGATTAGGAATTAACATATACATTTTTTTATTTGATAACATGAATGAATCGTTTATATAGAGAAAAACGTGAAATATATACAGACCATTAAAGTTTGAATTATATATTTACTCAGAAATAATTGAACTTGAGGTAGAGAATATGGATAGAACTAATAAAGGATCATAATTTCATGATCAATTACCATCCTATAAAATCAAAAAAAGTTGTGGATTACTTGAGTCCAATACATAATGAATCATTAACCCTGTTACATTTGGAACATGACCCCTTGGTTTATGATTTGATGAATTTTGGCATGGAAGTTGTTGGTGCATGAAATTACTCTATTTTATGTTAGGTGTTAGTGAAATCTTCTCTCTTAAAAATAATTAATAAGGCACAGAAGGAAAACCATGAGTTACAGAAAATTTTATAATTGGTTAAGAATGGTAAGTTGACAGAATTTAATGTTGATAAAGATAGTGTATTGATATTTTTAAAGAGATAATGTGTGACTTGTGATTCCCAACTGAAGAAAGAATTGTTAAGTGAAGCCTATAGTTCTCCATTTTTATTTCATTATGGAAATCCTAAGATGTACATATTCCATGAAGAGTATTATTGGTGGGATGGAATGAAAAGTTATATTATTGATTTTAAAATAAAATGTTTTAATTTTCAACACGATAAAATCAAATGATAGTTTCCAAAGGGTATGCTTTGTCCTTTTACAATTCGAGAGTATAAATGGGGAAATATATCCATGCATTTTGTGGTGGGAATACCAAATACTTATTGAGGTAATAATGAGATTTGGGTTATTATTGATTAGCTGACTAAATCTACACTTTTTTTTCATATTTAACACACTATTTCTCTAGACCTGCTTTCTTGATTGAAACTCAAAGAAATTTTTTAGTTATATGAAGTTTCTATCTCCATTATATCTAACCGTGATCCCAGGTTCATTTCTATATTCTATAAAGGCCTTCATAAGTCATTGGGAACTGAATTAAATTTATACAAAACCTATCACCTTCAATATACTTGAGAGATCGAGAAAACAATTTAGACATTGTAAGACATGTTACATGGGTTTTTAAGGGATTACCAAGGAAGTTGGGATCAACATATCTCCCTAATTGAGTTTTATTATTATAACATTTTTCATTCCAATATACATATGGTACATTTTAAGGCATTATATGTTAAGTGGTTTCGAACTCTAGAATTTTAGGATGAAGTAGGGGAGAGGAATTTTATGAGACCATAATTAGTGCTGGTAGTGGCCGAGAAAGTGAAGATGATCTAGAAACACACAAGGAATGCTCAGAGCAGACATAAATTTTTTTTAGATACAAGGAGGAAAGACTTTTATTTTGAGGAAGGTGATCATGTTTTCATTAAAATACCTCATTGGAAAAGTGTTTTTAATTTTGTTAAGAAAGGAAGGAAAAATCAACGTTTTATTGGTTCTTATGAAATCCTAGAGAAATTTGGACCAATTTCCTACTAATTATATTTACCTCTGATTTTATCTCAGGTACACAATGTTTTTCATGTTTCAATGTTAAGAAATCATGCGTAAGATTCATCTTGTGTTTTGATCCCAAAAGTAGTTCATATGGAAGAGAACCTTTCTTATGAGGAAAATATTTTTCATATTCTTGATCATTGAGTGAAATTATTGTGGAATAAGGTAATTCAACATGTTAAGGTTTTTGTGGAGAAACAACATGTTTGAAAAAGAAACTTGGGAATATGAAAATTCTATGAGGGAAAAGTATCCTCGCTTGTTTAATAAGTGATTAAAAATTCTAAGGATGAAATTTCATGAAGGGGGATAATGTAACAACCCATTCACTTATATAATAATTTGTATTCATTTTGTATTTAAATAGTTAAATTAATTATAAATGTATAATTAAATAAGTCATATTTACAAAAATTAAAGTATATATACTTAGAGAATAATATCCTCAATTATTAAAGTAAAAAAATAAAATTTAGGGGTCTTATGAATGAAGATATGATATATTTATATCATGTAATTAGTAAATATTTTTTTAAAATTTTAATTAATTATTGGTATTTTTGGGGAACATAAATTTTTATTTAAAACTTTATAATTAATATAATTACTTACATGAAAAATTATATTTATAAAATATATTGAATAATCCATAATTTTTTGCCTTATTTTAATAATATAATTATATGAGACATCAATTAATTTTTATAAGTATTATAAAATCAGTTATATTTTTTAAATCGGTAATTTTTGAATAAATGAGGATTTTATTTAAAATTAAATTTATCATAATTAGAAAATTATTTTCATAAATAGAGTCCATTTTCTAATTATAAACATTGAAAAATTAAGTGAGTGATTTTTTTTGGATTTTTCTAAAATAGTTGATTTTTTTGGTGAATAGTGAAATATAATAATTTACGGTATTGAACAAACTGATGAATTACTGAATAATATATGATATATAGTTGTTTTAAGACAAAAATATGAAACTATCCTTAATTTTTTAGTATATTTAGTGATAAGTAACAAACTATTCATAGTCTTGAGCCAAAATAATAAACTAATGAATAAAATAATAAAAAAGAACCCCTCTCCTCCACAATAAGTACCACCCCTCGCCACATCTTATCACCACACATAAAAAGCCTTATGTATTGTTTAATTTATACCCAATTTTCTTACCAGTCCCATTCCCCATGTTCAATACCTTCTAGTATCACCAAAATATCGAAACCAAGGGCCTTAAGGAGGTTCTCAAGGAGAAGAAGTTTAGGAGGTAAAATCCTCTTGTGTTTTGTTTTAAAATTATTTTATTTTATTATTATCTCCAAAAATCACCCAATAAAATTGATATTATAACTCTAGTATCATACATATAGTGAAATTTTATTATGTTAATATAATATCAATCATCAAACCTCTCCCCTTCTCCTCTTATTCTAGAAAATGAAAACATTGTCCTTGATTTGTTGATTTACCATCATCGTGGATGATGTGTTTTCATTTTATTTTACCGGCTTCAAGGAAGGTCATAAAACCATTATTATGGTCAAATAATATTTTATTATATATATTATAAGTTATATAATGTTATGTAACCAATATATAAACATGATATTAAATAAGATGATATAAGTTCGTGATGGTTGTAAGAACCACCAAAATTAATTAAATCATTTTCATTAATGTTTTATCTAATGAATCCCACTCATTTAAAAAAATTAAATTAAATATAGCATTATTTAAAATTATAAAAACATATTAATACCATTTCTTTCCTATTTGGGAGTTTTTCTTCCATTCCACATGAAAACCCATAATGAACCTACCATGGAAACCGTGCAATAACCGTAACCAAAATAATAAATTAACAAATAATTTCGATAAACGGGTGGAAATATTTTATAAAAATATCATAGAAGGTATTATAAATATTAATATAGTTATTCAATATATTAATAACACTATTTAAACTATTAAAAATGAGGTTTGAATACATTTTATTTAAGATGAACCCAAGGTAAGAGACTTTTCTTTAAAAATACTCTTTTAAATTTCTATTTTTACAGAACTCTAAATAAGTGTCTTTATGATAAAAGTATTCATGTTTAATTATTATGGTCAATTTATTGGTAATTATTTGTAATGAAGTTTGTGAACTATATCTCCATACAATGCATTGAGTATGTTTATGTTGTAAGTTGACTGTAATGGTTATTCCAAGTGTAACTACGATGGTTACACCATAAGGTAGCTATGAGGGTTATATCATAAGGTTTCTTTGATGGTTACATTATAAGGTATCCAAGTGGGTTACAAATTATATTGTGTAAATGGGGGTTATAATTAAGTAGATAGTTTCCCATGTTACCTTTATTCTTTTATTTATTTTTTAAATATTTTATGGAAATATTATTTTTCATAAAGTTATTATATGATACTATATGGGAAGAAATATGTCTTTGTGAAAATGATTTCATATGTTTATAAGCATTCAAGGGAAAAACAGTTTATTTTCCTATTTTTGTGTCCCTTACTGATATTTTTGTGCTCATTCCATGTTTTTAAATGTTTTTCAAAGGGTTTATGGATGGGTAAGAGAAACAAATAATGTAAGATGAATGTTTTAAAGATTTTTTATAAAAATATTTCATTTTTTATTAAAACATTTTGTATTATGGAAGAAATATATATTGTTTTTGTATTAACCACTTTTTATTCTTGTTGGTTTATATGTATGAATTATTCCCAAATTCTCAATAATAGTAAACTGAAAATAGAATTTAGAAAAGTGAATTCTAAATGAATTTACTTTATTATGTAATGTTTAAGGCCAAGAACTAATATGATATACTATGTTAATTAGAGTTAAATCCTATTCATATTTTTTGTTGGTGTATACAATAGAAATATATGAATGTGAAATCCTATGAACCAAAATTTGGACCCATCAGTCTCACATCACTTCTACAAAAAAGATCCATTACAATAAAAGGCATATTTAATAATATTTGATCAACTGACCATAATGTTTGAAAAGAAACTAAAAAATGAAAAAACATTTTTAATAACCCAAATAAATGGGTAAAAATATACAATCTAATCATATAAAATATATTTTTATTCAATTCATTACTTATTCTTTTTTGGTTTTTAGGAAGCATTTATTTCTCAGTGTAATAAATTCAGATTTTCTAAATATTTATTTTTTGGATTAAAAGAATGGATTAGAAAAAAATCAACCACACATGAAGAAAGTTATAAATTTTCAAAACAACACCTTGAAAATTTTACAAATAAACCATTTTTTATACATTCTATATTTTTTTAATGAAAATTTGGTTTTGAAAGTGCAATGTTGAAATATCCTGAAAATCATGGTATGCGGATGGTCTATGAGAACAAGAAGCCTATTAAATTATAAAATTAGACCAATATTTGGGTTTATATAATAATATTTCATTATAAGAATATATATAAAAAAATTAATAATTTTACTGAAATTTTATATAGTGTCTTAGAAACTAGTAATAATAATTCTGGTTTTTATATTTTTAAATTTATGGATGATTTCATATTCCATTAACAAACTAGAATCCTCAAAGATGTATTTCAAATGATAATTAAAAATTTCTTTAAAATATTTATTAATAGTTTGTTTATTTATATTTTTCTATTACTAAAAAGAATATATACATTCCATGTATTCAAAATAGTAAATGTATTTGTTTTGAAACAAGTGGAAAAAATATATACTGTTATAATGTATGAAAACATCATGAAGATGCGAATTCTTATCACATTTGCAATTTTTTTTTATTTCGTAGAGATCATGAAGAGTTGGTTTATCTAATGATTATTTAGTAACTTTTGTTATCATTTTATCTAACACATATTTAGTTAATTATATTATAATTTTTATCAAGTTCTTATTTAGTTAATTTTCATAAAGATATTGAATAGGTGATTTATAAATTATTTTATTGAAATAATCTTTCTCCTATAAGGAGAAAAAATGCCTCCATTCAAATTTCATGATCTTTCTTGAATTCTTAAATGTGGTTTTAGATTTCAATAATGACCATGAAATATGTAAGGAATCATTTTATACTATTTATAAGAAAAAAATAATTGAAAAAAAAATTCACAATGAATTCATTGATAAGGATGATGCACTAAGGCATTGTTTAATGATATCTCCATAGATATGTTAGTTTTTTGTTTGATTTTATTATGTTTAATAGTGATGTAATTATTATTTTTATATCCAATCATTTACAAATAATGTTTCAATGAATTATTTTTTGAAAAATTATCCATAATTCATTTACGATGTGTAGAAATTAACCACACATCACTTCGACAGTTGGTGTGATATGTATGAATCAAAGTGAAGGTTATCATTTTAAAAGTGAAATTTCAGCTCAGATTATACATAACTAACTAAAAACCAAGTACACATCCTCATATTGTCTTGATATTTTAATCAAAATATTCATAAGTCATTTTTAACATGCATGAATTAACTACACGTCAATCTGATACAATGTAACGACCCAAAATTTTATCAATGGAAATTCACTTCTTAAAATTATGTAAAATAGTATAATAATATAAAATCACATTAATAATACAATACAAACATTATAAATAAATAATGAATAAATTAATAGGTATTTCTAGAAGTTAAGGAACCATTACCAGTGAAATAATAACTTGACCTTTGGAATTGTAATGTGAGCCGTATAAATATTAAACCAACCAATAGAATACTAACCTCACCTATGGATGTATATATAAAATTTATGAATCCTTTAAATGAAAGAACAATATAATTAAATCATAAAATAAATAATAAATGTTTTAAAAATTACTAATTAATGTCAGTATTTTTTAATTTATAAATATTTAATTTTTTTAATTAACATAATGATTTAAAAGAAACTTTATTACCATAAAATGTATTAATAAATAAATATATTTTTTCTCATTTGTTTAAGATAAATTAATGAAACCCTATTTAAAATTTTATTGTTTTATAAAATCATTTATAATTTTAAAATCTGTATTTTTTGAGTAAATCATGATTTTAATTAAAAATTATATTTCTCATAGTTAGAATTTTTTTTTTATAAAATGTATTTCATTTTTTAATTCTAATGTTGAAAAATGGTTAGGGTGAATTTTTTGTATTTTTCTAAAATACTTGAATTTTTGGTGAATAGTAAAATATGATAATTTTAGATAAATTCTAAATACATGAATTTTTGATTAATTATTAATGTAATAAAGAAATAAGAATCTTTATTTATAACTAACATGAAATAGTTACTGTATTTAGTCACAAGAATCAACACTATTTCCTATCTTGAGACTAATAAACTAATGACTAAAATAATGAGAAAAACCCCCTCCTCTACTATAAATACTACCCTCACTACATCTTCAAAGCACAACTTTCAATCATTGAACCTTATCCAAATTCTATATAATACTCTTTCCAAGACCCTACCCAATGTATAAGATCTTTTAGTTTAATAAAAATACCAAATTATTTTCCCAAAGGAAGTTTTCAAGGAGGATAAATCCAAGAGGTAAATTCCTCTTTCCTTTTCTTTTAATTTATTTTCAAGTTCTTTTATTATCCTATACTAAAATCCCATTATAGAAATGGAATGATGACTCCAGTACCTCAAATATACTATAATTTTATTATGATTGTGGAATAATCTATCATTAAACCCCTCTACTCTCACTTTTACCTAAAAAAATGAAAACCTCATTCGTGAGGTGTTAATTTATCGCCTTCAAGGATGAAAAATTTTCATTTTCCAATAACACCTTCAAGTCTGGTCATAAAACCATTTTTATGGTTGAAAAAATTATAATATATTTATTATATCCAATTTAATGGTCTTGAATCATTATATACCCATGATGTTAAATAATAAAACAAAACCAGTTCATTGTGAGTGAAAACTGCGCAAAATAATCCAAACGATTGTCACTATCATCTTATCTAATGATTCATCCTTACCCAAAATAACCAAATGACTTATAAAAACATTTAACATTATGTATTTTAATTACTGACATATAAATTCAATTCTAGATTTTTATTTCCATATGACAAGAACTTACATTCTCTTATACAAGTGAACTGATCCTCAGAACTAAGAAAACAGGCACTCTTGAACAATGAAATTAAACCCTATAGCTTATCAAAGTAACCATAAATGAACTTAATAAAATTTTAATAAGTCAATTACATTTAGAAAATGATTTTAATTAATTAAATAATTGATTTAATTTGATTATATAGGACATAATTTTCAATTATAGAACCATTTCAGACATAAGGTAAGGAATTATACCCAAACCTCCATTTTTTCCTTCAGGTTACTATTTCTCTCTATTTACCCAAATTTAATGCTTTTTTATTTACATATAATTCTTCCAAATTATGTGTATATGTTCCAAAATCTTGTATCCTAATCAGATCATCACTCTTTGATGGGGGAATACATGTTTAAAAAATGTTCCTTTTCAATTCTTCCTGATAAGCAAGCCCGATTCAAGGGAACTTTCAGATTTTTTCCCACTTTCAAGTGCACTAAATAATATGTTTTGAGACACCATTATTTTTCTATAATTACTCATTTTATCATGGAAAAATATCTTGGTTCATTTCTGGTTTTATAAAAACAAATACGTCTTTTCCACATTAAATTCTCTTTAATATTTTACTTAGACCACACTAAAATGTTTCATATATATAGTTTCTTAAAAACTTATTTTATTTATTTAAACTTTAATTGAACATAAATTATATTTAACCATGCCTATTTTACATTATGAATTTCTATGCATGTTTTTAATCCATTATTTCCACAAAACATTTATGATATGCTTATTTTTTATGACTTGTGACATGAATATGATACCCATTTATTTTAATTGGTAATACTTATGTTAATTCTTCATGTGGAACACATATTCACGAACATGTTATAATGGGTTCACCTAGATATAACTCCAATGAATTGGGTAATGTTTAGTCTCATGAGATGTCCTTTTGGGACATAGAGTGAACCTGATTATTTTATGGGATTTTGTCCAACATGTTATAGAGTATTGGTAGTTATCCATGACTCATGTTTTTTCATGTTATATGTTGTTTCCAAAATACTATTATTCCATTATTATATGTTAAAATGTTATAAATGTTATTATTCCTTATGTTTATTCATGTTTCACGCCTTTTATGTCATCATGTTATGCCTTCTAACCCATTTTCTATGTTTTATTCCTAATCTTACTTCCTTAGTAGGCTCTTTAGTTCATCCCTTTGTTCATGTATTCCCCAGGTTATCCTATGAAGATATAAGAGAATAATGAAATTTAAGATCTTATTATGAAGATTGAATAAATTTTTTTTTATTTTGGGTTTCATAATGTTTAATTATGTAACTAATATTCTAAAGGCACTAGAATTTACGATCCATAACTTGTAATTATTGGTTAATTATGTAAAAATAAGTGAAAAAGCATAGGATTTTTATATAAAATTTGTGACCCATACAATTTAAAGTCAATGTTTTGATTTAAAATTGATATTTTAATTCAAAATAAGTTTAACATACTCAAAATCAACTAAACACACTCATATTTTCTTGATAATTTATGAAAGTAGTCCATAAATCATTTTTGATGTGTAAGAATCAACCACATATCAATTAAACACATGATATGCACAATATTAATCAAAATTAATCTTTTCAGTTTAAAATTAACAATTTATTTAAAAATTACATCACTCACTGAAATCTAATAAAGAACACTCTAATTATATTATTACATTTGTAAAAAATATTCCAAAGTCATTTTCTATGTGTAATAATTAACCACATGTCAATTAAACACAATATGTCCCACGTATGATTGAAAGTCCATGTTTTGATTTAAAATTCATATTTTAATTCAAAATAAGAATCACATACTAAAAACCATGAAAACATGATTGAATTTAATTGATACTTTTGGAAAATGATCCGTAACTCATTTTTTTGTATAGAAATTAGACACACATTAATATAACACATAGTTTTACAAGTACAACTCAATTATCATTTCTTTAGTTTAAAAATAACATTTTAGTTAAAAAAGTGTGACACTGAATTAAACTAAGAAAACAAACTTTGATTTTTTTGATACTTTAATAAAACAATAACTATTTTATTTTTGACATGTAGGACTCAAAATCATATCAATTTGACATAGAGCATAGATGGAATGATTAATATTGTGGGATTTTGTTAAAAATTTACATTTTTGTTTAAAATAGACACCATATAATCAAAACTGAGAAATAATTCTTATATTATAATGATACTTTAGTAAAATTATCCACAAGTTATTTTTGATATCTACAAATAAACCTCACTTCAATCCAACACAAAATATTCCTGTTATTACTCAAAACACATGTTTTAGATTTAAAACTAACATTTTAGTTCAAAACAGGATCAAATCACAAAATAATAATAAAAAACACTAGGATTTTATAAATATTTTTTAAAAATATCCAAAATTAATTTGTGATGTGTATAAATTAACTGTACATTAATCCAATACATAGAGTGTCCAGTATGATTCGAAGTGCATATTTTGATTTAAAATTGACATTTTAATTCAAAACATGTGTCACATACTGAGAAATGATAAGATATGATTTTATTTCTTTGATACTTTAGGGAAAAGACCCATATTTCTATTAGGATGTGTAGGAATCAACCTCACATTAATCTGACTCACGGTGTTCCCAGTACAACTCAAACTATGTGTTTTTAGTTTAAAAGTGAAATTTTAGTTCAAAAAATATGTCACTCACTGAAAACCAATCAACAAAATTTTATTGTCTTGGTGATTTATTAAGATGATCTATATGTTTTTTTGACATGTATGAGTCCATGAACTATCAATCTAATACATGGCATGTACAATATAAATAAAAGTGTGTGTTTTTATCTAAAATTGAAATTTTAGTTTAAGACACACACTACGTACTCAAAAATGATAAAACATGATTGTATTGTCTTAATACTTTAGTAAAATTATCTATAAGTCAATTTTGACATATAATAATAAAAAAATGTAACTTTTTCACCCAATGTGTCCGGTGTAACTCAAAGTGTGCATTTTTAGTTTAAAAGTGACATTTAAATCAGAACATGCATCACTTATTGGAAGCTAAGAACAAAGACTAGGTTTATCATTATAATTTTTAAAAATGATCCATAAGTAATTTTATATTTTTAGAATCCATTTAAATTTCAATATCAAACATGGTGTTCCCAGTACGACTCAATGTGAATTTTTTTTTCTATTTAAAAGTGACATTTGATTTCAAAGAATGTGAGACTCTCTGAAAACAGAGAAAAAATATCTTATTATTTTTATACTTTATTAAAGTTATCCATAAATCATTTATGATATTTAACAATTAGTTTCATATTAGTCTAAAAAATGATGTGGTTGATGTAACTGAAAGTGTGTGTTTCTATTTAAAATCAACAATTTAGTTCAAAACACACATCACATACTTAGAACTAAGAAAACATCATTTTATTGTCTTAATACTTTAGGAAAATGATCTATAACTCATTATTAACACTTAAGATTAAACTAAACATCAATATTGTACACATTATGTCATGTATGACTCAAATTGAATGATTTCTATTGAAAAGTGAAATTTTAATTCTAAACATGTCTCAATTACTGAAAAATAAAGAAAACCCTCATATTTTTATAAAACATTAGGAAAAAGATCTATATGTAATTTTTTATTTTTTGGAATAAATAAAACATTAATCTGAAACCATATGTTTTTGGCATGACTCAACAAGCGTGGTTTAAGTTAAAATGAGACATTTTAGTAAAAAACAGACATCAATCTCCAAAAACCATGAACACACACTCGGGCTGTCTTGATACTATAGGAAAATAATACATAAGAAAATTTTGACATGTAAGAATATTCTACGCTTTAGTCTTACACATGGTGTGTCTAGTATGATAAAAAGTGTGTGTTTTTATTTAAAATAAAAATTGTAGTTGAAGACACATATCACATACTGAAAACTAAGAAACTGTTATCATATTACTATGGTATTTTTGGAAAATTTTCCTAAAATTGTTTGCATTGTGTAAAAATTAACAACAGGCCAGTCCAACCCGTAGTGTGCCTGATATGACTCAAAGTGCATGTTTTCCATTTAAAAAGTCACATTTTAGTTCTCAATATGCATCGATAAATGAAAAATAAGAAAACCCACTCAAATTTTCTTGATACTTTAGTAAATTTATCTTAAATCCATTTTTTATTTTAAGGAATCGTCTCCTTGTCAATATGACACATGATATGTCTGTTATATCTCAAAGGGTGTATTTTCAGTTTAAAAGTTTCATTTTAGATTAAAACAAACATCACTAATTTAAATCTAAGATTTTTTTTAATTTTTTTGGATAATCTTGGAAAATGATCCATAATTAATTTATGACATATTAGAATTTTCCCCACATGAATATGACACATGGTGTCGATGACATGACTTAAAGTGAAAGTTTTTATTTAAAATTAACATTTTAGTACGAAACACACTTCACATAAAATAAATAAATAAATACACATATTTTATTAAAATTATCCATAAGTCATTCTTGAAATTTATGATTTAGGTTAACATAAATCTGACGAACGATGTTCTTGGTTTGACTTAAAGTTCATGTTTTAATTTAAAAGAAACATTTTAGTTCAAAAAATTTGTCACACACTGAATAAGGAGAAAACCCCCTCATATTATCTTAATACTTTATAAAATTGGTATATAATTCTCTTTTTATGTGTAGGAATCATCTGTATGTTATTTTGGCATATGGTGTTCCCTGTATGGCTCAAAGTCATTGTTTTTAGTTTAAAAAAATATATTTTTTCTTCAAAATGAATCACACTCACTAAAAACTAATAAAAAAACTGATATTGTCTTAATAATTTTTTAAAATAACATTTAATTCATTTTTTATGGATAATAATCATATACAAAATCAATATTACCCACACTATGGACCATATGGAAAAAAGTGAGTGTATTTTAAAATCAACAATTTTGTACAAAATAGACTTCGCATATAGAAAAATAGGTAAACATTCTTCTATTGTCTTAATATTTTAATACAATGATCCATAAGTCATTTATTAAATCTAGTATGTAGGGACACATCAATCTAATATGCAGTGTCGTCGGTATGACTAAACATGTGTATTTTTATTCAAACCTAATATTTTAGTTCAAAATAAGAATCACATATTCAAAATGTAAAAAAAAACTTAGATTGTCATGATAGTTTAGTAAAACAATACATAAAGAATTTTTGATGTGTAAGAATCAACCACATGTGAATTAGACACATGATGTGCTCGATATGTCTCAAAGTTCATTTTTTAGTGAAAAATGAGATTTTATTAATGAAATTTATCATATTTATGCTTCATTTACTTCGTTACAGTATTATTAACATCATGATTTTTTTATTAAAGGTTCATTGTATTTTTTTCTATATATGGAGTGGTGTGTTCATAAGATGCAGCAAGATTATTCTCTTTTTAATGGGGGTTATAAATACATTAGAACATCAAGGCACCCATAGTGTTTTTGGATTCATTGGAAAATGTAATGTTTGTAAAACATTGTACATACCAATGTGATTATAGTGTATTAATTTTTTTTCATTTATATTTTTTTATAATATTCATTTATTTTTTAATTTTAATTTTAAAATCAATTGTTTTCAATGGGTTGCTGAAAATGTGTTGTATTTGTAGGAGCACATTACTGAAACTTCTTGGATTTTATTAACACTGATGAAATGATCTTTTATAGTGATAAATATAGTAATGATACAAGTAAATTTTATTAGCACTAGAAATATAACGGATAAAAGTACCATGATTTTAAAGGTTCTTACAATTTAAATGCTTTTTATCAATAAAAGTTTCCTTTTTGTGCAGTGATAAAGCTCGTATCTACAATTGTGTAAGTTAAGGGTTATTTGTTTATATTTTCAATTCCACAAGACATGTTTGATAATTCCCACCATCAGTTATTTTATATGGTTTATTCACATCCCAATTTAATTTAAATATAATGAATATATTTTATTTCATGACATTTTAATGTCTATTTCATTATAACCCTGAAATGTTCTTTCGATTATTATATTACTATCATCATAAGGATTTTTTGTATACTAATTTTTCTTCATTGTGATTTGATGCATACTCTCCACTTGTATCATTTTTTTGTATATATATATTATTCACAGATTTATTTTATGAAATATTAGGTATTAACAAATATATCTCATGTTTAACCTTTTTTGGGTCTTCAATTAAAAAGATAATAGTGATATGAGGGGTTTTCATCTTAATTTTGTTTATTTGTGTTATGATTTATATTAAATAGTTTAATATTTTTTATAGTGTATTTATTAGATATTTATTTCCTTTTTTAATAAATTTATTGAAATATAGGGAATTTAAAAATCCATATTATGTTCTTACTTTCATTGATTTTCAATGGAATGATTATAATGTTGTAGGAATTTTTTTAACTCAAATCCAATTTCTCTTTGTTATTATATATCATTTTGAACATCAAAATTATTTGATTTCTTTCTTCCAACTTAATATTTTATTTCTATTTAATTTCTCTTGTTATCTAGGGAAAATTAATTTTTAAATTTAAATATTTTACTTTGATGATTTTTTCCTCAAAATGTATATCATTCTGGAGAATATTTCCCATTCCCTTTAATGATGGTTTCCATTTATCATGCATATATTTATATTCCCTATAATAATATACTTTTTATTTTGAAACTTAATTATGTGTTATCTCATTTTACCTTCACATTATCTTATCATGTATTTTAAAATAATGTTTTGTTATCCATTTTTAAGACGTGGTATTTCAAAAAGGTATTTTAAAACATAAAAAAGGATCTTTCTAATAGACCCCCTTACTTTTGGGTCACACATTCCCTTTATTTTTATCCCTTTCCCTATATCTTGTTCTTATAAATATCTTCCCTATTATGTAAATATATTCCTTACATATATACATATTTTATGAAATTGTTATTTTTTAGGGATAATACATTTTTTATGTTCCATTCACAACTCTCTCTTTTATGTGAACCTGATTTAAGGGAACTTCCCTAATTATTATTTCATGCCACATAATACCCCTATATTTTTTTTACCATTAATAGTTTATTAAAATCCTATTTATTTTATTTAAAATCCTTATTTTTACATTCTATTTTAAAGATAAATAATAATATAATCTCTTATCTATAAGACCCTTTACCCATTTTATAAAGCATCACTTAAGTTGTTCATTTTAATTCTTTATTTTACAATCCTTCTCATGAATATTTCTACATTGGAACTAAATGTTCTAGAATTTTTTTTAATTATTTGAATATGATCTGAAAAAATGATTTAATTCCTTCTTATCTTGAGAATTTGTATGATATGGCCTTGAGTTACACTTGATATGAGATTATGAAACCAACTTTCTTCTCATGGGTTTAATCATGATTATGACTTATATTTATTTTACTTTCCTCATGTGGCAAACATAGGCATTAATATATTTTGATTTTATTAGTGTTTTCTGAATTATTTATCACTCAAATGCATTGTGTAATGTTTTCATCTCATGAGATACCATGCATGGTGAACATAATGACAGCCTTGCACTCTATGTTATGTTGTATTTGCAGTGAGACTTGACTTATCCTTATGATGTATTGTTTAATGTTTCTAACACATATTTAGGATCCCATTATATTTTGATATCATTTACTTATGACATGTTTCTATAGTAATGATCATTATATTTATGATAGCATGTTAAGACTCCTAACTTATATGTATTATTTCATCATAATTATTTACTCTAATTATTCTTTTATTGGGTTTTCTAGATCACTCTTTTACTTTATGTATTTCTCTATGGAATCCTATGTAGTCTCATAAGACCTATGGGATTTAGAATAAATATAAGGACTTTCAAATAAATATTGTGTAATTTATATTTAATATGAGGTATTTATGACTCTAATCTCCCGAAGACAATATACCTCTTAATCCTTGTTTGGTATTTATTAGAAAGTTATGTTAAAAATCATGATATAAAATGTGATTAAGTATTAGGTTTTATAGATTTTATCAAATCCGAGATTAATTAATTTTGAGGATTATTTTAGTTATTTTTGGTAAATAGGATAACATTACTTCAGTGAAAACTATATGGATATTTATAAGGGATAAGTATAAGGGTAAGATAACATCCTGAAATTCTAGTGATGTTTTGAGTATAAAGCCTTCCAAGATATTACATACCTCATTGGATATTGGAAATTGGATATGTCTATGACACATATTCACATAGGGATAATCAGTTCAAAAATGGTTGGTTGAGAATAAACTTGATATTCACTCAGTGCATGATGAATATGATGAATACATCACATATGTGTTGACACTTCTAATGTATATGCTTTGTTCAATCACATTCAATTTATGAACCATTATGATAAATTTATAATGTATTTTAATTAGTTAAAGGATCATGTGTGAACCCAAGCTATTGAAATCTATATTGAACCGATTGTGATTTAAGTAGAATTGAAGACATTGTGATGGTTTTGAAGAATAATTCCTTTTGACATTGAGTTTTTTATATGATCGGTTATGATAATTCTATTATTATTTAAATTTTTCATCACAAATGTTGACCCCATTTTTTCTAAATGGATGAATCTTGAGGTAACTAAGTTAACAATGGGTTCTATATACAATATGAATATTTTTCTAATGATTAACCTAATGTTACAAGATATGTATTTATAAATCTTGTGATTATTCCAAACAAGATATCAAGAATTATGATTAATAATGTGAACTTAGTTGAGTTTCTAAACAAACCAAATAATAGAATCATGGAGTATAATGGTATTTTAGGTGATGAATATGATGTTAGAAATAAGATTCAATTTACTTTATGTAAAAAATATTGTAAGTGGTACATAGGAAAATTACTTAAAGGAACTAAAAGATTTTTTATCTATTTTAAAGGAGGGAATAAAGAAACAAGATGCTAAGGAAAAATGAGGATTTATGTTAAAACTATGGAGATAAATAATGATATTTACAAGGATAAACTTAATTATATGTCTTTTATGTGAGGAATTTGGGAAATATAGAAATTAACACACTAATACAAGGGATTAATATGATAATTGACACTAACAACATTCTAGACCATTGGAATAAGGAAAATATTATTCAATGAGAACTATTTATGTGGATATTGATAATTAAGTTGTTATAGGTACACATATTTATCACTTAAGATTTTCATATGTATTATGTCATGTATGTTCTCACTAAACATTTACTAATGAATTATAAATAAAAACACCTGGTGGTATCATCATTTTATATAAGGTATATTAACCTTCATCATGGTTTATAGGTTTATTATCCTTATTTTATATAAATTTAATGTGAGTTTGGAGGTGGTTTTTTTCTATATACTTATGAGAAAAAATCATTATTTGAATAAGAAAATCAAATTTCATATTAATATTTGATAGTATATCAATTCATGGATGATTATGAACACCCTTTAGATGAAAATTATATATTATGGATCTTGGTATTGAAGAAATATAAACTATTGGCTCAAATAGTTTGATAAATACTCAATGTTAGGGATAATACTATTGTAAATAAAAGATATGTTTCTAAATATTGAAGGGTTAATATCTCCTTATACATTATATCATGATTCAATTCTATATTTTAGATACCCTTATATTTTTTCCTTTTGTAAGTGAAAATTAAAATTATGAGGATGTAATTTATTTAAGAAGAGAAGAATGTGATGCCCTAAGATTTTAATTTTTTTTATATAAAACCTATGTATTGAATAATTTACTTCTTACACAACATCTAAATAAAAAACCCGTAATACCATAAGTTAAAATTATAAAATTTTACCACTATTATATAGTTATTTAATTTGTGGGTATAAAATAAAGTTTCCATATTATGAAATCTACGAAGAAAAATGAAAGAAATGGAATCAGATAGTAAGAGTCTACCTTATGAATGTCATTTTTCTAATCTTGTAAATGAGGTAGATTCACTTGGGTTTTCCATAGATCAATCATAATTCATATTTCAAAAATTATGGTATGAGTGAAATCATATGTGAGAGAAATTAAAACTTGTTGAAATTTCCATGGTATCCATACTAGCAGAATCACCACCCACAACTGCCACTAGAGAAGAAATTATAATCAAATTTTAGGTAGATATCTTGGGATATTATGTAACTATAATTTAGGATAATATTATCATGAAATTATTAGTTTAATATTTTATTTATCACATGTATTTTACACATTTCTCATTTTGATTTTTAAGGAAGAGGAATGTTTATTTACTAATGTGTTGATAAAAATAATGAAATCATTTTATTCCTAAGAAACATTTTTTATAAAATCTTATTGTATGTGATTTATATAAATAAACATAAAATATTATAAATATTTTTGATATGAATAATATAACACCAATCTAATTATTAATTTATACGAAATAAGAAGAAGAAAAGTTTATATTTTAAAAGCTATTCTATGATGAAAATAATTTCCATCATATTAATTAATTTTAAAATTTTAGTTTTTTAATTTGACCAAATTAACTTAATTTTTATAATTATAATAACAATATTATCATAGTATATTTTTTTGGAGTTTTTCTAAAATAACTGATTTTAAGTGAATAGTGAAAATTACCATTTTTATCAAAGCTGTAAATTTTATGATTTTTTCATTATATAATTAAAACCTATAAGTTTAAAAAAACATTTAATTTATTAAAAATGTATTCAATAATTAAAACTAAACATTTTAAGAATACATTTCTTAATTTATGAAACCCATTTTTAATGTTTTGTAAACTTAAGTAACATTTTACTCTAAAAATTGTTTTTATTTTCTTATATTAAAAATTTATTTTCATAACTTATTGAAATTAAATATAAAAAAATGTTAGAATATTTTAGATCAACATATAAATATTATTATATTAATTCAATTTCCTTTTAATTCAAAAAAAGAATGTAACTTGGATTAAATTTAATTACTCTAATAAGAGAAAGACTATAATTTTCAAAGAATTGTTTTATTAACATTGAGTAATTTATATAAAACAAAACAAAACAAAATAATATCTTATAAAAATGAATATAATATAATTTTAAATCCTATATATTAATAGATTACCACTCTTTCAATTTTTAATCAATACTAAAAGTATTTTGAACACTTAATGAAAGAAAAACATATTTCTATAAACGAAATTTTCTATTTATTAAATGTTTTAATTTAAAAGTTAATTTTATATTATATAGAAATTAAATTAGATTATATGGATCATAAATTTTGGTCTATAATATATTTTTTTAATAGTGGTTAGCTTATATTTTTAATAAAATATAAATTATTTGTGTAAAAACTAGTTACCATGATATAAACAAAAATGTTAAAAGCTTAAAAACATAGTGGTAAAAGAATTAAAGATTGTTTTAAACTTGGAACCAAATTATGTTTGTTTTTATTCTAAACATTATCCCATACCAAGATCAATTAATTTCCATTTTTTAGCTTTTGACCCTTGAATAGTGTCATTCCATCATCGTAAAAGTAATGGGTAATTATAAAAGTGCCATTTTCTTCACTTATAAAAGGAGACCACTTCCACCAAATTTATACACCAATAAAAAAGATTTATCTCTACCATACATATAAACTAGTTTATACTAAACCCTGTCCCCATATCCCAGAATCCTTTTTATTTATAAAATAACAAGATAAGGATCCTTAAGGAGTTACCCAAGGAAGAACATCCAAAGGGAGAGGTAATTCTCTCAATCAAGATCTCTTAGTTATTTACTTCTTAAACCCTATAAAATATTTTCTATACATGAAATAATTATAAAATCAGTCTTATTAATATTCTGAATGTAATTATACTAATGGAATATCAATATTTTACTTCCCTCCAAACCATTCAAAAAATGAACACAGCATCACACATTTGTGTGGACTACCACCTCTATGAATGACTTGTTCTATTTTTCCCAACCACCTTATATGGATGGTCCAAATGATTTATTTAATAAAAAATATAATAATTATAAAATTATTAATATTATTAAATTATAATTATTTAATTTTTATACCCCCATTCTATTAAAAATCGGAGCATCATCTATAAACTTGAGGACCACCACCTCCACGAAACAAAATATTTTGTCTTTCTATTACCCAAAAACATGGATTACATTAAAAATATATTTAATTTTAAAAAATAATATTTAGTGCATTATTAATATTATATAAACATAATACTTAAAATTATCCAAGTGTTATTAATAAGAAAAATACATAGTAAACTTAACCTCCTTAACTGAACATATTTAGACACATTTCATAATTTTAGCCCATTTTAAAAAGACCTATGGAGCTGTATAAATTGTATGATAATGGAATAATAAGATAAATAATCCTCTAAAACTATAGAGATTATGGATCTATTTTAAAATACTTTTGATTATGGTCAATATATCAAGAATGTTTTATTGAAATCGACTAGACCACCTCAAGTAACCACTATAAGAAAAAAATGTTTAATAAATAAATAACATATGATAATAAAAATAACCAATAAAATGGAATATAAATGAAAAGAATCATAATAATGTTTTAAATAGAATATATTTTATATTTTTGAAAGTTTATTTGCATGTAGAGAGTGAATTAGTAACTAAGGTAATGGTTATTTTTCACTATTTTTAATTCCACAAGACATGTTTAATATTTCACACGATAACTTATTTTATAAGGTTTATTTTAAACCCTATTTCATTTAATTATAATTAAAACACCTAATTTTATGAAATTTGAATCTTAATTTCATGGTTACCATTTTAGGTTCTTTTTATTCTTAACTTACCATTACCATAAGATATTTTATGTATATCAATTTTGTTTTGTTGATATATAATTCTTATTCACCACTTTTTTCCTTTTTTGGGGTATATATTGACCATGGATAAATTTTATGAATTATATGGAATTTATAAATCTTCTCATTTTCTACATTTGATGGCGTTTCAATTAAAAATATAATAATTCTGTTAGGGTTTTTGGATATCAATTTTGTTTCATTGAGATATAAATTATATTCACTAATTTTTTCTTTTTTGCAATGTATGTTTTGGAAATAGATTTATTTTTCAAAATTTTTATGAAATATAGGGTACTTAAAAATCCTTATCATATTCTAACTTACATAGATTTTAAATTCATATGATTATGAAACTATAAGGTTTTTGTTTAAATGAAACCCCCTTTCTATGAGTTATTATGTTCGATCTTGAAATTCTAAATCCAATGATAGTTTTATTATACTAAATGATTTTATCTTATGGTAATTTCTATTCCTCTTTGAGGAAAATGTATTTTTACATTTTAAATTTTTACCTTAATGAATTTCTTCGGCAAAAAGTATATCATTATTGAGAATATTTCCCTTCATCTTTAATGATTGTTTCCCATATTTTTCTATTCTTTCCATTATTATTCTTTATATTTAGAAACCTAATTGTGTGATATATTATTTTTCTTCACATTTCCTTTCCCCTTAGTTATATTATGATAATGTAATCTTTTACCCTTGTTATTAATGATTATTTAGTGTTCTATCATTTCATCTGCATTGGTGGCCTAATTTTAATATTATTCTCCCATTATTCCTCTTTGATAATACCACAGGGGGAAGAAATAATATGTATAATTTATTTTTATAGTATAATAGGAATATTTTGGAATAATGAGGTATATTTTACTTATCTTACAAAGGGTGAGAATTAGTGGAAATTTATTCTTATTTTTGTTCCTAATTTGATTATGCTACGATAATTATTAGAAATCACTACTTTGGATTTTTTTTCAGTCGTATATGGGATCATAAAAAAGAGATATATTGTGGGCACAATCCATAAATTCTAGGATTTTTTGCTCACAAATATTTTATATTTTATCACTAAGGGTTTATGTTTTTCATGATAAAACTCCATGATTATGGTTTTTAACTTTATTTTATTTGAGTTGAACCTACTACCATAATAATTATTATCCCACTATTATAACCTTTTCAACTATCAGAATAAACTATTTTTTCATCAAATTACTCCTTTTTCAGTCTTTTGAAATCTTTCACTGTGAGAAGACTTATGCTTTATTACAGCTCCTCAGAAGGTTTATAATTTCATAACCATTTGAGATTAAATTTAAATTAAAAATTCAACATGGATAGTTTATAAAATTTTATACAAGTCATAGAGTTTCTGTGTGTGAGGATTTAAAAATGATTATTCTTAAAGGGATACTTTAGAGCATTGAAGGCAATAATTATCCTTTATTAGATTTCATACTAGGTATGAAGATTTAATTTATTAATATCCTATGGTGGATTATTGAAGTTTTGTAAAATTATAAAAAAAAAGAAAAATCTCATGCATAAGTGTTAGTTGGTTTGTTTTCTTATTGACCACGCAAAAAGTAATTTTGTGTGGAAAAGTATTATGTAGTAACTATTGAAAAGAAAAAGAATTGTCTTGTGATTTATAAGAAACTTTTTTTTCATGAAAAAATATTTTTTTGAAATCCCTGTGAAGATCATTTAATTTGAAATTATTGACATAGTTAAATACAATCAAATAGATGAATAAAATTATTTATAATCATCTTAGGATTTATCTGAAAAACGAGACTTTATAAAACCTTTATAATCTTTGCATATTATTTTATTTTACTATTTAATTTTAAGTTTTACCTAGTTTAATTGCATATAATTTTATCATGATCTATTATAATTTATTATAGATTACTTAGATGATCTCTTCTAATATTTTAAATCTTCCATCACATGGATAAAAAATGGAATAGGATGGTTGTATCTTGGACTAACTAATGTGCAATTATTTTTTATACCTAATCTTGGTTGTGGACATATTTTTTATTTTTATAAAACTACTTGACAATGAGATTATATCAAGTAGAGAGAACTATTTCTTGGCTTGACATTGAGCCTCTTGTTTTAAAATTCAATGTGTTTAAATTGAATTTTCTTTCTTTATTCTTAATTATAAAATTTATTTTATAAATATAATATGATAGTTGAATATTAATTATGATATAATTATTTTTCATGTCATCAAATTTATTTCAAATATTAAATTGTTTTCAAAATATCTAATCATGTTTTGATTATACTTTGTAGAAATTATTTTAACTATTCATTGTTTTTATACCTATATTATTTGATAAATAGACTGTATTATTTTTAGGCTGTTTTAAATTTTAATTCATAAGATATTTTTAATAAAAACCTTCAAATACTTAATTTATACCCATACTTGAGTAATTAACTTTGACTATAATTTGTTATCAGTGGTCCAGTCTATGAGACTATAGTCTATTTTGTTCAAGGAGAGGTTGGATATTAGACCATCTACTCCTAAACCATCCAATCCTACCCCTCCTTCCAGTAATTTATCTTTTAATACTAATGAATTTTTGAATGTGTTTCAAGATACACTGATTAGTGTTTTGAAATTGATCTGAATTGGTTTTGGGATGTTAGTTGATCCCATTAGAGAATAGAAAATATCTATGTAAACCACACTTTTCATTTCACATTTCCAACCAAATCTCCATCTCAAACTAGATATGATGAATTTTTTTTATTATATTAGAGTTCATGTTAGATACTTTCAAGAAAACCATAAAAATAGGATGTTGAAGCTAGATCAGAAGTTTATGAATGCTGTCTTTCAACCATTTACCTCAACTACTCAATCTCTTGTTGCACCTCCTCCTCCAATGAAAAGTATTATTATTAAAGATTAGACCAGGTAGCATATAAAATATGATTTTAAAGTAATATTGGATGAATTTCTTAAGAACAAAGAAATGGTGTTTGAGGGGTTTTAAACACACACTACAAATACTTTTTAATTGGTCATAATTGATGTGTAGACAGATGGTTAAGACACAACACCAATCAAAATAACTATTGACTTCAATTTTAGTAAAATTTTCACCAAGTTAGATTTGAAGGCCATGTTTTGATCCTTATCCAGTGAACTCAGAATGGATCCTTTGACTCAGTCCTTCAATAATCAAGTAGAGAATTAAAGATGATCTCTTTGAATTTGGAATCATTTTTGGAGAATAAATAAGTCTACTTTCAATACTTAGATCTTGGATCCTGAGTTGTGTATGATTTCACCAGATTGTTAGAGCCTTATCTTTATATATCCAATACTTTTATTCTATTACATCATACGCTTCTAATCACTTAAACACCTACCTCTACCATTTCTTCTACCAATACCTATTTTTTTCTTGTAGAAAAGATGTTTAGCATATTCACCATATTTCAAGGTGTGTGGTTATTTAAGAACCTTCTTTTATATCCTCACCATAGTCTATAACTTTTTCCTCACCTTATATAGACAAAGGTAAAGATTATTTTCTCTCTTCTAATATCAGAGGTGTTGTTTTAGATTCTGAGTTTTATTAGAGTGTATGATAGGGATTTTGGATTATTTTTTTTAATTATAAACAAAATAATTTGTTTCTTAAATTTGTTTACATTTATCAATATGTTTTTGATATTTTTTGATTACATAATCAAATGTATTTTTAATGTCTACCATAGAATTTTTAAGTTAAATCCTATATACTTTATGATAATTCAAAAAGGGGGAGTAAAATTGGCAGTTCGTAATATTTTTTCTTGAATGGTTTTAGTTAACTCTTATTTTTTTACTCTGGATTTAATCTTCCATGATTTTTGATCTTAAAAAAGGCATAGATTATTATATTATTATAGAAACTCATTATTTTAATGATTAAAAATCATGTTTCTTATACTATTAATGAATTATATGTTTTTTGATATTCAGTTTTTTTTTTCTAAAAAAATATGAAAAATATATCAGTATTGTAGTGACTATATCAACCTACACCATAAAGTAGTTCAAATGGTCATGAAAGATAAGTGACTAAGTAGATGTAACCAAATGAGGAAGTCCAAGTGACTACATGATGAAATAAAGTTACAATGTTATGAGACCATTTCAAGTGATCAAATGATGAAGTGATTACAATGCGAAGTGACTACAAAACAAAGTGATTTTTTCCTAACTAAAGATAAAGTAACCGGGTTGAAGTCAACAAGGTAGGAATTTTTATATTACAATGACTATAATTTGGAGGATCTTCAGGGAAGTCATAGAATTTAAGAATGATATATCAGAGTAATCATCATAATGATTATATTTTGAATATTTTATTTTGAATAACTAGATATGGGTTTCCATTTAAGAAGTAAAGATTCACATGGACAAAACAAGTGTTTACAATAGATACTAATACTAAAATACTACAATCGGACTATCTAATTATATTTGTGATTTCATTATACTCAATTATCCTTCCTCTCTATGAAATATTCATTCAAATTTTTTTCGAGTATATATTTTAAGATAATTGATCAACTGAAGTTGATCTGAGATTGAGTTGCTTCAAAACACTCTCCTTACCCTTTACACTCTCTCTAATTTAGTTTACCTTTGATCTCTGTTTATAGTATCTTATATATATATATATTATAAAATTATAAGTATTTTTATTTAAGAGTATTGGATACTCTTTCATTATTTATTTTACATATGTTATACCACAAATAACTTTGGAAGAGTTTAGTTATAGCATAGACTACCCTATGTGCAGTTGTTTTTGTAAAACCTCATCAAAGTTGTGGATAATGTTTATTAGTAATTCATAATTTTTTTGTAAGTAGGTTACTTTTAAGTGGATAGGATTAAGTTCTATATTGGAACTAAACCACTTATTTAATATTCCACTATGTGTTAATATTTCTTTTCCTACTCCATCTTTCAAAACATTTTCACTAGTCATATCTATCATTTGTTTTTCACTCATTATTTTATAAAATATGTCTTGGAAATAAATTATTTTATAGTTAAAATTTATGTCTGAAATATTATATTTTGTGTGAGTAAAATAATTTGAAATGCTAAAACCGTTTCAAACTATATTTAACTTGGTTTTTTTCAGACCACGAAGAATCTATTTCAAGGCATTGGATTATTCATACCTATAGAATTTATTAACCATGATATTTTATTTAATGGGATTTCAAAGTAATTTTAAATAGAAATTTTAAATTGGATGATAAATTTTCCCCCTCTTGATCTATCTACATTTAACAATATAACATTTCAAAAAAATGTTTTATTATCCCTTTTTTCAATGTGGAATTTCAATAAAGCAATTTAAAATATAAAAACTTATCCTCTGAACCACCCATATTGCATTTGGGTTACATGATCTCTTTCTTTTTATCCCTTTTATCATTATTATTCTAATTTTTCAATTCCATATTATATATACATGTTCCAAATATATATATATATATATATATATATAACTACACCTCTTTTTACTGGGGATAATACAGGTTTTATGTTCCCTTAAAAATTATCTCATTTAAGTGAGCTCGATTTAGGGGAACTTCCATATTTCTTATTTCATGAACTCTACCACCACTATCAAATATTTTAGAACATGAATAGATTATAAAAGCCCTATTTATGTTATAAAAAACCTCCAGGGTTCAATTTTTGTTTAAAGGGAAATAATAACTACTTCCCATGTCTAAAATATCCTTCACACATTTCACAACGTGTTACCAATTTGGTTTATTTTTATTTGTGATTTTCAAATCTTTATTGTTAATTTTATTATATTGGAAATACATGTTCTAGAAATTTTATATTTTATTGAAATATAAATAAAAAAATGATTTAATTCTTTATTATCTTTTTAATCCTTATCATATATCCTTTGGTTATGATTGAGACATTATTATGAAATCCACATTGATCGCATGGGTTTAATCATGATTATTATTTATATATTGGTTATTTTACTCATGTGGCATACATATGAATATACATATTATTATGTTATGGGTGGGCCTTGAATTATATATCCCTAAAATGTAATGGGAAATGTTTTTATATCAGGATATAATATATATGGTGTAAAAACATTTATCCTACCACACTATGATATATTGTCTCGATAGTGTGACTTGACTTGTTCTTACAGTGTCATGTTTATTATTATTTCCACATATTTATGATTCCATGATCTTATAATATACTTTTCTTATTCCATGCTTCCATTATTATAATCAATCTATTTTTGATATAATGTTATGACTCGTAATTTATATGTGTTGTCTCACCATCATAATTTACTCTAATTATTCCCTCACAAGGTTTTCTAGATCACGCTTTTCCTTTATGCATTTCTCCATGTTATCATGTGCAGTGTTATAAGAACTATGTTAGTTGGGATATAATATCTCATTAACATCTTTTAGGCACTTCTATTACACTTTTTTTTATAATAATTTGTTTGAGTCTTATTCCGGGTTGTTTTCAGGTATTTTGTTTGAAAAGTTTGGGATATTTTAGGGCTATGAACTTATGAAAAAATTTTAGGTAAAACTATGTAGGTTAACCTAGAAAACCATTATCCTTATTTTGAGGTTCTATAGAGTAAGAACATGGTTAGAACAAACCATGTGGCCTCCCTCTAAAATTGTGTGGCCAAACCGTACACCCCTTTTCTAGTATCTTAAGAGGGAGCACATAGTTGGTTTATGGTCTGTATATCCATCTAAAACTCTCTTTAATCCTAGTTAATAATTCATGGTTAGCTTCACAATTAATTCTAACTATGTGACATAACATAGAAAACTATGTGATATGTTTTAAATCCTCTAAAAGTTGTAATTAAATTCCTAAACCTCTATTATAAATTATAATCACATTCTAATTAGACCTAATTCATTACTTTTGATTATAGAGGCTCTATGGAGAGTATATTTTATCCTTTAATCCCCTACCTCTTAGATTGACATTCCAATGGATGTGATTGATCCCTATCAAACAAGTATATTCCCTTTTATTTCGAATCCTCCTTTCCTATCTTACCTCCTTCTTTGAGAGTGATAGATCTAAATATTTTTTCCCAATATATACATTTATTTGATGGATTGAAATTATAGGGATTTCTATATAGTATTCCTCAATTTGAAGCGTTTTTGGAGTATCCTTCTTGAGGTGTTCAATTTATTGTGTGACTAAATGTAGTTTGTTCTATAAGGATTTTCCCTATACATGAATCCATGATTACTTGCTAGATTTGAAATATATTTTCAATTGACTTATAAACCTTGAATTGGGAAGATTTTGATTGTTTTATAAAGGAATGGAATTTTGAGAAAAAACCCTTCTTTCAGAGGCTTTGAAAATATTTGGTGGATTTTGAGAAAATAGATCTTTAATTGAAAAGTTATTTGATGTTATATCCAAATAATAATGGATTTAAAATAAAGATATTTTTTGAAGGCATGAATTTGATAAAAACCTATTATTTGGTTTTGAAATTGAAATTTAATATTGATACATGAAATTTTTAAATTGAACTATGAATGATAAATTTATTTTAAAGGAATAATTTTATAATAATTGATTAATTGATTGAAATCACAAGTTATACTGGGTTGTTAGTGGGTGAATAGGTCAAGAACAATAAGAATATGATCCCCTAGAAATGGATTGGTTATGAAAACTCTAACTAAAATAATTTCAGCATAAATTTCTCCAATGGGGTGTTGATTGATTCTATCCTAATGGAATGAGCCTTAGGGATTCATACACACATTGATTCATGATGATTGACTAAGTAGTGTGAAGATCCTAAAGATATGAACTAACTAAACCTTAGGTAATATGAACTTTTGTTTAATTCTATTATTGAATTATAGTGAATGTAGAACTATTTTTATTCATTTACTTCTATTTTTTTGGAATGCTCATTTAATATAGTTTTTATGTATTTTCCATCTACTTAATTTGAAAGTACATCTTTACTGGAAATGTGAAATTTTTTACCTTGGATTTTTTTATTTAAATTTGAGGATAAATTGTTTATTTTTTATGAAACCACATATGTAACATTTGGTGAAATCCTAATGGGATTTTTTTCACACATAAAATTTTCCATTGGGAGTTTGTTGATTATGTTATTCTAGGTGTAGGAAAAATAAAATACCTAATTAGGGGTTTTTTGATTGACTCATGTGACCTTGGGTGTAGGTGATTAATAGATGATCTTTTACCCACTCCCTGTTTACAGATTATGAGTTTTCATCTTAATGGATGTTGTGTGATTTTTTTGGATGATATATCATTATGATCCTTGTGTATTTTCCTATGGTACTGTTTTTTCTCTATAGAGTTTTTGGAATAATTAATGTTCATTAATTTATCCTCTTATGTTATATATTCATATTTTTGGTTTGTTCTTAAAGAGAAAATATTCATTCTGATAATGTTTTGATGCGTTGGAACTAGTCACCAACTTGTGGGGATTGGGAACACAACTTGGGCCATGTCAGAGATGATTTGGGTATGAGTGTAGTAGGTATTTGAGTTGGTTCATGAACTAGTGATATCATAGGCCTGAGGTTTATTTTCATTCATGTATATTAGTATAGTCTGGTATGGCTTGGTAGATAGGAGGCAGGATCATTAAGAATTTAGGGGTAGTTTTCATTTGAGTTTTTGGACAGATCTCCTGGTAGTGAGACTTATGTCACCACTGATATATGGGAAAAGAATATTTGAGGAAGAAAAATGAATCGATTCTATTATTTTTATGAACTTGATTTGAATATTTTGAAATCATATAAAATTTTAATTTTTTTAGAAAAAATTGCTATTCTTATATACCTTTATTGAGTTGAATATCTGAGTATCTTTTTGATTTTTTAATATTAACTGTAGATTTTGTGTAGTACCATTCCCCTTTGAATAAATTTGAACAAACATAAAGAGGGATTTACTAATGATCCAAATTAAGTGAACCATATGGTTAATAAAAATCTTGTTGAGATATCAGTGAACATGGTCCAAGATCTTGGATAGGTAGCCAAAACCATTCCCGTTCAGTCTTCAGTAGTGAAACCTTGAATGGATGAAACTAGATATCATGATCATTGGTTTCATTGGTAGAAAATACTATATTTCCAATTCTTGAAATATCCTCAAGAGGATGAGTTTTGGTTAAAAATTATTAGGCTAGTTTTTGAGTTATTGGAAACTCTATATTCAATAAATGTCAAATATGGTACCATCAAGCTTAAAGGACCTAGAAGGAGGTTGTGGGATTAGAAGATTACAGAGAAGAAACATGAATAATTAGAGTAGAAAGAATTTATATATATTTTCACAGATTAGTTCTATCCAGGCTCCATGGTATTGTAAAATTCTATAGATCCTTTTACCCTCTAACAAGAAAATAGAATTGTGAATCTGTGTGAAAAACACTTTGATGATCCTGTTTAGTTTTCTATTGAGTTGGTGTCAAATGAAAATAAAAAAACCCAAAGTTTTGAGTTAAGACTTTGATTTAATATTAGATATCAGGTGTTCATAATAAATCTAAATTTTATATAGACATATGTTATAGGCTTTTGATATATGAGATTTACCCTTCTGGCAAGTCAGGGTTGACTGGAGTTGCACCTACTCATTGTTTCAATTTTGTTAGGTACTTCAAAATAAAAAGGATGAATAGTGATTCCCATGGTAGATCTCAATATTAAGAATCATAAAAACCTTTTACATTATATAGTGGAGTCCCATTAGTTTTCATTCAATATGAAAAGGTTGGGAATTAGAAGCCTGTTTGTACTAAGGCACCAAATATCTGTGTTTCGTGTGGTCTCTTAGGCCACATGAAAAAATATATCATGCACTTTCTACCATACAAAGTGGCACAAAGTCATCATCACCAAAAGGTAATAAATTTCAATTAGATGCATCAAGAACTAAGGGATTTCATCCATATGAAAATGGAATGAAGGTTCTTCACATAGTGGAAGAGTCTTTATAAGAAGTTGATGTGGGTCCATCGTTAGTGAGTGTTACAATCACTATAAATTCATCTTTAGTGACTAATTTATTTGATACCAGTGCATATAATTATTCTAATTGATTAAACTTTTAAATTTTATAAACCTTTTTATGGAGATTATATTCTATGTGATGTATATTTCTACATCCCTTGGAACAAAGAGAGATTTGTGTCTTCTACAGCTTTCTTATACCATCTCTTTATCAGTGATCGATCTCACCTAGTATTTTTTTGATTCTTAAAATGAAACCTTTAGATTCCATTTACAAGATATATTAATTAATTTACCATAAATACCTAATTTACTCTTATATTTGGTTGTTATCTTTTACTTCCCTTGATGGGCTGTGTCATATTTTCTTGGGAGATTGGGACTCAAGACCTCATATATCCTTACATCCTCTTTTGGAGTTGGATCGGACAACATAGATGTTTTCTAATGACCTAGAGTATAAATCTTGGAGTGAAAATATTCATTTAGTGATCCTTGAGTTTCCCAATGTGTTTCCATCGAATTTTTTGGTATCTAACCAATTACGTAGGTGGAGTTATCTATTTACTTAGTACTAGGTACCGAACGATTTTCTATCCCTTATTACCATATGGAACCAAATGAATAGAATAAGTTAAAGACCCAATTGGATGATTTTTTGGATGAATTATTCATTATCCTGACTGTATCCACTTGGGTGGTTCCAGTGATTTTTTTGACTAAATTGAAAAAACACTTCATCTTTTTATTGATTACCAGAACTCTATATAGTTAGGGTAATGAAAAATTATATGCTACCTCTAATTAATGATTTTTTCAACTAGTAGAAAGGGTAAAAGTGATTCTCAATGATTTATATTTGGTATGGTTATCACCATATTATAATTAAAGAATCTAATATCTCAAAGACCACCTTATGGAGTTTGTATTGCCATTACATGTATCGTTATATTCCTTTTTCTCTTACAAGTGCTCATGTAGTTTTTATGGCACCGATGAATATTTTTTTATGTGAGTATCTCGATTCATTCGTGGTGGTGTTTATGGATGAAATATTGGTTTACTATAAAATAGAGGAATATGGTGTGCATCATCTAATGATAATTCCATAAATTTTTATTAATCATCAACTTTTTTGAGCCATAAAAATCTAATTTATTTATTAGGGATGTAAATTTATTGATATTTGTGGTCTTAGAACATGGTATTTTAGCTTATCCTAATATGGTTAAGGCTATTATGACATGGGAAGTACCATTAGATGGTTTTAATATTTATATATTCTTGGGTTTATTTGGTTATTACCACTGGTTCATTGAAGATTTATCAAATTTGGATTATCTGATGACCACTTTCACTAAGAATAGAATAAAATTCTTATGGGATTTGAATTGTGAGAAATATTTTAATGGTTTGAAGCACATTTTTACTTCTTCACCAGTGATGAATCTTCCAAAGGATGGGTAGGGGTATGTGGTCTTTTTTGATGCATCTTGTTTGATTTTGGGATGTGCTCTCATGTTGGGTGATCATGTGATGGACTATGGTCCTTGATAGATTAGTCTACATGATAAGAACTATCCTACCGTGATATCAAACTCATAAAAATGATTAATTATCTTAGGAGTTGATGAAATTATATTTTTAGAGAAGTTTCTACCATTTATTCTAACCACAAAATCTTGAGTAATATCTTCTCATAAAAATATCTAAATCTCCATCAGAGTGAAAGGGTGGAGTATATATAATATTTTGATTCTAAAATTGATTATACCTCAGCTAAGTGGAGTTTTATTTCTGGTAAATTTTATTGGAAACCCCCAATATATCCTCTGAAAAAATCACCATAAGCGTGAAATACGTTGTCTCTCTTTTCTCATATGAATTTTGGAGTTTGGGAAGATGATACTGAGATTGTTTTAGCAAGTGTATAGTATACCTCATATCTTATCATGATAATTCCATAGGATCAACTACTTTATTATGAGTTTTATGATATTAGGGACTCTATTTATGGTGGGGAGACTATAGTAGAGTGGTATTTATCCTTTGAGGGTATCCTTTGTTTTTATAATAGGAATGTTGTACCTTTACCGATGATAAAAGTTGTGATGGTGTATATCAATAATTCCAAGATGGCGGAAGACATAGGGACTATAATGATATTATATGACATGTGTTGATGATTTTGGCGATCATTTATGATAGGGATATCTTTGAATTCATTTATCATTGTTATATCTATCAATAGGACAAAAACATTCACCATAAACCTTCATGTTTTCTTCATCTCCTACTTGTGCTCAACTATTAGTGGGATGATATTTTGATAGAATTCAGGGTTGGATTTTCATTTACCCCTTAAGGGAAGAATGTGATATGGTTAGTGAACTATTTTATGAAATGATAATCTCACTTTATTCCTATTCATAATAATTTCAATATTGAAGACTTGAAAATTCAATATGTGTAGGATATTGTCAAATTTTACAGAATTTTATATGTTTTAGTTTCTACTAGATATCCCAAGTTCAATTCTCATTTTTAGAGAGAACTCCTAGAATTTTTTTTATTAAACGTTAGTTTGAGAGTGACATATCATCCATAGATGTATAACCACACAGAAAAATTTATATATATTCTTTAAGAGAAGCTTCATTCTTGCATTCTCTATTTTGGTGGAGCTTGAGATACGCACTTGGTGTAAAGACCCGTAAAATTCAAGGAAAATTTTTTTCTTAATTTTCTTTAGAATTTTACAAGAGCGCGGTTTCAGACGACACCTGATTCCGAGGCCCGGAGTGCCCGGAATTAATTTCCGAAGTTTGGCTCGGGTACGTTCAGTGAACGAACGAGCGGGAATTCCTAACTTTTGATCCAGTGCTCGGAATTGAAATCCGAGGGCACCGATGAACTCGCAGCGCCGATATTCGCTTAAAGAGTCCTTTTCGGGAGTTGCGTTTGTTGCGGGTTGAGAGTTTCGTTTTGGGGTTTTTAGTTTGAGTTAAATAAAATTGTGTAGAACAATTTTATTTTTAACTTGTTAAAACCTATCTAAGGAGGTTGGGAGTGGGACCCACACCCACTTAACCTCCCTTGGGAGGATTAAGTGTGGTGGGGCCCACACGAACCCACACCTTTTCAACTCCCCACTCTCCCTCTTAATGGCTTGATAACTTAACTTCTTTTTAATTATACAACTCTTGTATATTAAATAAGTGAGTTAATTTTGGGGTTAGCCATTTTGAATTTCGAACTTTTGAAATTCTTTTATGTTTTGTAATAATAAAATAAGGTGTTATCTTATTTTATTTTGGGTTGATCGTTTGTCTTCTTGAGAGGTGGAGAGCTCCTCTTCTTCTTCTTCAACCTCAACAAAGAACGCGAAGAACGTCGTTCTTCAACGAAGAACTTCTCCGCCGAAGAACACGATCCATCCGCGACGCCGTATCCGCGACGCGACGTTCTTCTTCCGCGTCATCCCTTCCGCGTCGGTTTTCCGCGACGAACGCCTTCGACAACAACTCTTCCTCCGACGTCAAAGGAATCGACACCGATTTTCCACGACTCCGTCAACGTGCGACTATCGAGGTAAGGGTTCTTGAGTTCGATGTTACCTTTTATTTGACTTTCCGCAAGACTTGACGAGGAACGCTCTTTTTCCGACGAAGAACGCCGCTCCGATCTTCTTCGTCTTCGGTGTCAACGAGAGAGAACACCGCACCTTCCTCGGAAAACCTTCGTCGGCGTACAAGGATTCGCCAACGACGTGCTTCTTCTGACGCGCCTCTTCGTCAACGGATTTGACGAACGACGACCGCGACGCCCGACTTCCGCGACGCCGCCTTCCGCGGACATAGTCGAATCCTCGATCTTGTACCCAAGGTAGGGGTGGTTGATTTAATATTTAATTATTTCTTTCTTCTCGTGGTTCGTATAACTAACATGGGATGTTGATTATTTTAAGATGCGTTATTAATTTAACGTGAGGGGGGCCGGTCCGTACGAACACGGCCGAACCCCTCCAACATTCTTGTTGTTCTTGCGGGTGGAAGCAAGTGGCGTGGTGCCGTCGCACCACGCGGATGATTGTGCGTTTAATTTTACGCAACACCGTCGCGTTACGCCAAGGAGAATCTTCAAGAACGCGACGCCGTCGCGCCGCGTTGGAAGGAATCATGGCACGGCGAAAGGGGCGCGGTGCCGTCGCACCGCGCCGGACGATGAATACCGCGGCCGGTTCCGGGCCGCGGCGGGACGAGGAGACCGCGGCCGGTTCCGGGCCGCGGCGGGACGAGAAGACCGCGGCCGATTCCGGGCCGCGGCGGAAGAAGAGACCGGCGGCCGGGCCGCCGGCGTCGGAAGCCGAAGGGGGACCGGAAATTCCGGTCCCGTTAGAGAAAAACCGGCCGGCCAGCTGGCCGGCCGGATACCATTAAAACCGGGGAATTTAATTCCCCGGCCACTTAAATAAAACCCCCTCTTTAAGAGAGGGGGGCGGTTCATCCATGACAAGGGGGGAGGGGGCAATAGCCCCCCGGTTTTCCAAGAAGCGGGCCCCCTGGAGGGGGGCCATTTGTCAAAACGGCGCGGCATAGCCGCGCCGCCCTTGAAGAAGCGGGGGGGCTTAGCCCCCGCGTGCCGACCGTGCCGCCACCTCGCGGCACCCCGCCGCCAGCGCGGCCCGCCGCCGCCGCCAGCGCGGCCCGCCGCCGCCGCCAGCGCGGCCCGCCGCCGCCGCCTGCGCGGCCCGCCGCCGCCGCCACCGCGGCCCACTGCCGCCTCCGCCGCGCCGCCACCGCGCGCCGCCGCGCGCCGCCACCGGCCGCCGCACCGCTGCCGCCCGCCACCGCCGACCGCCGCCGCCGGCCACCGCGCCACCCGGGGGGGGTCGGGCCGGGTCGGCCCGGACCCGGACCCCCCGTTTCGAACCTGATTTGGTTTTTGGCTCATAACTTGAGCCTCGGACCTCCGAATGACGAACCGTCTGCGGCAACGCGATCCTTGGATCGAGACGGTCGTTTCGATATATCGCACTCAAGGTTTCGGGTTACTTTGAGTTCGGCCGGGTTGGTTCGTTCACGAAACCAACCGGGCCTTCGGAGCGGAAACGCTCATATCTTGAGCCACGAACGTCCGATTGACGCGCCGTCAGTCGCGTTGTGTTCCTCTTAGTGAATCGGATCTTTTGGCATACTCCGCCCGAGGTTTGGACGTAGGTGGAGTACGGTCGGGTTGGTTTTTCCTTAAAAAAAACAACCGGGCCCCGGAGACGAAAATGCCAATAACTCACAGACCGGGCGTCCGATTGACGCGCCGTCTGTTTCGTTGACTTCCTCTTGATGAGACGGAACTTTTGATATACTCCGCCCGAGTTTTGGATACAGTTGGAGTATGGCCGGGTTGGATTCTACCCGAAATCCAACCGGGCCCCTGGAACGGAAAAGCTGATATCTTTCAGACAGGACGTCCGCTTGACGAGCCGTCAGCGGCGTTGGTGGTTACGTTTAGTAACGGTCCCTTCGAGTATACCCTATGGGAGTTCGGGGTACAGTTGAGATACGGCCGGGATTGGTTTCGCTCACGAAACCAACCGGGCCCCTGGGACGAAAAGGCTAATAACTCACAGACCGGGCGTCCGATCGACGCGCCGTCTGTTGCGTTGAGACCCCTGTGACGAGACGGACCTTTGAGACACTTCTTCGCAGGACCTTGTGATACTTGGAGTATCGACCAGTAGCTCGTGGAGCGGACCCGTGGTACTTGACAGTGGTGGTGCGCTTGGATGCAGCAGCAGACCCTTGGCGGTGGAGAGCTTGGTTGTAGCGGCGGACCCGCGATACTCTACGGAGTGTGTGCGCTTGGTTGTAGCGACAGACCCGCGACGGTGGAGACGAGCGTGCAGAGTACGGAGACCGTGTAGCCGGCTGAGACCTGACGACTGCTTGACCGACTCGACTTGGATTGAGTCGACTAGCCCAGTGGACGGAGCGCCCGGTATTTGGCGGCAGACCCACGGCGGACGGAGCGCCTGGTAGTTGGCAGCAGACCCGCGGTACTCGACAGGAGGAGTACCTCAGTAGGCTATCTGGGTAGCGCCCGGTATTTGGCAGCAGACCCTCAGCGGACGGAGCGCCTGGTAGTTGGCAGCAGACCCGCAGTACTCGACAGGAGGAGTACTTCAGCAGTCCTAGGTCAGTGAGCGGCAGCCTCGGAGTCGTGACAGGACCACTGTACACTCTAGAGACGGAGCTCTTCAGCAGTTACGGTTTCGATAATGAAAATCCTGGTTTGAGCTGAGACTTTTGACCTTGTGTTTACTTCATGATTGAGATGGGTCACTTGCTAACTTTGGTATATGTATGGGCATATACCCGGGTAGTGGTTATCCGTCGATTTCACAATCCTTGTGTTTCCTCATGATTGAGATGGGTCACTTGCTAACTTTGGTATATGTATGGGCATATACCCGGGTAGTGGTTATCCGTCGATTTCACAATCCTTGTGTTTCCTCATGATTGAGATGGGTTACTTAATAACTTAGGTATATGTATGGGAATATACTTAAGTAGGGTTTATCTGTTGAGATCTTCTTGTGTTTATCCTTGTTGGTTTTAGTGAGACCTTGAGGGTCTCGGGGTCCCTACTGAGTATCGTTATACTCACCCCTGCACGGGCTATGCCCGCACCTCGTTGTGTTGGTTGCAGACGATGGACAGAGCTGACAGAGGCCGAGTGTTCGAGGACTGGACGGTACCTGGAGGTGGACTATACGACGAGGCGGTACCCAGAGGCAGACCACTGGGCGGGTCATACTTGGAGCAGACGGCGGGACCCGAGGAGCAGAAGAGCTATCTGTACCCACCCTTCAGGTGGGATTTCCAGTGGACATCTCAGCGTAGCAGCTTTACTTTTCAGTCACTGTTTTCCCTTTCGAGTTGTACTTTACAGTTGGGCTTGTATTTCCGGCCCCTTTTACTTTTCAGCTCTTCTTTTCGTACTTAGTGTTTTACTTCCGCTTGTTTACTCTGTGGTGTGTGTTTACTTTTCAAAGGCAATGCCTTCCCTTTTTACGGGATTTACGCCTTGGTGCTAGTCGCCAGCCCCTGGCCTATGGAAGGCGGGCTTGGGGTAGTCACGGCTCGGACCCCGAGGGCGGGTCGTGACAAATTGGTATCAGAGGAGTTCGGTTCTACCGCAGAACTTATAACTCTGATCTTTCTTTCTGTGAAGCGATAGTGTTAAGGGTACCGAGTGTGGTTTTCAGTTCAGGGAGTCCAGTGTTGGTGCGGGCGGCCGACGTATCCATACACCAGGACCCTGACAACTGATTTCCGACTTTGTGCACAAAAACACTGATTGCGTGTGTGTTTTCAAAAGTTTTTCCCCTTAAAACAGCTCAAACCAGGTCAGCTCACCAGGTATAATCGTTTGATCGTGTTACGTTGTTTCTTTCAGGATGGCCCCACGACGGCAGCCAGCTAGGGTTCCGAGAATCGAACGTGACGACAGCCCACCGAGCGACGAGGCCTCGGTGCAGGGCCCTTTGTCAGCAGTGGCACCGGCGGTAGCTCTACCCGCCGAGCCCCCGATGCTTCCAGCAGCAGCCGCTGACGATGCACGTCGCCTCAGCGCACTGCATGAGTTTCAGCGCCAGCGACCGCCCAGGTTTCGCGGGGAGACGGATCCCCAGGCTGCAGAGGACTGGCTGGAGGCAGTAGTACGAGTGTTTAGGCTAGTGAGGACACCAGCAGACCTCATGGTGATCCTCGCTGCGAGCCTACTACACGCAGCAGCAGGACGATGGTGGAGCTTGATGCTCCAAGTACACGATGAGGCATCTCTACTTTGGACGGACTTTGAGAGCCTCTTCCGCTCGGAGTTCGTCCCGGCCACCCTCCGAGCGGTGCGCATCCAGGAGCTTCTTCAGTTGCGGCAGGGCAGCATGACGGTCACTCAGTACTCGGCGAGATTTACCGATCTCTCGCGCTACTCGACCGACATGGTACGGGACCCATTCTTCCGGGCCCGGACCTTCGAGCAGGGTTTGAGACACGAGATCAGGGCATCGCTGATCTCCCTCAGCTTACCGACTCAGACTGGAGTACTGGAGCGGGCCCTTCTGATTGAGAGCTTCCTTGCTGAGTCTTCACCAGCGCAGCGACCCACCGCAGGGCGGCACGTAGCGGAGTCTTCGGTAGCAGGTAGCCGACAGATGACTCAGGGGTCCAAACAGACCAGACCTTCAGGCAGACGACCTCAGGGCACTGGCTCAGCAGTGCAGGGCACACAGCGCGGAGTCAGTCTTTTGAGTGGAAGACAGTGCTTTGCATGCGGCGGGCAAGGCCACATGGCTCGTGACTGCCCGACCCGCCATGCGGAGGAGCAGCAGACGGTTGAGGAACCACCTAGGCAGAGGCAGAGGTTCGACCGTGGCGGTCCGCAGGGAGGAGGCGGACGAGGCAGAGGAGCTGGCCGAGCAGCAGGTGGTGGATGACGCTTTGAGGCTCTGCCACCACCACCACCAGGAGGTCCACCCCGACCACAGGGAGTAGGTGGACATGCGAGAGCACAGCTTCAGGCAGCTGAAGCTTACGATCATGGAGCTCTGGGAGCAGGTGGACAGGAGCAGAACTAGTGGATACATCCTTGTACTTCGGGTTCCTTGCTGCTTTTGTGTAGCGTCTTGTATTATGAGCTGCAATAATAAAGACGCATCCTTTGTGAAGTTTTCATTCCTGTCCTCTTTTGTGATGTTACTAAGAGGTTCCAGTTGACTGTTGACTTGACCCTCACTTGTGAGACATCTACTGGAGGAGACCAGTTACCACACACTGATGCCGACAGTGTGACTCAACCCTTGGAGGCGAGAGTAACGGTTGGATCTCTTAGTAGTAGCGTCGAGGCCTTACGACGTCATCCTTGGTATGGATTAGTATCATCCATGTTAGGATTGACTGTTTTAGGCAAAGAATGTGGTTCATCCAGGGGATGAGACCAGGTTTCTCTTTTCGGCAAAGAAGAAATCTCGCAGCTCTTGTGGGACCAGAGATGGTCCGGGCCACGTCAGAGGAGGTCCATGTCATCCAGGAGCGGGTTCTACATGGGCGATCGATTCCTCTTGTGCGCAGCAGATGGCGGCACGGAAACCTCCAGGAGAGCACATGGGAGCGGGAGGCTCAGATGCGTGCTCAGTACACTCTTTTGTTTCCCTAGTTTTTGATGTAGCTTTACGGGGACGTAAAGCCCTGAGGTGGGAGTAATGTAAAGACCCGTAAAATTCAAGGAAATTTTTTTTCTTAATTTTCTTTAGAATTTTACAAGAGCGCGGTTTCAGACGGCACCTGATTCCGAGGCCCGGAGTGCCCGGAATTAATTTCCGAAGTTTGGCTCGGGTACGTTCAGTGAACGAACGAGCGGGAATTCCTAACTTTTGATCCAGTGCTCGGAATTGAAATCCAAGGGCACCGATGAACTCGCAGCGCCGATATTCGCTTAAAGAGTCCTTTTCGGGAGTTGCGTTTGTTGCGGGTTGAGAGTTTCATTTTGGGGTTTTTAGTTTGAGTTAAATAAAATTGTGTAGAACAATTTTATTTTTAACTTGTTAAAACCTATCTAAGGAGGTTGGGAGTGGGACCCACACCCACTTAACCTCCCTTGGGAGGATTAAGTGTGGTGGGGCCCACACGAACCCACACCTTTTCAACTCCCCACTCTCCCTCTTAATGGCTTGATAACTTAACTTCTTTTTAATTATACAACTCTTGTATATTAAATAAGTGAGTTAATTTTGGGGTTAGCCATTTTGAATTTCAAACTTTTGAAATTCTTTTATGTTTTGTAATAATAAAATAAGGTGTTATCTTATTTTATTTTGGGTTGATCGTTTGTCTTCTTGAGAGGTGGAGAGCTCCTCTTCTTCTTCTTCAACCTCAACGAAGAACGCGAAGAACGTCGTTCTTCAACGAAGAACTTCTCTGCCGAAGAACATGATCCATCCGCGACGCCGTATCCGCGACGCGACGTTCTTCTTCCGCGTCATCCCTTCCGCGTCGGTTTTCCGCGACGAACGCCTTCGACAACAACTCTTCCTCCGACGTCAAAGGAATCGACACCGATTTTCCACGACTCCGTCAACGTGCGACTATCGAGGTAAGGGTTCTTGAGTTCGATGTTACCTTTTATTTGACTTTCCGCAAAACTTGACGAGGAACGATCTTTTTCCGACGAAGAACGCCGCTCCGCTCTTCTTCGTCTTCGGTGTCAACGAGAGAGAACACCGCACCTTCCTCGGAAAACCTTCGTCGGCGTACAAGGATTCGCCAACGACGTGCTTCTTCTGACGCGCCTCTTCGTCAACGGATTTGACGAACGACGACCGCGACGCCCGACTTCCGCGACGCCGCCTTCCGCGGACATAGTCGAATCCTCGATCTTGTACCCAAGGTAGGGGTGGTTGATTTAATATTTAATTATTTCTTTCTTCTCGTGGTTCGTATAACTAACATGGGATGTTGATTATTTTAAGATGCGTTATTAATTTAACGTGAGGGGGGTCGGTCCGTACGAACACGGCCGAACCCCTCCAACATTCTTGTTGTTCTTGCGGGTGGAAGCAAGTGGCGTGGTGCCGTCGCACCACGCGGATGATTGTGCGTTTAATTTTACGCAACACCGTCGCGTTACGCCAAGGAGAATCTTCAAGAACGCGACGCCGTCGCGCCGCGTTGGAAGGAATCATGGCACGGCGAAAGGGGCGCGGTGCCGTCGCACCGCGCCGGACGACGAATACCGCGGCCGGTTCCGGGCCGCGGCGGGACGAGGAGACCGCGGCCGGTTCCGGGCCGCGGCGGGACGAGAAGACCGCGGCCGGTTCCGGGCCGCGGCGGAAGAAGAGACCGGCGGCCGGGCCGCCGGCGTCGGAAGCCGAAGGGGGACCGGAAATTCCGGTCCCGTTAGAGAAAAACCGGCCAGCCAGCTGGCCGGCCGGATACCATTAAAACCGGGGAATTTAATTCCCCGGCCACTTAAATAAAACCCCCTCTTTAAGAGAGGGGGGCGGTTCATCCATGACAAGGGGGGAGGGGGCAATAGCCCCCCGGTTTTCCAAGAAGCGGGCCCCCTGGAGGGGGGCCATTTGTCAAAACGGCGCGGCATAGCCGCGCCGCCCTTGAAGAAGCGGGGGGGCTTAGCCCCCGCGTGCCGACCGTGCCGCCACCTCGCGGCACCCCGCCGCCAGCGCGGCCCGCCGCCGCCGCCGCCTGCGCGGCCCGCCGCCGCCGCCGCCGCGGCCCACCGCCGCCTCCGCCGCGCCGCCACCGCGCGCCGCCGCGCGCCGCCACCGGCCGCCGCACCGCCGCCGCCCGCCGCCGCCGGCCGCCGCCGCCGGCCCCCGCGCCACCCGGGGGGGGGGGGGGGGGGGGGGTCGGGCCGGGTCGGCCCGGACCCGGACCCCCCGTTTCGAACCTGATTTGGTTTTTGGCTCAAAACTTAAGCCTCGGACCTCCGAATGACGAACCGTCTGCGGCAACGCGATCCTTGGATCGAGACGGTCGTTTCGATATATCGCACTCAAGGTTTCGGGTTACTTTGAGTTCGGCCGGGTTGGTTCGTTCACGAAACCAACCGGGCCTTCGGAGCAGAAATGCTCATATCTTGAGCCACGAACGTCCGATTGACGCGCCGTCAGTCGCGTTGTGTTCCTCTTAGTGAATCAGATCTTTTGGCATACTCCGCCCGAGGTTTGGACGCAGGTGGAGTACGGTCGGGTTGGTTTTTCCTTAAAAAAAAACAACCGGGCCCCGGAGACGAAAATGCCAATAACTCACAGACCGGGCGTCCGATTGACGCGCCGTCTGTTTCGTTGACTTCCTCTTGATGAGACGGAACTTTTGATATACTCCGCCCGAGTTTTGGATACAGTTGGAGTATGGCCGGGTTGGATTGTACCCGAAATCCAACCGGGCCCCTGGAACGGAAAAGCTGATATCTTTCAGACAGGACGTCCGCTTGACGAGCCGTCAGCGGCGTTGGTGGTTACGTTTAGTAACGGTCCTTTCGAGTATACCCTATGGGAGTTCGGGGTACAGTTGAGATACGGCCGGGATTGGTTTCGCTCACGAAACCAACCGGGCCCCTGGGACGAAAAGGCTAATAACTCACAGACCGGGCGTCCGATCGACGCGCCGTCTGTTGCGTTGAGACCCCTGTGACGAGACGGACCTTTGAGACACTTCTTCGCCGGACCTTGTGATACTTGGAGTATCGACCAGTAGCTCGTGGAGCGGACCCGTGGTACTTGACAGTGGTGGTGCGCTTGGATGCAGCAGCAGACCCTTGGCGGTGGAGAGCTTGGTTGTAGCGGCGGACCCGCGATACTCTACGGAGTGTGTGCGCTTGGTTGTAGCGACAGACCCGCGACGGTGGAGACGAGCGTGCAGAGTACGGAGACCGTGTAGCCGGCTGAGACCTGACGACTGCTTGACCGACTCGACTTGGAGTGAGTCGACTAGCCCAGTGGACGGAGCGCCCGGTATTTGGCGGCAGACCCACGGCGGACGGAGCGCCTGGTAGTTGGCAGCAGACCCGCGGTACTCGACAGGAGGAGTACCTCAGTAGGCTATCTGGGTAGCGCCCGGTATTTGGCAGCAGACCCTCAGCGGACGGAGCGCCTGGTAGTTGGCAGCAGACCCGCAGTACTCGACAGGAGGAGTACTTCAGCAGTCCTAGGTCAGTGAGCGGCAGCCTCGGAGTCGTGACAGGACCACTGTACACTCTAGAGACGGAGCTCTTCAGCAGTTACGGTTTCGATAATGAAAATCCTGGTTTGAGCTGAGACTTTTGACCTTGTGTTTACTTCATGATTGAGATGGGTCACTTGCTAACTTTGGTATATGTATGGGCATATACCCGGGTAGTGGTTATCCGTCGATTTCACAATCCTTGTGTTTCCTCATGATTGAGATGGGTCACTTGCTAACTTTGGTATATGTATGGGCATATACCCGGGTAGTGGTTATCCGTCGATTTCACAATCCTTGTGTTTCCTCATGATTGAGATGGGTTACTTAATAACATAGGTATATGTATGGGCATATACTTAAGTAGGGTTTATCTGTTGAGATCTTCTTGTGTTTATCCTTGTTGGTTTTAGTGAGACCTTGAGGGTCTCGGGGTCCCTACTGAGTATCGTTATACTCACCCCTGCACGGGCTATGCCCGCACCTCGTTGTGTTGGTTGCAGACGACGGACAGAGCTGACAGAGGCCGAGTGTTCGAGGACTGGACGGTACCTGGAGGTGGACTATACGACGAGGCGGTACCCAGAGGCAGACCACTGGGCGGGTCATACTTGGAGCAGACGGCGGGACCCGAGGAGCAGAAGAGCTATCTGTACCCACCCTTCAGGTGGGATTTCCAGTGGACATCTCAGCGTAGCAGCTTTACTTTTCAGTCGCTGTTTTCCCTTTCGAGTTGTACTTTATAGTTGGGCTTGTATTTCCGGCCCCTTTTACTTTTCAGCTCTTCTTTTCGTACTTAGTGTTTTACTTCCGCTTGTTTACTCTGTGGTGTGTGTTTACTTTTCAAAGGCAATGCCTTCCCTTTTTACGGGATTTACGCCTTGGTGCTAGTCGCCAGCCCCTGGCCTATGGAAGGCGGGCTTGGGGTAGTCACGGCTCGGACCCCGAGGGCGGGTCGTGACACTTGGGGCTGGTTGAGTTCACCTATAATAATATTAACCACTCATCCATTAGAATAGAATCCCTTTAGGCCTTCTATATATTCCCATGTAAATATTTTTTGTGTTATTCATAGATTGGTAAACATTCCCTGCTTGGACCAAGTTTGTTCCAAGAGATGACAATAAAGCTTCATTAGATAATGGTGATTTATCAAAGATGGTATGAATTTTAAGATGATCATCATCAATTTTCTTTAGAATTTTACATTTTTGAGTAGGTGTTTCTTAATGTTTCACCTTGGTTGGGTCATCGATGGCTTAGGAAACATGGAAATATTGCACCAAGATTAGTTAGAACGTGTAAGGTTTTTGAGAAATTATAAATGTGGATTATTGTTTGTATTTTTTTACCTCAATTATTATATATTCATAACATGCTTCACATGTATTATATTTGAAAGTATCTCTCAAATCAATATCATGTCTTCAGTTTGGGAGAACTAGATGTAGAACTTACTTTATCTATAAAAGATTAGAAAGTTTGGACTGTTGATTCTTAGATGAAGGTTCTTCATGGAAAGATCATAACCTTGGTTTGAGTGATCTGGAAGCATGGTTATGATTCAAAAGATAATTTGGTGTACGATCCAATAATGAGAGATATGTGGCCTCATCTCTTTGACATGGAGTGTTGTTTCTAGGTTTTATAGGGTCATAAAACATTTATAGTGGGAATATTGTTACATCATGTTACCATATTTAAAAAAAATTCTATCTCGATTTTTGATCTTCCTTTGTTTGGATCTTATTATGAGTTTTTTTGGGGATTTTTTGAAATTTATAGTTTTTTTGGGGTTTCTAATGGTTCAAACATAGTTAAGGAAAACCGTGTTGGTTGGTCTAGGAACATGTGCGCCTTATCTTGAGATTCGAGATGGGGTACATGTTTAGAAAAAAACATGCAACCTCCCCTTAAAACTATGCATATTGGTATAGTGGGTAGAGTATGGTTGGAACATAGTTTACAAACTATACACCCATTATCTAGTATCATGGGAGGGATAGAATGGTTGCAACATGGTTTGTCTAACCATGTGGACTAACCATTTGACAATCTCTAAAACCCTGTAAGGGTGCACAATTACATACACAATTAACTCTAATCATGTGGCCTAACCTTGGAAATAGCGTGATGGGATTTTTGATCCCCTAAAAATTATAATTAAAGTATTGATACCCATATTATAAATTTTAATCATCTATTTATTGAACTTAATTAAACCCTTTGTATTTTAGAGGCACTTTAGAGAAGATCTTGACTCCTTTAACTACATTCATTTTGGATCGAAGTAATTGTGGAAGTGACTGATACCTCTCAAGTAAGTGTTATATATTTGTTTTGGAATCCTCATTTATTCTATCACTTATTTATTTGAGAGATATGGATCCCCATGTTGTTCATAGATCTAAACATTGATCTGATTCATTAAAATTATAAGGATTCCCCTTTGATCATCCTCACTTTTGACACTCTATTAGCAGTTCCAATTTTAGGTCTTCTATTGATCATGTGACTAAAGTTTAGTGTTTTGGTAAGGATTTTACCAACACATGAATCCTTGATTAAACTATTTATTTGAAGTTTATTTTTAATTTATTTATAAAAAATGACTTAAGAAGATTTTGACTCTTTTAAAATTTCATTGAATTGTGAAACAAAAACCATTTTCAAAAGATTTGAAAGAATCAAGTGGATTTTGAGAAAATATGAATTGAATTGAAAAATAATTTTTATTAATTAAAAGAAAAAATATATTTAAATTAAAGTTTATTTTTTAATAAATGATTTTGATAAAAAACTATGATTTGGTTTTTAAATTGAAATTGATTACAGAATCTTAAAATTAGGAAATTGAACTATGAATGATGAATTGATTTGAAAATAATGATTTTCCCATGATTTATTTATTTATTGATTGAAAATTTTATATTGGGTAGTTAGTGGTTTAATAAGAAAATAATTCTAGGACTCTGACTCCCTAGAAATTAATTGATAATGAAAACTATAAGTAAACAAAATTTGGCTTGAATTTTCCTAATTTAGTGTTGATTGATTCTATGCTGATGGCCGAAGCCTTAGGGATATGTACACGCTATTATCTACGATGCTTAACTATGTTTTGTGAGGATCCTAGATCCATTCACTAAATAAAACTTTTGGAATATGTGTAACACCCCAAGCTTCCACGGTACGCCTCTCTTTCAATAATGCAATAGCTTGCATTGTACGCAAGTTCGAGATTCTAACACATCACGACCAATCAAAGTAGCCGTTATGAATAGTAATACCCAATTTTTGATATCATATAAATTTTATATTTCAAAATGGACTTCATTTTTGTATTCGGAATATATAAATTATCCTAAGTTAATTTTTTTGTAATTTTCTGAGAACATCCAATTTTTTGAATAGTGAAAAATACTTAAAAACAAATTTTTTAATAAAAATATTTTATAGTGATAAATTATAAGATTTAGTGGTTTCAAAGTATAGTTAGAATATATTTTTTTCATTTTATCCAATGGTGGTCATTATAATTAATGTCACTTTGAAATTGGACATAAACAATTGTCAATCTTTTGATATATATTGTTTCTAAAAAACACGCTATTTGTTGTGACAACGAGAATTAATTATTAAATTAATTAATTCAACTTATATGGTTTGAATTTCTTAAAATAGTCATCATTTTTCAATTCGGAATATCAAATATAACTTAGGGTTAATTTTTGGTATTGTTCTGAAAAACTTCGATTTTTGATGAATAGTGAAACCACTAAGTGGTAGTTAAAAAACTGATTTTTTGTTTAAATGAAATTTTACCACCTCTATGATTTAAATTTCCAAAATCCGACATACATAATTTTCCTTAGTAAGTAAAAATGTTGTTCAATGGGATTAAAATAATTTTTGGTGAATAATAACTTTTAAGTTCTATTAATCGCGATTAAAGGTAATTAGTGTAACTTAAGGTAAATATAATGATATAATAATATGAAATTACCATTACAATTGTCCTAACATTATTGGATGGGTCATGGACAACCAATACAATCCATGGGTCAACTTGGGGACCCCATGGATCCACTTGGGTAAGAAAATGACATTAATAACTTTTTATTTAAAGTAATAATAAAATTGTCACAAACATGTGTTGTTTTACTCAAACAATTATTACATGGAGTTATATAAGTTAAACTTTTGACTATAAATATTAAATGGAACTCTAAAAATATTTTCTACATCATGGTAATTTTTTTATAATTTTTAGACATTAAATAAATTAAATTTTCTATGACACCATGATGATGAAGCAATTACCTCATTAATTAACGATTTTAATAAAATGGACGGATAATGTAAAATATAATACTTACACTTTTAAAAAACCTATTGGATGAGTATATTTATAACCCTTATCACCTTATATTTGAAATATATAATTTTGGGACCTTTAAAATCCGAAAAGCATTTCATAATAATGTAACATTTCAGGACTTTCCAAGAGTGGCCCTCCTCTCCTCTTATAAAAGGCCACCACCTCTACCACCTTATTCACACCATCAAAGCCATTTGGCTCGGCCAAACTCTGCCTAAATACTCTCTAAAATTCCCTCTATTACTCCTAGAAGCCTCACTTTGGGCAGAAGACTTCTCAAGGAAGCCTTTGGATCAAATCAAAAAGAGTTACCCGATTTAAAGGTAATGTCTTCTCTTATATTCTTTTGTTTTATTTTGCTTCTCCAACCCCTTAAACTCTTTTTATTCATTTATTTTGTAACAACATCAGTATATTAAATATACTAGGATTTTCTCATGATAATAATTTTATTTACACTTACACACACCCTTTTCTAATGGTTAAAGAACATATTGTTTCTGTGGGTGGTGAATTACTACCTCACGAAACGATGATTGTTCAATCTTCTTTTAACACCTCTCATTATGGCCATTACGATGAAAATATTTTCATATATGATATATTTATGTTTTCCTTATTCTTCTATATTTCTCATTGATGGAATACCTTTATGATTTCCATTATGGGTAAACGCGATAATTTCATTTTAGGAAGTGCGGACTACCGCCCCCTCAAAGTTATTTGAATCGTTAATGCCATATGTGGGATGTATAAAGGATGGAGTAAATGATATTATATATGATATTATACTAGAATTATAATATACCTTTATAACATTATGATTTCATTTCATTAAATATGAAATAGAAATGAAAGTAGCGTTCATGCGTACGTACGACTTACCGTCTCCATGAACGGTGCATTTCATTTCTTACCTCTTACCTCTAAATGTTACGTAACATTATGAATGAATGCATATAATGGATATATATGATATATGTGATATCAACATGATGAATATAATTCTAGATATATAAGATATTTTACCACATGAACAACTTGTTGTTGAGTCAAAAGTCCTCTTTTGACTTCTATATCATGTTTTGGAAATCACAAATGTATTCTATCATATTTTGGAAATTACAACTGTCTTCTGCCATGTTTATCGTATCATACAAATATGACCATACTGACTATATCGTATCGTACGATACTAATCATACCAATCGTACTAATCATGCTGATCGTAGTGATCATGCTGATCGTACTGATCATGCTGATCGTACTAACCATATCGTATCGTACAATACTGATTGTACTTACCATGCCAATCGTACAATGCTGATCATACTGAATATGTAAATTGTATTGACTCTGCTACTCATAACTTTTATTACACGCTTGTTTCAATACATAGTCAAAAACACTTATTGCATATGAATCGTACCCATGTTTTTCATTTCTATATATCTTATGTCCTAACAAAAACGATGTCGTTGAGTTAGTTACAAACTAATCAAAACGATGTCGTGCTTTCTGTTTCAATATGACCATTGGAGGCAATATGACCATTGGAACCCGAGGCCTATAAATAGGAGGCCATTTGAAGCTGAGAGTATAACAAGAATAAGAAATAAATGAAGAGACTTCGTGAACTACCAAGATTCTAGAGAGAGACACTGTGAATTCTCTCATCTGCCTTGTGCGTCCGATCATCGTATCGAGGGCTTTCAAGTGATTGAAAGATAGAGGTGTCGATTACCTATAAAATCGAGGGCTGCCGGGGATAGGCAGAAAGACGCGCCGATCATCGTATCGAGGGCTGCCGGGGATAGACAGATAGACGTGTCGATCATCGTATTGAGGGCTGCCGGAGATAGGCAGACAGACGTGCCGATCATCGTATCGAGGGCTCACCAAGGTGTTGGTGAGACAGACCTTTTATCCTAGGTGAAAGGATAACCCTTCTCTTTGGGTTAAAAGAATTGTAATACTTTTACATTTCCGCTGTTACTTGTATTAGAAAGGAATTTGTATTGTTTCCTTTCTTCCTTACATATTCAATTATAATTGTTTCAATTACAATCCTTCTATTACATATTGTATTGAATGATTCTATACGCTTTAAGGTAGAATCATTCATCTTTGTATTACTCTGATTATTGTGTTCATCTTGAATACAATTGTTTTACATTAAATTACTATTACAATACATCATTCTTTTTTTTATATTCAATACAATTGTGGGTGTTTGTTTTTGTATTAGTTTAAGATCATTTAAACTAATCTATTCGTTGCTAAAACTCAAAGGTTTTTAAACCTACAATTCACCCCCCTATTGTATTGTTCCATCTAATAGACATACATATCTATATATTCGATCCAACAATTGGTATCAGAGGAGGTTTCCACTGATTCATATTACTAGATTTATTTCTTTCATATTACTATCTTAAATACTTACTACACTAATGTGTGGAGTGGAAAAGTTTTTGTTGTATTAGATGGCAGGAATGAATATTGGGTCAATAGACAATCTGAATCCTTCTAGACCAACAATCTTTGATGGGAATGATTATGAGTATTGGAGAGATCGTATGAAGACTTTCTTTATTAATACTGGTGTAGACAACTTTATAATTCTTACTGGAGGTTACAAAATTCCTGACAAAGAAGTCAGTACTTTCACCAACCAAGAGAAGCAAGAATATAAACTGAATTACAAGGTACACAATACTTTATTATGCTCTATGACCAGAAATATATACAGTCAGATATCTTCATGTGAAGCAGCCAATTGTATTTGGAAGAAATTAGAAGTCACTCATTTTGGTACATCCAAAGTTATAGAAACAAGGAGAGCAATGCTTCGAGCAGAGTATCATGGATTTATTTTTCCTTATGGAGAGCCACTATGTAAAGTGCAACAAAGGTTTATGACAATTGTCAATAGTTTACAATCTATGGGAGAAAAAGGTCTTGATGATGAAGCTCTTGTTGATAAGATTATAGATATAATGCCAAATGAATGGGAGTCAAAAAGGACAACTATTGATGAAAATAGAAAAGTTTCCCAGATTACTCTTGATGAAGTCTTTGGAACTCTTTTGCAGCACGAGACAAGAATGAATAGAGATGCTGATTTCAACAAGAATAAGAATGGGAATGGAAGTGTAGCCTTTGCATCTAAAGCTAAAACGCCTGAAAGGCTTACAAGGTCTAAATCCAAGAAAGTTGTTATATCTGATTCAAGTGATTGTAATCTTTCGGATAATGAGTTAGCCAATATTGCTCGAAGGATGAACAAGATTATGGGAAAGAAAGATTTCCAATATAGATTAAAAAAGAAAGACATGAAGGATAAGAAAGATTCAGAGGTAACTTGTTATGAATGTAAGAAAGATGGACATATAAGACCTGATTGTCCTTTACTGAAAAGGAAATATAGAAAGGAGAAACACTCTGAAAGAAACAAGAAAACATTTTATAAGACAAAGAAAGTCTTGAAAGAAAATGATACGTGGAGTGCAAGTGGTAGTGATTCCTCAGATGAATCTTCAAAATATGAGACATCAGGACAAAGGAATATCAGACTCGTATCCAGATTACCAATTTAAGATCATTGTCTCATGGCTAAGGTACATAATGCTGAAGCTATTACAAATGTCTCTTTGAATGCAAATTATACTGATAATAGATATTATGAATCTTCAAATGATGAATCTCCATCATCAGAAGATGATACATTACCTTCTTTTGAAGAAGTCTCTAGATTTTCTAAATTACTTGAAAATGAAAATTATAAAATCAAGAAGAAACTTGAAAAAGAAAATTCTAGAATTTCAATCTTGACTAGAGAAGTATCAGATCTTTTTAAAGATCTTGATGTGAAAACTTCTGATTTTCAAAGTATTTTAAAAACCCTTGAGAAAGTTAAATCTGATAAGGATAAACTTTCTAAGGATCTTGAAACTGTTATTTCAAAGAAAAATATTTTAGAGCCCAACTCTAGTTCAAATACAAATGTTTTGGAAAATAAGAATTTGGTTTTAAAACTAAAGTCAGAGATTTTATCCTTGAATAAATGTTTGTCAAACTTTACTCATGGAAAAGAAAACTTTGACAGGATGTATTCTGAAATTAGACCTTTGAGAAATCGTTCTGGTCTTGGTTATACTTATTCCAAACCTGTTTTTAGCAATAACTATTTTGTTCCTAAAAAAACCATTTTTTGTTCTAAGTGTCAATGTGGTGGACACGAGAGAAGAGATTGTTCTCTTAACAAAACTCAATCTTTAGGGTTTCATAAAGCTCATTTTGAAAAACAGATGTGGATTCCTAAAATTCTTTTATCTAACCTTTCTGGATCCAAACAAGTTTGGATTCTGAAAAACTAATTGTTTCTTTTTCAGGAAAATGATAAGTGTACCAATAAGAACACTTGGTACATGGATAGTGGTTGTTCTTGACACATGACTGGAAACAAATATCTATTTGAAAAGGTTATCAAAAAAAAAGGTGGAAAAGTTATCTTCAGAGATAATTCTCAAGGAAAGATTGTTGGTATAGGTAATATTGTTTTTCTTGAAAAAGTTCTTATCTCAAATGTTTTGTTTGTTAAAGGTCTTAGGAACAATCTCATCAGCATAAGCCAATTATGTGATGAAGGTTACCTTGTGAATTTTAGAAATGATAAGTGTCTTGTTCACAATTCCAAGGATGAGTTCATTATATCTGCCCATAGGCAAGATAATGTTTACACTATTAACCTAGAAGACCTTAGGAACCAAAAAATACCTTTCTTAAGTGCAATAGAAGACCAATCATGGATATGGCATAGAAGACTAGGACACTGTAATATGAGAAACCTTAGTAAACTCTCAAAGAAAAGACTTGTAAAGGGACTACCGAACCTTAGATATGATTCTTCAAAAGTCTTTGATCCTTGTCAATTTGGAAAGAAACTTAAAACTAGCTTTAAATCAATTAATAAATTTTCAACTTCTAATACATTACAGCTAGTGCATATGGATCTTTTTGGTCCTTCACAATCTAGAAGCATTGGAGGAAAATACTATGTATTTGTTTTAGTTGATGACTTTACTAGATTTACATGGGTTTACTTTCTCACAAAGAAATCTGAAGCCTTTTCTTATTTCAAAACTTTTAGATCCCAAGTTAAAAATGAGAAAAACCTACCATTGATAACTATTCACAGTGATCATGGTGGTGAATTTCAAAATTCAGATTTTGAAACTTTTTGTAGTAAGAAAGGCATTACTCACAATTTCTCAGCTCCAAGAACTCCTCAGCAACATGGTGTTGTTGAAAGAAGAAATCGTATTCTTCAGGAAATGACTCGAACCATGTTGAGTGAATACTCAATTGCTAAGCACTTTTGGGCTGAAGCTGTTAGTACTGCCTGTTATACTATAAATCGTGTTTTAACTAGACCATTTCTTAATAGAACCCCTTATGAGATATGGACTAGCCGAAAACCTAAAGTTTCATACTTCAAAGTTTTTGGATTCAAAGTATTCATTCTGAATACAAAAGACAATCTACACAAATTTTCACCAAAATCTGATGAAGGAATCTTTCTAGGCTATTCTACAACCTCTAAGGCTTATAGAGTTTTCAATAAAAACACCTGTACTGTTGAAGAAACAGTACATGTAAAATTTGATGAAACTAATCCTTTTGTTTTCAACTAACCCAATCCTACATCCTCGGATGTGTTTTCAAAAACTGATTATCAGTCTTTGTTAGAAGATCCTTCTGATAAGGAAAATGTTCAAGAAAGTATTCCTGAAACATTTACCACAGAATATTTTCAATCATACGTTGATGAACAGGTTTTACAAAACCCAAATCAATTGTTTCTTATGAATCATCCCAGTGATAACATCATTGGTGATGTAAATCAACCTGTAAGGACCAGAAATTCCTTAAGAAATGAAATAGAAAATCTTGCTTTTCTTTCCCAATTTGAACCTAAAAGCCCAAGTGAGGCCTTAGGTTATGATGATTGGATCAAAGCAATGTAAGATGAACTAAATGAATTTGAAAGGAAGCAAGTCTAGACTTTAGTTGATAGACCTAAAGAAACAACTGTAATTGGTGTAAAATGGGTTTTCAGAAACAAATGTGATGAAAATGGAATCATTGTAAGAAATAAAGAAAAACTTGTTGCTAAAGGCTATAATCAACAAGAGGGAATAGACTATGAAGAAACATATGCTCCTATAGCTAGACTTGAATCTATTCGTATTCTATTAGCCTTCGCAGAATTTTTCAATTTCAAACTATTTCAAATGGATGTCAAATGTTCTTTTCTAAATGGTTTTGTTCAAGAAGAAGTTTTTTTCGAACAACCTCATAGTTTTGAAGACACAAAACATCCTGATCATGTTTTCAAACTTACCAAGGCTCTATATGGTCTTAAACAAGCCCCTAGAGCATGGTATGATAGACTTACATGATTTCTTTTACAAAACAATTATACAAAATGTAAAGCAGATCCAACCCTTTTTATAAAAATGGAAAACAAAAATGTTTTGATTGTTAAAATCTATATTGATGACATCATATTTGGATCAACTCAGAAATCCTTAACTGATTCTTTTGCAAATTTAATTAAATCTGAGTTTGAAATGAGTATGATGGGTGAGTTAACATTCTTTTTAGGTTTTCAAATTTCTCAAAAACCAGAAGGAACATATATATCTCAACATAAGTATATAAAATATTTACTCAAAAAGTTTGGATATGACAAAACTAAAAGTATTAGCACTCCAATTGGTACCTCAAATACACTTGATCTTGATGAAACTGGGAAACCAGTAGATCAAACAATCTTTAGAGGTATGATAGGAAGTTTTCTATACTTGACATCCAGTCGACCCGATTTAATGTTTTCTGTATTCTTATGTGCAAGGTACTAATCTAATCCAAAAGAGTCTCATTTAAAAGCCGTAAAGAGATTCTTTCGGTATTTAAAAGGCACTATGGATTTAGGTCTTTTTTACTCTTCTAGAAATGATTTTGTTTTAAAAGGTTTTTCCGATGCTGACTTTGGTGGTTGTAGAATGGATAGAAAAAGTAAATCTGGAACATGTCATTTCTTAACAGAATCCTTGGTTTCTCGGTCCTACAAGAAACAACACTCAGTATCACTATCCACTGCTGAAGCTGAATATGTAGTAGCTGGAAGTTATTGTGCTCAAGTATTGTGGATGCAACACACACTCACTGACTATGGATTGAGTTTTTCCAAAACTCAAATTTTTTGTGATAATACAAGTGCCATAGCACTTAGTAAGAACCCAGCACATCACTCTCATGCAAAACACATAGATGTTAGGCATCACTTTCTTAGAGATCACACACAAAAAGGAGATATTATTCTACAATTTATCGGAACGCAAGAACAACTTGATGACATTTTTACAAAACCATTACCTTTCGATAGATTTGAGTTTATAAAACAGAAGCTAGGAATGATTACATTAAAATAATCATTCATATCTACTTAATGTTTTACAATTCTCCTAACATTAAAAAAAACTCCCTTTGAAAGGGGGAGGACATTTCTTTCTATGTCTTTATGTTTCTTTTTATCTTATGTTCTTTAACTATTTACTCTCTGGATATGTGTATTCATTTTTTTTCTGTTTATCGTACTGATAGTTTTATCGGATCATTGATCTTTTCTGTTTATCGTATTGACAGTTTTATCGTATCGACCGATGATGGTAATGAATTTCTTTTCCATCGTATCGACCGATGATGGTAATGAATTTCTTTTCCACCGTATCGACCGAAGATGGTAATGAATTTCTTTTCCATCGTATCAACCGATGATGGTAATCAATTTCTTTTCCATCGTACTTTCAGTTCATGGTAACAAGATTGTTTTCCATCAGCTTATCAGTTCATGGTAACAAGATTGTTTTCCATCGGCCTGTCAGTTCATGGTAACGAGATTGTTTTCCATCGTATTGTCAGTTCATGGTAACAAGATTGTTTTCCATCGTATTGTCAGCTCATGGTAACAATATTGTTTTCCATCGTCTTGTCAGTTCATGGTAACAAGATTGTTTTCCATCGGCTTGTCAGTTTATGGTAACAAGATTGTCTTCCATCGGCTTGTCAGTTCATGCTAACAAGATTGTTTTCCATCGGCTTGTTAGTTCATGGTAACGAGTTTGTTTTCCATCGTATTTTCAGTTCATGGTAATGAGATTGTTTTCCATCGACATGTCGTTTGATACTTCTATTTTATTTCAAACATTTGTATTTTATTTTGAATTCTACTAAAACCAACAATCACCTTACGATCTCCGGAAGGTACTTCTTATTTCTTTTTTTTTCGCTTTAAATCCTAACCATTGATCTTATTTTCTCTAGTCTTGACTGTAGAAGATCAAGGATCACCCCTTTCTCGACCGTAGAAGATCAACGGTCACCCCTTTTTCGCCTATAAATAGCCCCCCCCTCCCCAAACCCACATTGGTTTTTCAGGTTTTGAGGCGAAGCCCTGCTCCACTGGTTATAAATCATCATACGATCTATCATCGGCATCACCTTTATGTCTCAATCCTCTGCTAACACTCCCGCCGAAATGTCTTCAAAGACTTTTACAGAGAAAGACTTTAATAGAGAATGGTTAGTTTCTCGAGGCTTTTTTGATTCGTATGATTCCACAATCAGAAGAATCATTCTCTTTCAAGGATGGGAGCATCTGTGTGTTGAAAGACCTGTTTCTCAAGATCCAGTTCTCTTTGATGAAGTTTGTCAGTTTTATAAAACTGTATCTTTCGACAAAGACATGACTATTAATTTTTTTGTGTACGATAGAAAGTTGTCTATGTCTGTGAAACAAGTGGCTCATTTTCTGAATTTCCCAACAGAAGGGGATTCTTTCTGTCCAACTCATAAACTAACAGAAGAAGTTGGTACGTTTAATAGAGAAAGCGCTGAAAAGACTTTGTTTGTTATTAATGAAGAAAAGATAAAAGTGTCTCATCTTTCTCCGGACAATCGGTTTGTGACTTTATGGATGCAAGGTTTTCTTATCCCAAGGAAAGGGGATATAGAAACTCTGAAAGTTTCTGATATTTTTATGCTTGACTATCTTGTAAATATGAGAAAAGTAAATCTCATGGGGTATGTTTTTGAAACCATTAAGAATGTCAAGACAGGAGGGATTAAGTCCCAAATGATTATGTATCAAGCTATCCTTACGAAGTTCATTCTTGAAAGTATTAAGTTTTGTAACATTCCTTTGAAAGGAAATACCATAGATTTGAAGCCCTCTTGGATTAAAAAAAGTACTATTAAGAAGTTGAATGTTTGTTTTGATCAGAATTCAAACCTTTTTTGTCAGAGATGTAGAAGCTGAATTGGCTCATAATCAATCCGCACCTATGCCAGCCAAAGACATCCAATCTACTGGTGTTACTCAAAAGTCTGATCCGCAAAACAGTTCAAAGCCTAAGAAGAAGACAAGTTACAGTAAGGAAGATGTAGCCAAATGGAGAAAGGATAAGGAATACAAAAAGGAAGGTGATCCAAAATTCAGACTTGACCCGGCTGAGGCTTTTGTAGAAAGAATAAGGGTAGAATAAACCCTTAAGGCTGAAAATAAAAAGAAAACTGCTTTGAAAAGAAAGGCTCAAGACTATGATATCTCTAAAGTTTTGAAAATGGTTGAGGATGCTAGTGCTCAACTGACGGAAGAAGTGCACCAAGAGCCCATTGTACAGAGTCTCCCTGAGAAAGGAAAACAAAAAACAACTGATGGAAGAGATAGAAGAAGTGGAAGAAGAGGAAGGAGATTTTCTTTTAGAATTTCTTCAAAGTTCAAAGAAGAGTAAAGAGGAATCAGTTCAAAAGCTGAGTGAAGGGGTTCAAAAAACTCCTCATGCCGATCAAGCACGAACTCCGGAAAAAATGTCATCTCAAGAAAAGCATGGTGCTCAATCCTCTCACACAGATAAATTTGTTGTCATTATTGACAGAGTGGAAGAAGAAAGAAAGCAAAAAGAAAAAGCAAAAGGAAAACAGCCAGTTGTTGACTCAAGCCGATCGTATGAACTGGAATCGTACGATGAAGATACTGATTCAGAACATACAATATCTCTCAAGAAGAGTGATTACATTGTTCATGTTTTGAGAAGGGTTTAGAAGACCATTCCTTATTTCCCGAGGTTGTAAGGGAAGATTGATTTTATTACTGACAATCAAAAGAAGAAGTTTGGCTCTGTAAAAGAATTGAGGAAGAAAGTTTTGTCAGTTGAAGCCGATTTGAAAGTTCTTTCAGAAAGTTTGGTTGCTCATAAGAAAGCTTGTAACAAGATGACCAAGTGGTCCTACAAAACAGAGAGCTCAATCAATGATCATGAGATAGCAATTGAAGATATAAGAAGGTTGTCAAATGAGCTTGCAGTTGCTTTCAATAAGCTTGACAGAGAAACGGTTGAAAGGTTGAATCTTTTGTCTTCTCAACGAGCCGATGTTCCTTCAGTGAAAGACTTGCAAGAGAGAATGAATGATTTCCAATCTGAATTCTCAAAGGATTCATCTTTCAAGGATAAAATGGTTTTGTTGAAGAATCAAAACTCTGTG